>OX359265.1:59675539-60170053 GCA_947179155.2 Hedera helix | reverse complement strand
ACATTGGGCTTATATGTAGTAGTACCTTCTGGGCTTCAGCCTCTTGGTATTCAGCACAGTCCACTTTAATTGGTAATGTTATTGATAGTATTATCTAAATTTTGATCCAAGACTCAAGCTTTCAGCCTGTAGCAATCTAATCAAAACGCTACAGGCGGTCTAGGTTTTGGGTTTCTACTGTCAATTTTTTGACTTTTTCTTAGACCACATTCGCACTAACCGATTGTTAAACTATTGTTTTAGTAATTAATATAGGGGCATTTTTGCTGTGGAGTCCATGCTGCTAGAGGATTGTTAAAATAATAAAAATTTGTGAAAAGTTGATTCGTTAATTTTCAATATCGTAACAAATTATATAACACAGACGTTACTTTCACTTGTATTTGTTCTCAAATTTGTCTCGTGAAAAAGTTATCTGGGATGTGTATTTACATTTTATTTATTCTGTAGGTAGTTAATTTATTGAATGTGAAAACTTTTGCAGGCTCCTCTAATAAAATACTTGTACCTCCAGCCATAATAGATTGTACCTTTTTTGGTTATACAAAGTGATAAAAGGTATAAAGTCGGAGGTAAGTTTATCAAGGTTCTCCTAACCCCCCCCCCCCCCCCCCCCCCCCCCCCGGGCCCTTCCTCGGGAAGTACATATAAAATTTATCTATTAAATTTACTAAGTATAATTTTTTTATTTGGTGTTTATTTATAAGTTGCTAATTTAATAATAATGACGTGGTAATAAAATTATAATGCTAAACTTGAGTACATTATGTTATCTTATAATACTACTAATTTTTACAAATAAGACCATTTTTATAGAACAAGGGGAGTATAAAATATATGCTTAAAAATAAAAAATATACCCGTAAATCAAGGCAAAGGAATGATTAGTCACGGTTTACTTCACAAAAGTAAACCCTCCCATGGTGGGTACTCCACTTGGTAGTCTACGTTTGTATTTTTATGTATCATGAAAAATTAGACTATTTTAATTTATTTAATAATTTTTATATTTTCAAATACTTTTTTATGTTTGAAGATGACAATTTCATATACCTTCTTTTTTTTTGTCTGTTGGAACTATATAATCTCAAGAAAGGAAGGGTGAGATTAAATGACCTTGGGAGTAAAAAATACTAGATGAGATTATTAAGACTACTTCAGGGATAAAAAATGCTTATAGGTATCAAACTAGCATAAATAGTCCCACCCCATACAATGTAAATGCAAACAAACATATAGCATAAGAGTGTAGGATTGAGCAAGCCACGAGCAGAGCAGTCGCTGGTTAACTACGCCACTAATAGTATCGTTGACTAAATTCGTTTTTGGATGACAAGCAGTTTAGATATGATACAGTAAATATGATTCTTTACAGTTTCTGAAACAGATCAAAATGACAAGAAAAAAATTACAACCACAACACTCAAAATGGCACGTAATATATACGATGGAGATACCTCAGAGAAGAAAAAAGAGAACCCTGTGACCTATGTATTTCCAAATAAAGTTGCTATCAACTTACAGAGCTCTCTGATAATACCGTCTCACTTCCTTCTTTGTGTTCCACTGCTGCTGCCACTGGGCTGCTGATATTAGATGCCTCGTCACTTATGGATCCACTCGTCTCACTTCCTTCTTTGTGTTCCACTGCAGCTGCCACTGGGCTGCTGATATTAGATGCCTTGTCACTTATGGATCCACTCGTATTTAGGACCGTACTTGCATCATCTACTGGTATTGCAGGCCCCACAACAGGGGAGCTGACCATTGAGGCACCCACATTAGGGGAGCTGACCAGTGAGGCGCTTATATTAGGGGAGCTGGAATCTGAAGCATGTCCTTCCACTTGTTTTGGCCTATTTAGAGCATTGCAATGCGGACAATAGTAAGTTACGTACGGGAAATCCTCCTTCCTTGCAAGCCCTGTAAAAAAGTAACAGGAATTATATTATTTTCCAACACATTCTTTCACAAACCATAAATCGTTGATATGATTCTTGTTTCTTTCTTGTTGAGGAGAGAGAGGGATCAGTTTTAAACTTCAATGTACTCACCATTGTGCATATGACAATTGCCACATATAAGCGCATAAGATTGCGTAGGATCCTCTCCCACAAGAAATGCTGCAATTCGAGCAATCCACCCCCCATCCTGTGCATGCAAACCCGTAGGATTTTGATGCTCAACAACCAGCTGGTCGTGCTTAGACATCTCAAGCTCCTCAGGTCCAGCATATTGCATCATTTCTTCTTCAGAATGATGCAATACCGCACTGTCAGTGCTACTGGATCTAGTGTGTGATTGCTTGCGTTTTCGAAGACCACTAGATTGCACAAATTCAGCTTCATTGCTCTTCCCTGTAGGGGGGTTGAACTTTGAGTCATCTCCCATGAACAATTTCAAGCCAGAGTCCGCACCCAACTTGGATGCAAGGACAGTTGCAGCAGCTGCCTTTGCTGATGGGTCAGGGTCATATCTCTGCAGTGAATAAATAACAGTACACATTATGCACTTCCAGATACAAAAGAGATGCACTAGCAGGAGTCCATATGCATGAAAGACAAGAAGTAATAATGAAATCAGGCTTAAATGAAACACCTAAAGGATGAACTATATATGGCAAAGCTTCAAAGAACTGGTATGTATTTTAAGTTTGAAACCCAAGCATTGCAGGAATATTAAGAAGCATGGATACGGTAACTAGAAAGGAAAAGGATACATAAAGATTTGTCGGTACAACATACTCCTTCTATTCCACAATAATAGTCGTTTTAGTTTCATAAACACATTAAGAAAGTCATTTAATACTATACATTGATCATTGAAATGTATGTAAAATTTCATCACTACCCCTTTATGGAAAGTTGGGAACTACTAATATAAGAGAGTTTTTCTTGGAAATAAGAGATTTTTGGGGTAATATAGGGGGGGGGGGGGGGGGAAATTATTCTCCTAGAAAAGTACAAACGACAAGTAAATTGGAACAAATTTTTTTCATTTCAAAAAAGTCTATTATTAAGAAATTTAATAATACTCCCTCATCCCAATATATAATATCAATAATGACTTTTAAAAGTCCTTCTGGAATATTTTTAAAATGTCAATTTTATATTTCAAAATGTCTCAAATTAAAATTGAGAAAGTATAAAATATGGATATGCCCATAGTTGTTACAAAGAATTCAATACATATCGCAGGATGAATTGAAAATGACACCGTATCGTACGATTCAATTACGATTCGATATGATACAATACACAATACTTTTTAAAAGCAACCAACTTTGAAAAAGTTTTCATGTAGATCCAAAAGATTAAAAACAAAACTTTTAATATTTTTACCATTTCAATTGAAGAAGTTTTCTAGCACAAATATATTCTATATCGCTTCATAAACCTTTAATCACTTTTTAGAGTATTACTCTATTTTTATCATGTCACTTTCTATAAATAGATATATAAATCTCTACTTGTTAATTTGAATTATTTTTTTTTCTTTTTATAGATTAAAGGTAAATCTGAATTTTCGTTTTCTCTTGTAATTACTCTATAAAGATTACTGAAATAAAATCTAATAAATCAATTTAAAGTATTTTGGCTACTATTTAACTTTAAAATTTATTTTTAGTCTATAATAATATTTACTTGACTACTTTTATATATAGTCAATGTAATATGCTTGATTGTCCAATAAATTGAATTTTATATGTTTAAATATATATTATTACATTTTTTATTTTGTTTTTGTATCGTACGATATGATACATGAAACACGATATGGGGGATTTTCGATACACAATTTGACAACTATGGATATGCCAGAGATATGTAAAAAAGCTGTGTTGTGTATATATATATCTTTTACTTCAGTTACATCCTCATCTAATAGAGGTAATTTAAATTATAAGCTAATGTACTAAGTTTTTGAGACTTCACATCATGCATTCAAGCTTTGAAATATCAACTAAACAACAAATCTTGCAACGGTTGTTGCAAGACATGTAAGGCACAAGACTACAAACATGAGTAGTTTCCAGTCATTTACCTGAATGAGTTGTTGTGTAGCGTAGTAATTAGTCTTCTCTTTAAGCTCATTGATTTTTTCTTGCCGTTCAGTCCGTAACCTTTCTAGAGTTTTCTGGTCCTTGCGATCACCTAGAAATTCACATTAAAAAGCATTTATAAATGGTTACAGTCATATCTGACCAAAATGCCATTAAAATGGTGTCAAGTCCTGAAACTTCAAAATTATTGAATCCGAACTCTTTTACAAAAGTCTTCATGAAAGAAATGAACAAACCTAAAAATAGAAATTAAGCATAACAAATAACTTATTGCAGTTCATGGACCAGTGGTCCCTTGACAAATCACATAAGATGCTGAAAAGAAAAGGCATTTACCTCTTCTTTTCTGTAGACCTTACTTTATAATGAGTAGTAAAGAGACATTAAAAAAAATTTACAATGAAGATCCAGTCAAACCAAAGTATCATCACTACAACATTTGAGGGGAGAATTATGTGCTTCATCATATAAAGTGTGTCCACGCAAGACGTCATAGACTCTGCAAACTAACATAAAGGGGGCCATCTTGTTGCAGTAAATAGGGTATGTATCCACTGTTAAAGATGTTAATAAACTATATAAATTGAAGCATACATACAGAAGCCCAACGAAATCTAATGGGCATGAACTGCTGGTTGGTCTTTACCTAAGGAAAGAAAGGGAAACATGCTTTGGAATAGGTTTTCTTTCTTGGCTTCCAAAATGGGTGCCTTTCGAGGTGAAGCTATTCCATATGTTCATAGGATAGGGGATTCAGGGGCTGTCCTTTGTTAAGGGCTTCTTTTATCTAATAAAAAAAATGCTTTGCTGGAAACGAACTGGACTCATGTTACTATCTTACTAGCCATCTTTAGTTGTTCCTAAGCTGTGCATGGGAGTTTTCCAAATTGAAAGGTCACCTCATTCACCAAAGGAGAAAATGAGAAGACGGTCAATCAAAAATTTAAATCGGAAATTCAGTTGATCGGCGATGACACCACCAATCCCTTACTACACAAATTGAAGCATTTTGATTGGCAAGATTATAGGTTGATTGCCAAGATTATAGGTTTCCAAGTTGGTAAAGATGGTGGTTTTTGGACTTTGCCTGTAGCCTTGGTTCTGATTTGTGGATCAACCTCATGGTAACCTTGGACATGGCTTTGCCCTTTTTACTGTTTATTTTGATAAGAATTTAATTATTTATTTAATCAATTGCTCAATGCAAATGGCTAAAATTTTTGGAGTTGTCATACTAGATAAACTTTCGCCAACTCAACTATATTGTTCAAGGTTAGCTTCCTCAAGCACAAGACTATTACAAAAGGCACATATTTTATAGCATATTCAGCAATACGTGGAATCTGAAAGAAAACCGAAAGTTACAAGTTACATAGATACACACAGTGAATGAACTTAGAGTGCAAGTTTCAAACAACGCTAGAAGTAAAAGCAATATTGGACCTTTAATCATAAAAGTAAACTGGAATAAGGATAAAAAGGAAGCTTTATGAGAGATTAACCCGATGACGAGTTTTAAAATACTCACACATCTTTGTGAAGCTTAGAAAAGCTGAGTAAGTAAGTGAAGATAAAGCAGGCAAAAGAAACATTGGTAAAACTCGCAAGGCCCTCTTTTGCCAGTTTAAGTCCAATGATCTTGTCGTCATGATAGCATAACCCACTGCAATAACCTGGGGGAGGAAAGGTACATTAATACTAAGTAAAAATAAATCAAAAGTAAACAATGCAAACTAGGAGGTATTTTTTGTCACAAAAAAGTGAACTCAAACAAGTAATAGTTGAGAAAGCCTTCAATTTATTGAAAATTGATAGATGACTAACTTAAATTCTCAACTAAACCCTTAGTTTGATGGTATTGCACCCAACATAGAACAATACATTTGCACATGGCAAAGTATAGAAAAAAAGATGAAAATAAGTCATCAATGTTAAACCTGCATACACATCAAAAGGTTACAGAATATGGATATTGGCTGAGCAACAAACATCAGTTATATCTCTTATGCAGCAACTTTTTTGAACCATTTATGCCCTTGCAGTGATCAACTAAGCCTTTATATATATATATATATATATATATAAGCTTTCATAATTTCACAAGCTTGACTTGATTTTACCCATTTGTATTAATATTCATTACAATAAAAACAATTTTACACAAGCAATTATTTGACAATTATAAGATTACCATATAAGTTTTAACCTAATACGGATGCCAGTCCTCAAATGAATGGCAAGTACTTAGTGAAAAAATTCTTTCATAATTGTGATATGTCAAAAGCAGAAGATGTGACACAATTCCATGGGCAACGAAATGGGGGGAAAAGAAGTAGTGGTTAGGTTAAAACAGGAAGGATTTGTGCTATTTATGACTTATGAAGACAGGAGTACAATCATATCAACATCTGGAAAATTGGTGCAAGAGACTGGTTCAAATCAAATCCCAGAAAATAAATAACTATTCTCAAAAATCATTCAAAACAAAAAAAATTGAACCGAGACACTTGCTCAAACTATAAAAAGAAAGCTTATAAAAGAGAGAGAACTTTATGTTGGTTGAGGGTCATTACTGTGAGCAAATGAAAGATGTGTTATGTGTCGGTCAGCAGCCATGGGAACTCTTTCACATGTCTAAGAGATGAAAAGGCAAATATGTAAGTATCACAAATCAAACACTAGAAGTAAAAAACTTTTAAAAAAAAAGTGGATTCTAGACAAACTAGTAACATGTTGAATAAATTCCAGAATAACTCCACTTGGCGGTGAACAAATAATTCTAAACACTACAACTACCCAAGCATATATATACATCAGAAATAAGAGGAAAATAAGACCCGGCTTCTGACAAACATCTAACTAATTGGAACTGTTCGAAATTAAAATTATCACTAGTCACATATTGAATCAACTCAAGTTGAAAACCACTTGGAGGTGATATAGGCAGGTGGCAATGATTCTGGACCCTCAGGAACATAGATCAGAAGAGAGAGGAAAGTAAGACCCTATTTTTGACAAACAACTGGCTGCGACCAATTTAAAGTTATAACTTCCATGAGCATACAGACAAGCTCAATCTACGGAAACATAAGGCAGAATGATATGCATGATAAAATGTTACAGTTTTTCGTGACAGATTTTCATTCAAAAGCGTAATACAGAACAAGAAAAATAGTCAACTTCACCTCAAAAAGAACAGAGAAAATAATGAGATGCCTAGTCATCCTTCTCCGACTTAAAGATCGCTTCTTCATTCTAGCCAGAACAGTAGCCTCTTCCTTGGAAATATTTTGCAGTCTCTTCTCAAAGTCATCACCATGTAACCTAAATAATCCATTCCATATTCGAGACATTACTCCCCTTTTCTTCTTCCTTTTCTTTTCTTCAGTAGCTGTAGATGTAGCTGGCACATCACCAGCAATTTCCCCAATTTCTTTCTGATCCTTCTTAGACTCCCCAGCCATTACCTACAAGTAGTTTAAGTACCAAGTCAATTAGATTAAATAAATTTTTTTTGCTTTAGTTTACAATTTCAGATCCTAATCACAAGTTGCTTTGGGTCCAGATTGTAAAATTTTGCTCCTCTGCAAGCTTCCACAAAATAAGACCACTGTAGTTCTCTTTTCTCATTCTCAATAAATTTTTCTTTCAACTGAAAAATAGTATATCATTGTGTCAAAAATAGTATATGAGTCAAATATATACCTTCAAAGAGACTTATACTTATATGGACTTGAACCTTAAAAATTTTAATAGAGGCTTGGCCCAGCTATCTTTCTTGCGTTTACAAAAGGGTGTGCTCACTTCTTAGTCCCACTCTTGCTCTCCCGTTAAGTATTTGAAATTTTAGGAAGTGGCACCTCTGTCATCGGTATTTTCACTCCTCTCTCTCTCTTTCATTTTTGCATGGCTAAACTTCTACGTTATTCACCACATAGTACTCTTATTGCCCTACGTTGAGCTTTCCAAGAACTATCGCTCCGAACCGCAGTACGAGAACTAGATACCTATTTCGCTTTGCGTACCCAGTTAATCAATGTTCCTGGTGGTTCACATAACTCTGTAAGAACAAAGCATTTCTTTCCATCTGAACACTGCGGTAGAACCTTACAAAAACCCTATCTTTAGCATAACTACTTTTTAATGTTTCTATTAATCTTACTTGATTGATTTCTAGGCTTGAGAACAGAAACTCATTTGGGACTTCAGAACCTAGAGACAATCCTGTAAATGATTAATTGAAGTTAAATGGTTTTTCATGAATGATATTGAAATTCAAATCACATATGTACTCTGCCACCCTCTAGACTGAATTTCTGGATCCAACACTGACATTTAGACCAGTACATCTGCATTATATACCTTATAATAGTTATATTTCTTTGCAGCAAACTGATTACATTAAATTTTATTTAGGTATTTCTCAAACCAACTTTAAGCCACTAACAAGCTTCAAAATTGAAATTGTAGCTTCAGTCCGATGCCTAATTGTATTTTAAGTATTTGAAAAATCAAAGCTATGATTCGAGCATAATGTTCTTAGCAGAAAAATGATTACATTAAATTTTATATAGGTATTTCTCAAACCAACTTTAACCCACTAACAAGCAACAAAATCGAAATTGTTGCTTCAGTCTGATGCCTAATTGTATTTTAGGCATTTGAAAAATCAAAGCTATGATTCAAGCATAATGTCGAATGTAGGGGAAAAAATCGATCTCAATAGTCGTTTTTCTTCTTCAATAAAAGTTCTATTTTCATGTTCCACGAGTCAAATCGTCCACTGATTGCCTCTTCTCTATCATCCAGTAAAAACAAATAAACACACATTGAGAGAGCTTTATACGTGTACAAAAAAGTAGTGAATGAAAACCTAACCTCAATCCCGAATTTAGAATCTCGGAAATTGAGTCGATCGGTGACGACGAGAGGCTACGACGGCGACGGGCGGCCAGAGATACGACAGAGAGGGGGAGAGGAATAGGATTACTGAAACACAGAAGACTGTCGAGATGTGAAGCAAAAGAGTATTAAAATCGGCGGGGGTATTCCCTAATCCCTATACATCTGCAGAAGCAAAAAAAAAATGAAAAAGTCGTAATTTGAGATCGTCAAGTCGTCAACAATCTACAACTTAACTGTAAAGCAATCCGGGTCTCCCCCGTGTCAGTCCGCGTATCAAATTTTAAGGACAAGTTTGCCCTCCGAGTCCTCAAATTTTATTGATAAGTTTACCCCCCCAACTTTAAAATTTTTACAGTTTCCCACTGAATACGAATGATTTTACCCCCTTCCCGCTTTTGAACTTTGAAGGGTTGCTTTGCAAAGGGGAAAAAAACTCATGATTATTTAAACTTTTCAAAGTTAATTTAAAAAAAAAAAAAAAAAAAAAAATTTGATTAAAATATGAAAAATAAAAATATTATAATTAGTAAAATAGTTTATAAGATAACTGCAATACATCAGTTTTGAATTTAAAAGAAAAATCTCAAATTAACTTTAAAAAATAAAACTATATCTTGTATATTTTATTTTTTTAAATGAATGGAGAAACATTTTCCAAACATGGTATATAAACTATAAGATCCTGGTATAATTCTTACTTTATTATCGGACGGGGACTTACCCATAACAAAGTACTCGGCGTAACCCATAATAAAGAACTTGGGCTTAAGAGGCTATCTGCAGTAATGAGCCCAAACACGCATGTTTGGGTTGGTTTCATACCTTTTTGAAATAAAAAAAAAGGGAAAAGTAAATGCATAATGCCGTATTAATCATGATAACCGTTGGCCCGTTGCTGCTGCTGCTTAGAGTATCTTTTACTACATTTTCCTTTTTTTTATTTTTATTTATAATGTAGAGTATCTCAACTGCAGTCAGACTAAGTCTCCCCACTTTGGGTTAGGTTTTGCCTAATACATGGTTTCGCCGTAAAACGTGCGACCCGTGGCCCCGTTACCTGTTAAAGCATAACTATTGTTGCAAGTGAGACTCGAATCCAAGACATCCGGGTTCACAGTTCATCACAAGATTAAACTTAAACTACTGCGCCAATAACCGAGTTACTACCTTTTCTTTTTGGATCTTGCGATAGAATGAAACTGAAACCTATTATCAAAACAAACAAAAAAAACAGAACCCAGAACATGTCCTTCATATTGGGGAGTACAATGTTTAATGTTTTACTTTGTTTCTAAGTTGAACCCAATTACCCTGGAATGGGCCATATAGGTCATATCTACAGTCCAAAAGAAAATTGTGTTTTTAATAATAGTTCCCCCCCTCCCCTCGGACCTGTAGTGAGGTCTTCTTAAACGATATACAACTTGGCACACGGTGATACGGCCAATTTTAGCATTCATTTTTTCATCTTTGTAAGGAAAAATTATTACTTGTTTTTGGAGCAAATGAATAGTTTGTTTTAATTACAATAATATAAGATCTATAAATGATAGATCTTGTGTAGATTCTATAATGTTATGAGAAATTAAAGCAAATTGTTCATTTAGTCTAAGTGCAGCTAATAATTTCTTGTAAGGAAAATGAAATTATTACTAGAACAGAAAATGATTTGAAGAGGACATGATGCTATATATATATATATATATATATGTATGCATGCATGTATTTATGTATGTATACTCATTTAGCTCAAAGTTAACTACGTTTATATTAGTTTTTCATAAATTTTGAATAATATAAAATATTTGTATTTGTATAAATATTCCTCTAATGGTGTAAAAAAATAAAATTTAGATCAATTTTGTAACGCGTGACGACCAAACAAGAACTTGTGAATTTCTCTACTTAGATATTCTCAAAATTGTTGAGTTTGTGAGGTCCGAAGCTATAAAATTGTCCTAATTAAAATTGAGATTATTTTAATTTATTTTAGACGAAATCGAATGATAATTAAAATTAAAATCAAATTATCATAGAATCATAATTGAATATTTTATTTATGTATTTAGTACGTTATTATAATATAATACATATTAAAAAATATCATATTATATATAATATATTATATATTAAATATATTTATTATATGTTATAATATTAAATATAAAATATATTTAATGTATAATAATATACACTATAAACATATAATAATATATATAATATAATGTATTTCAGACATGAATGGCCACTTGCCAATCACCATGATGGGTGTGTCTGATCGATAGATATAGTTTTGGCTAAACCTCCTTTTTCACTCTCAACTGATAAAAATTTAATAAAATAATATAATTATAAAAATCGTGTTATTTTAAGATAAATATGAAATAAAATATTAATTTTAATTTTAAAATATAACTTTTTTATGAAATATATAGAGTAAAAAGCTTCCATGCTAGTATTATTTTTTGGGTGCCATAGAGGCCTAAAATCTATTACAGTAATTCATTAGAAGGTTGCAAAGGTCGAAACAGTAACTTTCCAGCTCCTCCTTTTTCAGATTTTCTTCATGTCACCCACATGCGAAGGTCAGATCTTTGGAAATTGCAGCTTAAACCCCAATACTCCAACTAATTAATCTCTTTTTTCTTCCAAAAGACAATACCTTTGTCTGTGTCTGGCGCTCATGCATGCATCTGTGGCCATGTGAAATTATCTAAATTGGCATATCAAATGATTATTGATCCTGTTTTCGGAAGTAGTAAAAACATGAGATTATATATTTAATTAATTAAAGAGTTGTTACTTATATATAGGATTTAAAACAATGTACCTAGGCTAGATTATTTTTAAAAATATATTTAAAATTAAATTATTTGTATTAATTTAATATTTTTTCGAACTATTTGTATATATAAATGGGCACTTTCCATACATTCGTGGATTAAGATTATTTTCAGAACTCGAACTTAAAATAACGAACAGTCAGTTAGCGATTGTGATATAAGACGATTAACCAACTTAAGTCAATTCTAAAGATCGACTAGTGAGTTCAAAAAATAATGTCCATAATTAAGTACGAGCTAGCTGTTAGGAGTGCTTAGCTTAAGACGAAAGCATACGATATGAAATTATGAGTAATTCCACCACTATCTAGAGCACCAAAATCATGCACATTTGATTGTAGCTTTGCATAGAAGTCTCTTACTAGCTCTATCAAAAAGTACCAAGCAACCAATTTTTAATTTCCAATTTTTGCATGAATTTTTAATTTTTAATTTATATATATATATATAGCTAGATCCTAGAATAGATAGATGGAGCATATCACTAACTAATTATTGGGTGCATGCTTTACGTCACCACAGATGTCATGTCCAGAAATGGCTGAATTTCTAACATGCTATGATCGACAAGAATTATGGCACAGATAGGTTCAAGTACTACTAGTGGATTTGGATAAGCAACATGTGGGTTATTAGAGGAGGTTTCATTCATTCCACAACCAAAGTGATCGCCACATGTCATGCATGTGGTGGTATATAGAATCTTCACAGGATTGCCCACCACTATCTTATCGATGGTGTAATGGCTAGTCAATATCTTCACCATCTTAATTTCTTATCCATGAAGATTATAGTCAATCTCTTCAATATTTACATACCGTCACAAATTCAAGGTTTATTCAGCTTGCAGTTTTCTTATGGTTTGGGCCTTTTTTTGGGTCAACAAACACATTCCCTTTCGGCCATACAGATTAGTAATCCTCTTAAAATTAAATTACTAAAAACTACTGTATTTGACTTTTTAAGTTTTTACCTCCTTGATTTTTGTTTGGATATGGACCTAATTAAGGCTGTCACCGAAATAGTGTAAATTAATGATACTATTATAAGTTTAATCATATACTCTCTCCTGTTTATAATATATGATGTTTTTAAAAAATAAATTTTTTTCTATAATATAAGACATTTTATATATATTTACGAGAAAAAAAATAATTTTTTTATATTTTATTCCTAAAAAATCTCATTAAAATGAAATAATTAACTAGTACATAAATAATAATAAAAATTAAAATTAAAATTAATTATCTAATATTAATATTAATAAAAAAATTAATATATATAATTATATCTTCAAAGTCATGCATAATGGAAACGAGAGTATTATAAACAACTTAATATAAAGTATGCAATGCCCAATTATACTAATGAAACTTCAGGTTTAGTACAATGAACCTTCCCTAGAAGATGTAGTATTATAAAATGATTTTGTACTTGATTCAGTGATTGGTAAACCCAAGAAAATTAAACCCCCATGTATATTAAAGTAAATCTAAAAAAGGGACATTTATTTTTCTTTTTTCGTTTTAATTCCTAGTAAGATTAATTATACTTTTCTACTTGCTTCTTTATTTTTTAGAATTTACCAATTCTAACGTTACGTGATGTTTATTTCATTAACATATCGGCCATGTTTATTTATAAAAATTATAATTCGGATATTATAATTTTAATATATAAATTATAATTTCAAAATTATATTTATTTATATAAATTACACTTGGGATAAAATTATTAATTTCATCTTCTTCTTTTTTATTTTTAAATTTAGACTTAAAAATATTAGTCCAATGATTATAAAACTACTTAATATGGAAGATTATTTAATACCATGTTTAATCATAGATTATAATCCCAAGATTATTAAATCATTTTATAATTTTTAAACTAATAATTATAAGTTCAAATATAAAAATAAATAAAACATTATTGAAATTAATAATTTTATTTTAAATATAATTTTATAAATAAATATAATTTTAAAATTATAATTTAAATTTTAAAATTATAATTTCAAAATTATAATCCTTATAAAATAACCGTAATCATTAGATTTTATTACGCTGTTGTGCAAACACGCTCCCAGATACTGCAAGTGGAAGAATTTTTGGCTTATAAATATGAGATAAGTGGATTTATGTATTATATGATCCACTGGAATTAAGATAAAACTAAATGCAGAACCTTAACCATGTCGACTTAATAAAAGACATAGTGGGAATTAATTAATACTATATGGTTGGTGTGGTGTCATGGTGTATTTTTTTGCTATCACATTCCACAATCACAACCACAGTTAATGAAAATTGATGTTCACATAATTTATCTCGTATGAATAGTGAATAAATTTTACGTTTACGTGAAAAACTTGTAAAAAAATATTATTTTTTAATTAAATCATCAAACCAGTAGCTACAAACAGATATAAGATATTAGATATCAGCTACCATTTTCAAGAGTACAGTACATATGCTAAAGAATTATTCAGATGTAGTTATTCAAAAAATGATATTTAAATATTTCATGACTAGTTCACAGATTTATCAGATTTTATAGTTTTCTTTATGTGATTTTTTTTATTTACAAAATTTAACCATCCATCATGAAACATTTGCTATTAAAAAATCAAGGAAATTTATGTAGCTAGTTCTTTTTCAATTTTATAAAAAATTTAATGAAACTACTAGTACCCAAATTAGAGAGACCCCCTGCTTTCATTTTTAATTTGTATCAGCATATTTTGAAAAGTGTGTGTGTGTGTATATATATTATTCCATGTGTCAGAGTTGGTAATTAAGCATATTATATACGCATACACAAAGTGTAAATAAATAGTCCAAAAGAGAATCATGGCGTTGGTCTTCTTGGTGTGAACTTCTTGCAGATATAAATATGAAGATGATACCAAATGTAAACTGTAAGCAATGAGGAATACAATGCATGCACTTGTTATTTTTTCCGTAACGACAATGCATGAATTTTTTTTAAAAACACAAAAATTGGATCAAGACAAAGTATGAATATAATTTAGCTTATCCATTAGACTATATGTATATATATATATATATATATGGTAAGTTGGTAGCTATAAATAAATTCAGTTTGGTTCAACTGAGCTATCATCACATAGCTCATGACACTCGTTGTATATTTTTTTGTGCATTTACTACTTGCTCAATCTTCAAAGTGAAACTATATAATTAAAAAATTATACATGTGTTCTTCATTATATAATATCCTTTCCGCGTTATTTAATCACTACTTTCGAAGCTCAACCCTTACCAATTCAACCTTGAATTAAAAAGGTTTAGCACTTGAGCTCCCAGCTTTTCCAACAACACGACTTCATTTAAAATACATAGAATTAGGTTTTATACCGCCGATGATTATGACTGAGTTTTTAAAATTATTAGATCAACTCAAATTTCTGTGAGTTCGATCAATGAGCATCACAAAAGTGTATATATTTGAATTTAAAAATTTATTAATAGTTTGTTATTAGATTTGACTAATATTTTGGGTCTCGTGAATTTGAACTCAAGTTATAACAAGTAGAGTTTTTTAGTTGCTATAAAAATAAAAATAAAAATAAAAATATTTGGTATGTAAAATCATTATAGAGTGTGTGAGACATCTAATTAATACATTAGACAAACAAGACTAATTAAATAGGTGAACATAAATATATCGTATATTCTCTATTTTTTATTTTTCAATTATTTTTTG
Source organism: Hedera helix (assembly GCA_947179155.2). Lineage (NCBI taxonomy): Eukaryota > Viridiplantae > Streptophyta > Magnoliopsida > Apiales > Araliaceae > Hedera > Hedera helix. The sequence continues at coordinate 60,154,516 of OX359265.1, read as the reverse complement.
TGTGGGATTGTGTCTATTATTCAGTCTTAAAATCTAACAATATTCGATTCTCATTAATGGTGCGAATTGGTATTTTTTTCATTATATGATTTATTTATTTATAAATTATATTTGAGTTTATTGTCTTCCTTATCGTGAGATTTGTACCTCATCCATAGAGTAATTTATTGATATTAATAATAATTAATATTGATTATGAAATTCATTTATATTTGTACTAATATTCTTTCAAATTCAAAACTATATATATATATATATATATATAGACACACACACACTCTCCAAACCTCCCAAAAAAATGAGTCTAATTTTATTGTTTTTCTTTTATCTTTTAATTTTTGTTCATCCAAATAATAGCCTTCAAAAAAAACATAGGCTAAATAAAACATAGAAAATAAACGAAGAAAAGGTAGCTAAAGATGGTAGGAAGTAGTGCATGTTAAACTTTGAAGCCGCCGCGGCCCCGCCAGTAGTTGAGAATATGGTAATTAAGATAGAATAAGACACCGTCGATTCCCGTGAGATTGGACCACAACCACTGTACTACAAACTACTGCCAGTACAAAATTATTTGTGTACTTTTGGACTTTTGGGCAATTTGTGGCGTTACGTTACAAAAAAAGGGACGACGACATATTTGTTACCTTCCTTTTTCAACCCTTCTCATCATACAACTTCGTCATTACGTATCTGTTTCTAATTCCCTCTCTTTGACTCGGACAAATTTTAAAATACAAAATTAATATGACTTTATTTAATAATACAAATATTTAAAACCATTGTAAAGTAAGTAAAAAATAGACGGTTGGTAGAATAATTATAAAGGTATTTGTTGTTACCTCGTCATTTTTATTTTAACAATCTCAACAATTAAGAAAATATTACTAAAATTTAATTATCATATTTAGTTTTTTTAAACTTAGATGAATTTATATTAATTTTAAATTTTAATGTTTAACAAATTTATTATATAATATATACTATAATTAAATAAATAATTTGGTTAGTTCTCCTTTTTTTAGCTTGACCTTTTACTTTTTGTACTTTAAGCCAAAAAATTACGTTTCCTATCTATACTTCTATCTATCTATTCATACTATAACTACTTCATTCGTGCGAAGCACATACAAGATGGATAATAATTTATAATGTTAATTATTAAAATAATCAATTAAATATAGAGTTAATATTTAATTACGATTTTAAAGAGATAACTGTAGATATCAAATTATTAAATATTTATTTAAATAATAAATTATTGAATTATACATTGTAAGTTCCTTTAATCAATTATTAAGCTAAACATTTGAATGGAGTCTAAGTTTAATTAGTTATGATTTGAGAAAATAATTATTGCATATTTATTTAAATTTGTAGTAAAATTCTAAATTATTATTTATATTGACAAAATTTTCTTGAAATTATAATCTGAACAAAACTATGAAACTCGATTTTTTATAAATTTTAATTTAGTTATAACAATTAGTTAACAATAAATTCACTATAATTTTTAAAATAATTTTACAGTTATTATGTTTCAAAAACTTCATATATATTAGTAATACAATTATCCTATATAAAATTTCTTTAGATATAATATCTTATATAAATTCGTGACAAAAAAAGTTTTGTAATAAATTTGGTACACTTAAAAATAATTTATATATATACATATATATATATATATACTTCCCTTATCTAAACAGGTTAGAGTTCCTTTTGAATAGGTTACAAATTTGGATTGTATTTAATTGTTATAAATTTAGAAAGTATTTGTACTAATTTAGATAGAAAAGTAAAAGACTAAACTAAAAATTTGTGAAATTAAGTTTGTACTTTAATTATATAGTTGATTAAATAGACAATTTGGTTCATCATATTTTTTCTTTTTCTTTTTTTTTTTGTCTGCTATTATTTTTTTGTTTACATTTTTTTGGATCGACCTTTTACTTTTCTTATATTAATTCAACTTTGACTGTTAATTTATCCAAATTAGAAACTCGAATTTGTAATATAGTTTTTTATAAGAAAAAAATATTAGTAATATAATTTTATAAGGTGACAATCAAAATAAAATTATTTTACATAATATTAGTTTGCTACTTCTGGTGAAAAATATATTCAAACATCCATGTTTAATTAAAATTATATTACTACTTGAATAATATAGTTTGGAAAAAAATCTTAACTATATTACTTCATAATTTAATTTGTAACTATTATTAAAATATATAAATGTAGTTATATTTCAAGTATAAGTAGGATTTTATTATTACTTATATAGTATAATTTTAGTAGAAAACTATTTTCTTATGAAAATTACCTTTCCAAATATTAAACTATTTTATTATTAGAATATTTATATATAGGTATAAAAATAATATATTAACCAATAATTATATTTTATTATTAAATTAAAATTAAAATATTGAAAATGAATTACTCTTTTTAGTAATATAATTATTAAAAAAAACACAATAAGAACTAAACCAAATCTTAAATGTATAATAAGACCATCTGAAATAAAGATAAGTGATATAATTTTATAATAAAAAAATCATAAAATCATCACATAGAATATTAATTTGTTGTTATTATTATTATTATTATTAAATTGCAAGTATAATTTTATTTAAAATATAAATAGAATTTACTATTACTACTTTTATATAAATAATATTATAAAGATACAATTTTCTCATGAGGGTTTCTTACCTAATAATCCTTTAGTCCCAAGATAAAAGTTCTCCACTGATTTTAGTGATTAAATTGATCATTTTTCAAATTAATAATTAAACATATGTATTTTGTAAGACCCTGAATTTTATGAAATATAAAATTTAATTTTTCTTCATATATATTTTTTCATGAAACAATGAGTGGTTAAATTGACGAAATTGAAAGTTAAGGATGTTATGTGCAAATTTTATTTTGTCGGACAATATTCGCTTTGTCGGGGAATATTCGTGTCGTACGACGGCGCCGAAATAACAAATTATTGGTGGACCCCACAACGGAATATTTGTCGGATATAGAAAACGACAGAAGTAACATTTTTAATAAAAATAGTCAACGATGCTAACTGTTAAAATACCGGTGATAAAAGAATAGTAGCATACGGTAATTTATGGTATTTTACTGTAACATGCGGTACTCTACAGTAGCACACGGTATTGCACAGTGTCTCATATTATTGACACCGTAACTGTTACGCATCATTTCATCGATAATTGTCACTGCATAATATTTTATATTATCAATTCAATTATTGTTGCTACACAGTATTTTGCATTATTAATTCAATAATTGTCATTACACTGTATTTCATATCATTGAGTCAATAATTGTTGGTGCACTGTAGTTTAAAATTGTTGAATCTAATAATTGTCACAGTAGCAAATACGCTATAATTTATATTATTAAATTAATAAAAATATGTAACGTGTTTCTTACATTATTGTGGTAACATTACTTTATATGTTGGACTCACAGGAAGAATAAATAAATAAATAAAAAATAATTAATTTTACTATTTGAAATAGTAACGTGAATAATGACGTGAATAGTAAGAAACATGTGGCACCCACTGTGGGGCCCACATGAAATGTGAGAAATGTGTTTTGGGAAAATGGTTGGTGAAGGCTGCTACGCAGCCTTTGCTGAAAAAAAAATAATAAATTCAGTTCACCTACCGCACATAGTAACTTATTTTCTCCTATAAATAGCTTGCTCAGCTGAATAGAAAAATCACACCTAAAACATAAAATTTCTCTATGAGAATTTTATGAGTTTTCTCTGAGAATAGTAAGGCTATTTTGAGTGTTTGAAAGCCAAAAGGAGTGTAGGAATTTTTCAAGTAAGTGTTTTATTAAAAAGTAGTAATTTCATAAATTCCTATTTTTCATGGTATTCACAAATCTTCCTTTAGAAGACTCTTTTTTAAGAAGATTCATTTTTAAAAACTTTTTTTGGAAGATTTATTTTGAAATATTATTTTGAAAACTATTTTAAAGTTGTTATATTATGCTACAAAAATTATGTTAAATATATATAATTTTGATAGTTCATAATATATGAATTATCATACACCTTGAAATTTATATGTGATAATTACTAATTTTATTAAAAATATATAGGTTGATCAACCTCATTTAAATTAATATCCAGTCACGTGTTAAGGTAAGGAATATTATTCTTTTCACACTCTTAAATTTATTGCGGTAAGAAATGTCATTTTTTCTTACTTGTAATGAATATTATCTTCTTTCATATTCTAACTTACTACGGTAAGGTGTATCACTATTTTCATCATCATAAATGGATATTATTTTCTTTCTTACTTGAAGGGATTATCATTATTTGATTCTCGAAAATAATATCGTTTCTTGCTTGTGCCATTTATTTCCATGTATTAAATTGTGGGAATAACCTTACGGCGCGGATTACCGCCTGTTGGTGAATAACCTTTTGTATTCATTCCTTATTAATCTTTGAGAATAACCTTACGGTACGGATTACCGCCTGTTTGTTGAATAACTCTTCGTATTCAAATTGATGGGAATAACCTTACGACGCGGATTACCGCCTGTTGGTGAATAATCATTTTTATTTGTTTCGTGTGGAAATAATTTGTCTATACGAATTATCACATGACACTTTTATTCCATATTCGTAAGTGATATCATTTTCCTTTATACTCATAAGGGATACCATCTTTTTCATCTTCCATTATTCAAAATTACTATGGTAAGGGATATTAATTTCCTTCACCTTTTGTTAATCAAATCTGCTACGGTAAGGGATATTATTTTCTTTCATACACCTAAATTGAAACTTATTATGGAACTATTGCTTCTATAATTCTTGAAAATATTATATGTTCCATAATAGTTGAATTTCATTATTTAAACTGAACCTTCCTATTTTCTGAACATTTCTATTGAACTGTAATCGTTATTCTGAACTGTGGATCTTGAATATTATTTTTAAATTTCACTCTATATCATGTTGACAATTTGGACATTGTTTGAATATGCACAAAGTAAACTTCCGATACTTACTGTTTATCTTGTTTCTTCTGTTCATCATTTGTATCACTGTTATTTGTATTAACCATCAAGAATCAAGCTGTTGTGAATATCTGTCGCTGGGGGCACAGATGTGATATAATTGTTGAACAGATGATAGGTTAAAGGCGATATACTAGGTTAAAGGCGATACATCTGTTCGGTGTCTTTTATGGCACGTGGTGAATGTTCTCTTTGGCCCGTAGTGCAAAGATGAACTGTTGATTGGTATGATTGTGACCAAAGGCTGAATATGGTATAATTATGACCGTTGGTATTATATTGAAAGTCTCTTTGGCCCGTAATGCATAGATGAACTGTTGTTTGGTATGATTATGACCAAAGGCTGAATCTGGTATAATCATGACCGCTGGTGCTATATTGAATATCTTTGGCTCATAGTGCAAAGATGAACTGTTGATTTGCATGATTATGATCAGGAACTGTGAATTTTTATTATCATGACTAATGGTATTTCAGATGATAAAAGTTGATGATGTTTTTACTAAAAAGAGAAGCGAGTGGACATTATGGTATGCATTATTCTTTTAATAGATTGCTCATTCCGCTGCTTTTATTGATCTTAACATTGTTTAAAAATTTAACTGCAGTTTTTGATATTAACCTTGTAGTCTATTGTATTCTATCAAGAACTCAACTGTTGAAGGCTAATGATAATTTATTCGTCATTATCTTAGTCATGATATTTTCTTACTGGGCTATTTGAGCTCACCATTTCTTTTGTTCCATTGTTTTTCAACAGGAGATGAGAATGTAGCTGGGTCTAGCCGGGGAATGGAGTGAGAGTCCGAGGGATATCTATTATAGTCTTCACGTGTTGTAAAATAGTGTGACAATAATAGTGAAGATTTAGTTGTGTATTATTATACACTGTATTGTTGTACGTTGTGTTTTGTTGTAATAATTTTATTATAGTCTTTTGACGACTCAAGTTTGGGTTGTGTGGGCCTAGATTTGGGGGTGTCACATATTTAGATTTTTAAAAAGACAAACATTGAGATTAATACTAAATTGTATATAGTTTATAATATTTATAAACTTTTTGCATATATATAAAAGAATAAGAAGATATACTAATTTAAAAAATAATTAATATGATTACAAAAGTCAACGGAAGACTTTTATCTTCAGACAGATAAAATATTAAATGATTACTATTATAAAAATAAAAGGTATGAATATAATGTATTAACCAACAATATGGTTCAACTGTTAAATAACAAATAAAATTTAATTTCTCTATCCAATAATAATTTGTAAAATTAAAGTAAAAAATGTCAATATTATCATAATTTGATTCAACCAAGTCAGAAACTAAAATTACTAATATATATTTTACGAAAAATAAAAATAAAATCAAAAGTTCATTTTGCCAAATATTAATCTCTTACCATTATTAATTAAGATTTTATAGCTACTTAGATAATATGGTTTGAGAAAAAAAATATTTTTTTATAAAAATTATCTTAACTAACTTGAATTTGTTATTATTACTAAAAATAAAAATATAATTATGTTTTAAGTACAAATAAATTTTTATTATTAATTAGATAATTAATATATTTAGAGGGAAACTAGTTTGAAATGTAAATTATGTTACATAATATTAAATTATCACTATTATTAAAATATAAATATAATATATAAACCATTCACATAATCAAGATATTAAAAAAATATATAAAACTCGTATTTTGCACGGTTTATACATGCTAGTTGATTAGAAGTACAAAATGAGTTAATTTCATCTGCTCAATTTGGTTATGACATAATTAGGATATATTACTTTTTTTTCAAAATTATTGCAAAATATTTTTGAGAAGATTGAATGTAATTTAATTGTGTTTTATAAGGATTCTAAATAGATAATTATTGAAATTATTTATTAATCTAGAAAGATAATACCCATCTTAAATTTAACTAATTTATTATTAAACAAACAATATACCATTAAAATAAATAAAAAATCGTGTTTGATAACAATGTTTCAACTTAAAAGTCAAAATAGGAGTATTACTAATGATGACCAAACAAAATTAAATACAACTTAATTAATTCTTGAAAATGAATTTATTGTAACTTATAACGTAAGCAAAGGTTTCAACTATTTAGACGTTATGAGGAAGCCAAATTAAATGTGTACTTCAAATTAATGAATTTACTAATAATGATTTACTATTTTTTCATTTTTTATTTTTATTTTTATTTTTGTCTCTTCCAACCAGATCTACTTTCTTGACATTGGCAATCGAGAAAATGGCCTCCTACCTTACAGCACCATTCTAAGTCGTACGTAGAATTTATTTTTATGGATCAAAAGGTGAACAAATCACTTGCACACATCAATATAATAATATATAAAGGTAGCAAGAGAAAAGTTCTTCTCAAAAAATAAAGCATTCTCATCGACCCATTATTTTTTAATTTCTTCTACCAATATAATTATAATAATAATAAAAATAAAAATCTTATAATATTATATAGGGTCCACAATCATTAATATTATAAGTCTAAATCATAGTATAAATATACTGAATAACATGAAAATATTAGTATTTTTTTTTAAATATCTTAATTTAATATGAAAAATAAATTCAAAATTCATCTATTTATAAAAGATAAAATACAATTCATCACCTATAATTTGCACATTTTTGTAAATCACCGCCTATGGGCAAAAAACTATTACTTAACTATCTATGGTTTGAAAAAAAGTACAATAGTTACTTTTTCATAATGAAATTTACTCTCCTTTTAGCAAGTGAATGAGTTAGTCAACAACTAAATTTCCTATGCAAATAACAAAAATGACCTTTTTAATCCATATTTAAGATATAACTAGTTCACTTATTATCTGAATTTTCTTCTTCTTATTTTTTACTAATTTTCTACCTAAATATGTATCAAAATACATCCTATAATTTTTTTGTAATGTCTAATTGATTACTATGTACTTGGATAAAAATATTTATCATTATATATATATATATACACACAATATTTTAAAAATCAGACCGATTAGTGAACCGGCAAAAAGTACCAAATAGATGAATCACTGGTTCAAACAGTAGTCGAACCGTTATTGAATCAGTGACGTTATCAATACATAAAAATATATATTTTAAAATATCTATTTTTTGTAAGGTAAAATATAGTAAAATTATATTATAATATTACTAAAAATATTTAATTTAAAAAAAAATTATTTGTATACAATAAAATACTTAACCGACCGGTTTATTGGATCAATTAATCGGTTTTATCGGTGGTCAATCGATTTTTAACCGGATCACTGTTAAATCAGTTTTCTGGTTAATCATCAAATTATTTTGTTTTCTAGAGAGCCAAACGGTTCGAGTTTTTAAACATTGTATATATATATATATATATATATATATATATATATATATATTGTTAAAGTATAATTGGTAATATATATATGACTAATATTACTAAAATAGTGTACGTGCTCATCTGACTTTTTCATCATTTACTTTAAGCAATTTAATAATGTGTTTTGTAAAGTATAATTATTAATATACAACTCAACAAAATGAGATTGTATCACATAATTCATAATATAATTATACTTTATTTAAAAATATTTTTCCAACTAAAAAGAAAGAAAAGAGACGAGTGAGAAAAAAATGATATAAACTGCGTGGCCCAGTCCACAAGGCCTTGTGTGGTCTAGTACATGAAGCTTATGAGGCCAAACGCAAGGCCCTACATGGCTCAGTCCGTGAAGCCTTGAGTGGCCTAGTCCGCGAGGCTCACGAGACTGAGCGCGTGGCCCTGCGTGACCCTAACAACGAGACTCACTTGACTGAACCGTGAGGCCTGTGTGACCGCGTCCGAGATGCTTATAAGGCGAGATCCAAAAGGTGCCATGCGGTGGCTTCTAAGTGATTATTATTGCCTGTCATTGCCCAAAATGTCACGCGCTAGGCTTTTTTGTCCCCACGCGCCTGTCGGTGAATCAGGGTGCACAAGCTTAAAACAGTAGGCTAATATATTTACAAGTTTTTTATTTTAGAATTTTTTTTAAAAAAAATTATTTAATATATATATTAGTAAAAAGTGTGCACAAGTATTTTATAATTTTTATTTTAAAAAACTTTCATAATTTCACAAAATATTAAGTAAATATTAATAATAATAACTAACACGTCGATAAAATATTCTATTTGAAATATCTTTAAAAGTCGTATCAAACAACTAGTGTAATTTATCTATATATTGAAGTTGATTTATTTATTGTCTTATATCAATATCATGTATTTTAAATCAATTTTAAATAAAAGAATTGTGTAAAAAATTATTAATAAAATTTTATTTTATTGTAAGATATTAATATTATTATCATTTTTTATTAATAAATGTTTTTTATAAAAATACATATTAAAATAACTCTGTCTTGTAAGAAAATAAGACTAGTTATATAAACGTGAATCAAAAATTTTTTATCGCAAGATATATTATCTTTTTGATCGGAGAAAAAAAATTTAAGACATTACTGTAGAATCTCCAAGCTAAGCCCATCCCATGAAAAGCTAGATCTGAATTTTACCCATCGGAGCATAAGTACTAGACATTTGGCTATTGGATTTGGGGGGCACATGCCAGATTAGGGGTGAGCAATTCGGACATATTTGAATTGATTAGTCTATTCGGATATAACCGAATACTGAAATACTTTAAATTTTATTATCTGAATAACTAACCGAATTATCGAATATCGAATTTAAAATTCGGTTATTTCGGTTAATAACCGAAATTAATTTATAATTTATCAAACAAACAAATTAATTTCAAATTAACAAATACTAGAGTTTTCAATTAATAATTAACAACTATAATAATTCAATATTAGACTTAATATTTATTTTTTTAATCTATTCGGTTAACCGAATACCAAATTTTCAATAACCGTATAAATAACCGAATACCGAAATATTAAATCGGTTATTACCGAATTAGAAAAAATAACCGAATAATCGAAATAATTCGGTTAAAAAAATTCAGTTATATTTGATTATTCGATTTTATCCGTTTTTTGCTCAGCCAGATGCCAGAGTGCCTACTCCTTTTATCTGCCTGTAAAGGTACGCCCCAGTTACATACTCCAGTAGTCCTTGACACGCGTCGGAGTAAAAACTGCGTATTGTAGACCACACAGCACCGGATGATTTCTCAAGAAGGCAGCATTGAGGGATATCCTGGCATTTTTACGCCTCTACCACCACAGTGTGATGCAACTCCTCTGCTGTCACCATCAATTTCCCTCTGGTTCTGTCACGGTGACGGAATATCCATTAAAACTAGTAAGCAGCAATCACCACAAAGCGTTACGTTTTCCGTTATCTGTTTCACCCGTAACACTTTGAGGTTCCGTTATCTCTAGCACTTGGCCAGTTTGCTTCCGTCTCTTTACAGATTTACCCCTCAATTGAACTGAATTAACATATCTGCTACCACTTGCCTTGTTCTTTACGGTCCCTACTTCAATCCTTCGGAGGTTGACATATTTCGTCACTTTCTAGAAAAGCCATGTGGAACATGAACCTTCATTTGAAGCATTCTAGTAAATGAAGGAACTAAGAGAGGGCAATTATGGAAATTAGATTCGGGGTATTTTTGGGGCTTGGCGGCGTCCTTTAAATCTTGTTTTTAGGTTCTGTCTTGCATATGGAAGTGAAGATCTAGAAAGCACGAGATCTGGAAAGCACGAGAATCTAGGAATAATAGAGAAATAGAGGTATGAAAGTAATGAATGCAAGGGATATATAGGGTATTATCGCTCATCTATATTTATATTATTAAAAGAGAGAACAAAAATAATTATTTTTGATAAAATTGTGTCACGCCTTATTTTTAAAAAATTATTATATGTTCTTAGAATATTTGTCACGTAATATTCTATATTATTTATATGCTGTAATTTCAATATTTAAAATGTGTTATTTCACTTGAAATACTGAAATAACAATACATGAGTGATGTGAGACACTACATGACAAATATCTCAATATTACTGAATAATTACTCCTTACTTCTAGGGATGTATAACCAGTAAAAATTGGTCTAAACCAGAACGATACCGAAATAAGATAAAACTCGATATTGAAATCGAATTTTTACATGTTATACTAAATATTATTATTATTTTTATTATTATTATTAATAAAAGAGAAAGAAAAATAAGAAATCTATATATACCGAACTCCAAAATTCTAAACTAGTACTAGAACCGATTGAATTGGTATATCGGATTAATCATTTTTGTACCGAACCAGCCAATTCGATATATAAAAAAAATCTGTTGTATTGAAATTTTTATACAATCCTACTACTTATTTCAACAACAGAGAATATTTATTTAATTAATTTTATTTTTTTTTCTCTTCCGCATTTCATATTTTCACCCCTAATTTCTCTCTTATATCATTTCACTCATGTTTAAATTTTGTATTATACTCACATAATGTGTAGCACAAATACTAGTAATCATAATTTCTTAGAAAACAAGAGAACTATCGATTAGTAAGCGATATGCCTTTTTTTTTTCTTTTTTTTTTCCACAGATGAGGATTTAGGAAAAATCAGGAGGGGGCAGAAATTAAGAGTTAACGCTTTATTGATTTTACAAAAAAAATTTGACGAAATTTCAAAAATAGAATCAGAAAATAAATAAATTATACTGTTACAAAAATTAGGGCCCTAGTAAAAAATTGGGGGAAGGGAACTAATTGTTAGCATCTTATTAATTTTGTTACGGGTTTAATAAAAATCTCGAGGAGGAGATAAATTAATATAATATAATATTTTTTAATACGTGTTGTATTTATTTTATATTATAATTGTATATGTAAATATATAGATTATATAATATAATATTATATATATTAGTACTTATTATATTATAATATATATAATAGAATAATATATGATATATATTATATTATATATATTATATATATATATATATATATATTATTTTTTAAAATGTCTTATATTTATTTTATATTATATTATAATTATATACATAAATATATAGAATATAGAATATCTAATATAGCATATAATATTATATGTATTAGCATACATTATATTTACTTTATATTATATCGTATTATAATAATAGTATAATATTATATATGAATATGTAATATTATTATATTACATATTAATAAAGTTTTATAAATATTTTAGTTATTATATTTTTTTTTATTTTATTCCGATATAATTTTTAAATAACACACCAAATATATAAATAAAGTATTTAATTTTAATTTTTTTATGATTCGATTCTAATTATAACTATCATGCTATTCCGTCTAAAATTATTCCGTCTAACCTAACAGCATGTTTGTATTTTCAATCTACACTTTTTTTTATGTCTATTAATTATTTTCTTATAAAATTCATGTCTAAACTTGTTTCTTAAAATTTATGAGTTAACTTTTCTTATACACATGTTGATACTCAGTATAAAATGAGATAATATAATTAAGTTGTTGTTATTATTATTATTATTATTATTGTAATATCCCGGATATTTGAATGAATTAGAAATAAAATATTTAATATTTAATATTTAATAAAGGTTGGAGTTTGATAACCTAGTAGTGATAGATAAATAGAGGTCCAAATTAAATTTAACGGACTAACTTAGATATGGTAATATCAAAATTTTTGATAAGTTAGCAAGTAAAGTGATAATTCAATAAACTTGACTAACAACAAGTCTAATTAAATTAAGAGAATTAATTAGTGGAGTTATGTAATTATGCGACGTGGTTGCATGTAAATTAAATATATATTTATATGAATATATATATATATATATATATATATATATATATATATATATATATATATATATATATATATGCGTGCACATTTAGTAACATAATTTAATGGTTATTTAAATTGTGATAAATAGATAGAATAATATTAAATTAATCCGAATTGAATTAAAAGGTTTATTGTGGAATTAATTTATTCATTAATCAACAATTATGCAAATTGTTGATAAATTATTTGTGGGGAATAATTATGTAATTTATATAATTATAAATTATATAAAGTAGTTGAATTAATTAAGGGAGATTAGTAATTGTATATTTGTACAACATTTAATTTCATATATATGTACATATATATAAAGGGATTAAATAAATTAAGTAATTGAATATATTAAATGAATATATTCTATAATTAAATAAATCATTGTAAATGATTTATGAGAGTGAGAAATTTAATTATACAATTATTTGTGTAATATTAATTAAATAATTAAATAAATTATTTAAATAAGAAATTGAGTAAATATATTATTATTTCAATGTATTTTCGGGTAAATGAAATTATTTCCATAATTGATGAGAAATGAATTATTTAATGTAAATGTATTAAATAATTTAATTTATGGCGTAAATAAAATATATTAAATTATATATTGTATTTATTTAAATTTCATAATTTATTGTGAAATTGTTTTTGAGGTAAGGTGATGTGTATAAATAATATATATAGATTATATATATTATTATTAGCAAACACACTCTAAAGTTTTAATATCAAAATAATTGACAAGTTGTCATTAATTAAATATTCAATTAAATTGAATATAATGAGTGAATTAAATTTTTATAAATTAATTAATATGATAATTAATTAATGTAAATAATATAAAATATTATTAATAATATTATTAGTCCATTTAGTAATTTAATATTAATGGGTTAGAGTATTTAATTAATTAATCAATTCAATTATTATTTAATTATGGATTGGATAATTAATGTGTAACAAAATTAATAATTAATCATTTGGGATATAATTAAATAGCCCAATGATAAATTAAATGGACTTGACAATTTAGTAGCCCAAACAAGTTAATTAGAGCCCAATTGGTATTTTAAATTAAAGCCTAATGATTGGCCCACTTGAAAAATACTTAATTAAACTATTATTTATTAAAAAGTGGCATGTGACTAACATTTTGGGACAAATATTTGTGCATTACCGGCAAGGAGAGGAGAGAGAGGATGAAGTTGATTGTTAATTGATTTTTATTTTTCTTTTAATTAATTAAAAGGATTGCTTGTTTTATTTTCAAAGGACATGAGCACCATTCTTCTTTTCACCCACTTTGTCCTTAGCTAAAATTCTTGCACAAGTCTCCAACCACTCTCATGATGGTAAATTTTAATAGATATAGAATTTATATCTATCCAAATTGTAAGTATACTTACAATTTAGGAGTTTTGTTATTCATTTTCTATCTTTCATCTTCTAAGTCTTGAGAGCAAAATATTGAGAGGATAAATATTTGAGAGAGATTTTGGGTGGAGCTTCAAGGAAGAAGAAGAAAGCATAAGTTAGTTCATGACATTCACAACCCATTTTGGAAGAAAAATGAAGATAGCCATTAAAATGAGGTAATGATTATTTTAAATGTAGTTTGTTTTTAAATTAAATAAATTATCATGTTAGTATAAACATGTTAATATAGTTAATAATGTGTAGTGGTAATATTTATGTCATGCTTGAGTTTAATATGCTTGGTCTGTATCTTGGTATATTTTATATGCTAAAATATGTATTTAATAGTGTGTAAATAAGTTTTGGTGTGGGACAATTAGGAGCGATGTGCCCCTCTTGCCCACAGTTGTAACAAACATTCCTTCCCTTCATGCACTCCCCTGAGTGATTCTTCCCGCATTGACTGCATTTGCTTGCTTTCTTTGACTCACTGCCCTGGGGTGTCCCCGAACTGCTGTTGTTATTCCACTTGCGTTTGTTCGAGTTGCTACCCCCGCTGCTACCCTCTCTGTTTCCCCCATCGCTTCTCTTCTTGTTCCGTTCTTGATTGTGCTTATTCAAAGCTTCATTTCCACCCTCAGCTATGATAGCTTTCTCCAACAGTGTTGCAAAATTTGTGATCTGGAGAACAGCTACCCGACTGTAAACCCATGGTTTCAGCCCCTGTTCGAATCGTCTGGCGCGTCTTGCCTCCGTGTCCACCTGATGTGTAGCAAATCTTGCCAATTCATTGAACTTGGCGGCATATTCGGATACCGACATGTTACCCTGCTTAAGCTCTAGGAATTTAATTTCCATGCTAGCCTTTGTACTCTCTGGAAAGTAGTTTTCCAAGAATACCTCTTTGAATCGCGCCCACGCGATCGTTCCCTCCCCTGCTCTACTCTTATTGGCCTTCCACCAGTGGCTGGCCTCTCCTTTCATCATGAAGGTAGCAAATGAGGTCATTTGCTCCTCCCTAACTCGTGCAACCTCGAAGACTTTTTCCATCTCCTCTATCCAGGTTTGTGCTTCTATAGGATCTGTGGTCCCTTTGAACTCGGGTGGTCCTATCAGTTTGAAGTCTTTAAAGGTTGCTAGTGGAGCGGCAGGGTTTGTTGCTCCAGTAGCCTCTGTGTTGCGTCCGCGAAATGCTCCCATTAGCATTTCTACGAACTCTTGGACAGGGTTTGGCGGTACCCCTCCGGCGTTCACTGACTCTTCGGGTGGTGGTGGGGGTAGTCGTTGATTTCTTCTCTGTGGCGGCATTTTCTGTATAAAGAAAATTTAATTAATTAAAGTTGTTTCAATCTTTTTACTTTCGTTTTGTAGCTTAAGTATTTTAAACTAAAGCACCAATAATCATCTTGACACATATAAACATAAACGAAAGTGCATTTATATTCATATGCTAAAACACAGTGCGTAGCACTTTTACATCATATGCATACTGCTATAAATGCTGCTAACCCCGATAGTTAAAACAAAAGACGGGATCTAACATATCCCACAACTTCATAGAGTTGGGATTTACAACATACTAACCCTCTATCAAAACAAAAGTTGGGTTTCTATTGCATCTATGTACATACATCATAAATAAAGAAAATACAACTAACGGCGCATCCCTCGACGAACCGCATCGTCGTACTCCTCCTCTCCAATAGTCCTGACCACACCCCTACTGATGGTGTGCAAGGTCTGGCCCTCCTCAGCAGGGTAATAGTGCACCCTACTCTGGATCCTACCAACTGATGAGCGATAGACGTAACTGAGTCTATCTATCTTCACCTTTTTCTCCCTAACCTCCTCCTCCAGCTCCATCATCTGCCCGTGAGCTGCATCACGCTGAAACTCCATATCTAACCTTGCCTCAACGGCCTGCTGCATCTGGCCCCTCATGGCCTCCCTCTCTGCCTGTGTCTGCTGAATCTTCAGCTCAGCGGCTACTAACTTGGCCTCCATCTCGGCCATCCTCGCCTTCAGCTCTATGTTCTCGCCAGAGAACATATAAGCTGTATCTCTATACTGCTGCTCTGTCTGCTGGTGGATCTGGTTCTGCTCCTCCAGGTGCTGAACCCTCTCCTCTAGCTCCTCGTTAGCCGTAGTGAGAGTATCGATGATGTCACTGGCG
This sequence comes from Hedera helix, assembly GCA_947179155.2. Lineage (NCBI taxonomy): Eukaryota > Viridiplantae > Streptophyta > Magnoliopsida > Apiales > Araliaceae > Hedera > Hedera helix. Next base: position 60,137,986 of record OX359265.1, on the reverse strand, counting down.
ACAGTGCCCATGCCATCAACATACTCAGCTGGCTCCTCATCCTCATCATCATCAGTATCAGCCTCCTCCTCACTGTACTGCCCCATAACTCCGCCCCAGACAGCGTCCTCTCTATCTCCCTCCTCGGGATCTGACTCTGGCTCCTCGATCGGTGCAGCCACCCGTGGCTGTGCGGTATCCATAGGGATATCCGTATAAATCACCTCCTCTACAGCAGTGCTCGACTGGCCTATCTCCGTCATCCTACAATAACATAAATAACACATGTTAGTACAGCAATAAAATATATTCATTGATGAAATGAAATGATATTTTATCATGTACATCTCGGCTCGATGGATTTTCTCAATCCACCTCCAAAAATACACAACATGATGAATCTCCCCGATTCATCTCCTAACGCACTCGATAAGAGTTTAGTACTAAGGTTATAACCTAGGTTTCGCAAATCCTAGCGTTTCTAACCTACAGCTCTGATACCAACCTGTGACGACCCCAAATCCGGGTTCTTTAACCTCGGGTTTGGTTCTCACTGTACAATACTTAACAACAATGAAATACATATATTGTATTCAAACTACGCGGAATAATACAAAAGGTTCCTTATATAAAGGCTACACTTCCCAAGGTCTATTAACCTTAAATTGTAACATTACATATCTTAAGGGAAATACAAAAGATTTACAACAGTAATTACATAACCGCAATTTAAACTAGCATGTAATTACTACAACTAAGCATTCGCTTTCCCCTTGCCTTTGTTCGATTTAGAGCTTTCGGGATTGGCTGAAATATAGTCATGATATAGCAAGAATGAACAACTAAATGGCTCAGCAAGTTTATAAACAACAATCATACGATATATCATGATGAAGGGAAATAACTTCAAGGTTTCAACAATAGCAATTGTGAAAGATAACAAGAATCAATGTTCAATAAAAGAAGGAATTGACTCTTTACTGCTGAGTAGTCTTTAATGACCATGAACTGCTACTAAGGTAGAACAGACATACAATGTCTGACTCCTTGTTAAAATAACGGGACACTTGAGGGGATCAGTCCTCTCATGTCCTATGTATATGCATCACATTTAGTTTTCTTGCGCGCTGTCGGGTCTCCGACAAATAAAAATCCCCTTTAACTAGGGTTGTTCTATCTCAGTCTTACTGTAAGAATCCGCACCAACCAATGGTTTGGATAAGCTTTTATAATATTCAACTAAATGAATTTAACATGCATTTGTCTAGCCGAAACAATTAGCTTAGACGTTCTTAGACAGTTTGCAAAAGCACTATGTGCGAATACAATAATCAATAATGATGTGAAGTAATTTTTGATAATTAATTCACTCAAAGGTCTGTCAAGTAACTACGGGTGTAGAATACTTGCTCAACAATAATTGAAATGTAAATACGGTTGAAAAATATCTACAACAATAAATACAAGTTTAAGGGTAGAAAACTTGCCTGTCTGCACAGCTACAATAAATGTCTAGCTTTAACTACTTGCTTTGAAAGACCTAACATTATTAAAGTCGGTCTAATAATTAGCACGGCGTATTTGCATAATTATACGCTTGATAATGAACTTATTTACCACACATAAGTACTAACACATAATTTACATTAGTCAAAACAATATTATTAACCTTATAAACCCTTAATCATATTAGGTTAATAATTTAATAAGTTAGAAAATATTTTTCTTAAGTGTTGGACACTTATTAAACCTTTAAACAACTTATTATAATTGTTTAATTAAATTCAATTTATTTTATTAACTCAATCTCTTTTTTTAATTACTATTTAATATTGATTAAATAGAAATTAATTAATTAACTCTAGTTATTATTTAAAATAATTAATAACTAATTGTACTTACTTATTATTTAATTATAATTAAATAATAAATAATTATTAACTTAGTTTTAACCTTCTTTAATTTAATGTTAATCAACCAATAATTAACCAAGTAATTAACCTTACTTATTATTTAATTAAGGAAATTAAATAATAGTTTACTAATCTTAATCCTCTTTAATTATTATTTAATGTCAATTAAATAATAATTAATTATTTAATTAATTTTTAATTATTATTTAAGGTTAAATAATAATCAAATCATTCTTATTTAATTATTTAAATTAAATAATAAATTATTACTCTAATAACTTAATTTCCATTAATCGTTATTTAATGCTAATTAAATAATAATTAATTACCTAATTATCCTTATTTATTATTTAATAATATTTAAATAATAAATAATAAATTTATAAATTTTATCTCTCTTTAAGTATTATTTAATGGGCATTAAATAATAAATGCTAATTTATCATCTTTATTTATTATTAACATTTAAAATAATAAACAAATAATAAATTTATTTAACTTAACCATGGTTTAGCTAACTAGATTAATATTTAAAATATTTAAATATTAAACTTAATGAAAAATATCCTCCCCAATATTATTTTTGTATTATAATTATTTTTGTTATAATTTTAATTTAGTTTTTAAATATTTAAATTAATTAAATTTAACCCGAATGGCATTTCCGTAAATAAGTCGAAATCTGAACCGAGGGCAGAATGGTAATTCTGCCAAGAAAACACGGAGGGGCATTCTGGTAATTTCGCAGGAATTTTCCTACCGCGCATTGCGCGCGTTTCAGATTTTACGGCCCAAAACGGTGCCGTTTTGAGAAGCCGTAACCGGCTTCCGCGCATTGCGCGAAGGTTATTTTCTTTATGCGCCAAACGGCGTCGTTTGGCTCCGTGTGTGGCGGTGAATAGTGCGGCGCGCATTGCGCGGCCAGTGTAATTTTTTTTTCTTCCAAGCAGAATGTGAACAGTGCTCCGGTACACACATTTTAAATAAAAATATACCATCAAGTAAGCTTTAACTCCTCAATAAAAATCCAAAAAAATTACCACTCACCTTATATTAATTTATAACATGAAAAAATTAATTTTTCATGATTTAATAACATATTTTTTTTATAAAAATTTTTACATCACATAAACTACTATAAATCATAACTTTTTGTATATAACTCCATTTTGAGTGATTCAAACTTTGTTTTTCTCATGATTTAATGTTCTATAATATTAGAACATCAAACCTAAGTTTTATAAAAATATTTTTGGACATAAATTCCAAAACTTGTTTACACACTATTAAATACATATCTTAGCATATAAAATATACCAAAATACAAACCAAACATATTAAACTCAAGCATGACATAAATATTACAACTACACATTAATAACTATATTAACATGTTTATACTAACATGATGATTTATTTAATTTAAAAACAAACTACATTTAAAATAATCATTACCTTGTTTTAATGGCTATCTTTCTTTTTCTTCCAAAATAGGTGATGAGGTTTGAAGGCATGAACCAAGAACTCCTTCTCCTCTCTTAGTATTTTGCTCTCAATATTTTCTCACACTCTCAAATGCTCACACTTTGCTCTCTAGAAAATTCTCTAGCAATGAACTAACCAACCTAGAACAAGTGTGGAGTGTTTCTTTTATAGCCATCTACTAACACACCATTAACTCACTAATTCATCTATGTTGGTCAAATTAAAGGCTAATCAAGCTTACTATTTGATGGATTGACATGGTGATTGACTAGTTGATTGACTAGAGTTGTTGGCCAACTTTGATCTAGTGTAAAAGAGAAGCAATCTAGCAAATCAAGCAACATCAAGTGGGACCAAAAAAAAATCAGCAAAATGGTATTTTCCATGCCATTTTTCCTTTATTTTTCTAGCTTTTAATGTGTATTTATGCATATACAAATATATCTATACATGGGTTCAATTGTTGACCAATTTTGACTTCCTATTGGGCTCCATGTTGGACTTAGGAAATTAATATATTGGGCTCATCCATTGAATTGGTTTGGGCTCAATTTAATTAACACTTTGGGCTAACATTTAAATAACTATGCTAACTTTAATTAAAATAAGCATTGGGCTTGTTTAATTAATTATATGGGCTAGTAATTAAATTAATTACATGGGCTACTAGGTTAATATCTTGGACCTAGTTTAACAACTCATTTGGATTAAAAATATAATCCAATTAGATTTGCTTTAATTAATTATACCCTTGCTTTAATTCTTTAATTAAATATATGCACGAACAAGTACATCTATTTTATTATCTAATGCACAATTTATTAGTACAAAAATTTTAAATTCATTGCTAATTATATATTAATTATAATTACAATGTATAATGAAATTCGTGGTCATTACATTCTCCCTCCCTTATAAAAATTCCGTCCCCGGAATTACAATTTAAACTACTCAAAAAGATTCGGATAGTTAGCCCTCATCTTTTCTTCAAGCTCCCACGTAGCTTCCTCAGCGTTGTGGTTCCTCCATAGGACTTTGACAGAATGTATAATCTTATTCCGTAATTTCTGCTCTTTCCTATCTAGTATCTGGACAGGAATTTCCTCGTACGATAAGTCTTTCTCGACTTGTATTGGCTCATAGGATATCACATGTTTGTGGTCTGGCTTGTATGGTCGCAACACTGATACGTAAAACACATTGTGAATATGCTCCAGTTCAGGAGGTAAAGCTACCTCGTACGCCACTTCACCCACTCTCTTTAATATCTCGAACGGTCCTATGAACCTCGGACTCAGCTTTCCCTTCTTTCCAAATCGGATCTTCCCCTTCCAGGGAGATACCTTCATGAACACAAAACTCCCAACTTCGAAGTCTCGCTTTTGTCGATGTAAATCGGCGTATTTCTTCTGACGGTCCTGAGCTGCTACTAGCCGAGCTCTTATTACCTTGATAATCTCTACCGTCTGTTGGACCAATTCCGGTCCCAACAGTCGGCGTTCTCCTACCTCGTCCCAACATAGAGGTGTTCTGCACTTCCTTCCGTACAATGCTTCGTAAGGCGGCATGCCTATGCTTGCATGATAACTGTTGTTGTATGCAAACTCAACTAATGGTAGATGGTTCTCCCAACTGCCCTTGAAATCCATCACACAGGCCCTGAGCATATCTTCCAAAGTCTGTATTGTTCTTTCACTTTGCCCATCGGTCTGCGGACGATATGCTGTACTCATTCTCAACTGTGTCCCCAATCTCTCTTGAAGACTCCTCCAAAATTTTGACGTGAAGCGCGGATCTCTGTCTGACACAATCGATACCGGCACCCCATGTCTTGAAACTATCTCCTTGATGTACAGTTTAGCCAACTGGTCCAAACTGAACTTAATCTTGATCGGCAAAAAGTGCGCTGACTTTGTTAGTCGATCCACAATCACCCATATTGCGTCAAATCCCTTCTGTGTTGCTGGAAGTCCTACCACAAAATCCATTGTGATATGCTCCCATTTCCACTCAGGAATCTCTAACGGCTGTAGTAATCCACTTGGTCTCTGATGTTCGGCCTTTACCCTTTGACAAGTTAGGCATCGGCTGACACATTCTGCGACCTCCCTTTTTAAATTCGGCCACCAAAAATGCTGACGCAGATCTTGATACATCTTCGTACTCCCCGGATGTATCGAGTATCTCGTACTGTGGGCCTCTTGCAAAATCTCTTCTCGTAGTTCAGGCACTAGCGGCACCCAAACACGATTTTCAAACTTTAGCAATCCCATGCTATCCTCCTTGAATTTGACCTCTTCCCCTTCGGTCATTCTCATCCTGATTCTGACACATTCTTCATCTTTGTCTTGAGCCTCTTTCACCCTATCTAGTAAGGTTGGGCTTGCTTCCACTTCCATTGACTCATTTGGATTTCTTACCTCCAACTCCATTCGAGCCATCTCTTGAACCAATTGTTCCTGATCTGTCAAGATGAACAATTTCTCCCTGCTCTTTCTGCTTAGAGCATCTGCTACTACGTTGGCCTTGCCGGGATGATATAGAATTTCACAATCATAGTCCTTGATCAATTCTAACCATCTTCGTTGCCTCATATTTAACTCCTTCTGTGTGAAGATATACTTCAGACTCTTGTGGTCCGTGAATATCTCACATTTCTCTCCATATAAATAATGTCTCCAGATTTTAAGGGCAAACACTACCGCAGCCAGCTCCAAGTCGTGGGTAGGGTATCCCTTCTCGTAATCCTTCAACTGTCTGGACGCATACGCAACGACCTTGCCGTTTTGCATAAGCACACAGCCAAGTCCCTTGTGCGATGCATCACTGTAGACCGTAAAACCTCCCGTATCGTCCGGTAAAGTCAATACAGGTGCTTCACTAAGTCTCTTCTTTAGCTCCTGAAAACTCTCCTCACACTTCTCCGTCCATACGTATTTCACCGTCTTCCTCGTTAGATTGGTCAGCGGTGTTGCTATCTTTGAAAAATCTTGAATAAATCTCCGATAGTAACCCGCTAACCCCAAGAAACTTCTTACCTCCGTCGGCGTCCTTGGTTGCTCCCAATTCATCACTGCTTCCACCTTTGCTGGATCTACTGAAACTCCTTCCTTGTCAATGACATGACCTAAAAATTGAACTCTCTCCAACCAGAATTCACACTTCGAAAATTTAGCATACAACTGCTCCTTCCGTAAAATCTCCAACACCAATCTTAGGTGTTCAGCATGCTCCTCCTCCGTTTTAGAATACACCAGAATATTGTCAATGAACACAACAACAAATTTATCCAAGTACTGCTTGAATATTCTGTTCATCATGTCCATAAATGCGGCTGGCGCATTCGTCAGTCCAAACGACATCACCAGAAACTCATAATGCCCATATCGAGTTCTGAATGCCGTCTTGGGTACATCCTCCTGCCTGACTTTCAACTGATGATAACCAGTCCTCAAGTCAATCTTTGAAAAGTACTTCGCCCCTTTCAATTGATCGAAAAGATCGTCAATTCGTGGCAACGGGTACTTGTTCTTAATTGTCACCTTATTCAGCTCTCTGTAATCCATACATAATCTCATCGATCCATCCTTCTTCTTTACAAACAGCACCGGTGCTCCCCATGGAGAAACACTTGGCTGGATGTACTTATTATCCAACAACTCCTGTAATTGCACCATCAACTCTTTCATTTCTACCGGAGCCATTCTATATGGTGCCTTTGATATCGGCGCTGTCCCCGGTACTAAATCAATCGCAAATTCTATTTCTCTGTCCGGCAGTAAGCCTGGCAATACATCTGGAAAAACATCCATAAACTCCCTAACTACTGGTATTTGCTCCATCTCGGGACTCACCACTTGTGTATCAACCACATGAGCCAAATACCCTACACAACCTTTCTTTAATAATTTCTTGGCTTGCATCATCGTCAGACAAGATGACTGTCTTGACGATTTGCTGCCATAAAATACGACCTTAGACTTATTTGGTGTCTTAAGGTGTATGCACTTCTTTTGACAATCAATTAAAGCTCCATGGTTAAACAACCAATCCATTCCAAGTATAACGTCAAACTCCCCCAAGCGTATTGGAATTAAATCTACACTCAACTTCTGACCCCTGATTTCAGCACAACAGTTTCTATGTACATACGCTACAGGAATCACTTCTTTATTTGCAACTTCTATGTTCATTGGGTTCTCTAGTTTTTGTCTAGGCAATTCTAACCGCTTAGCGAATTCATCAGACACAAATGAACAGGTAGCGCCCGAATCAAATAATACATAAGCATTTATATCATTGATCGGAATAATACCTGACACCACGTCTTTTGATTCGACGGCGTCCTGCACCGTCATGTTGAAAGTCCGTGCCGTTGGTTTGTTCTGTGGCACCGGCCCTCCAATGGTCAGTTTGGCGTTGTTGTTGTTGTTGTTGTTGCTTCCCCTATAGCCCGAACTCCCTCCGGTGTTCTTCTTCTTCGGACAATCTTTAAATTGATGGTCCATGGCCCCGCAGGCGAAACAACCTCCTTTCCTTTTTGGTGTGGGACAATTAGGAGCGATGTGCCCCTCTTGCCCACAGTTGTAACAAACATTCCTTCCCTTCATGCACTCCCCTGAGTGATTCTTCCCGCATTGACTGCATTTGCTTGCTTTCTTTGACTCACTGCCCTGGGGTGTCCCCGAACTGCTGTTGTTATTCCACTTGCGTTTGTTCGAGTTGCTACCCCCGCTGCTACCCTCTCTGTTTCCCCCATCGCTTCTCTTCTTGTTCCGTTCTTGATTGTGCTTATTCAAAGCTTCATTTCCACCCTCAGCTATGATAGCTTTCTCCAACAGTGTTGCAAAATTTGTGATCTGGAGAACAGCTACCCGACTGTAAACCCATGGTTTCAGCCCCTGTTCGAATCGTCTGGCGCGTCTTGCCTCCGTGTCCACCTGATGTGTAGCAAATCTTGCCAATTCATTGAACTTGGCGGCATATTCGGATACCGACATGTTACCCTGCTTAAGCTCTAGGAATTTAATTTCCATGCTAGCCTTTGTACTCTCTGGAAAGTAGTTTTCCAAGAATACCTCTTTGAATCGCGCCCACGCGATCGTTCCCTCCCCTGCTCTACTCTTATTGGCCTTCCACCAGTGGCTGGCCTCTCCTTTCATCATGAAGGTAGCAAATGAGGTCATTTGCTCCTCCCTAACTCGTGCAACCTCGAAGACTTTTTCCATCTCCTCTATCCAGGTTTGTGCTTCTATAGGATCTGTGGTCCCTTTGAACTCGGGTGGTCCTATCAGTTTGAAGTCTTTAAAGGTTGCTAGTGGAGCGGCAGGGTTTGTTGCTCCAGTAGCCTCTGTGTTGCGTCCGCGAAATGCTCCCATTAGCATTTCTACGAACTCTTGGACAGGGTTTGGCGGTACCCCTCCGGCGTTCACTGACTCTTCGGGTGGTGGTGGGGGTAGTCGTTGATTTCTTCTCTGTGGCGGCATTTTCTGTATAAAGAAAATTTAATTAATTAAAGTTGTTTCAATCTTTTTACTTTCGTTTTGTAGCTTAAGTATTTTAAACTAAAGCACCAATAATCATCTTGACACATATAAACATAAACGAAAGTGCATTTATATTCATATGCTAAAACACAGTGCGTAGCACTTTTACATCATATGCATACTGCTATAAATGCTGCTAACCCCGATAGTTAAAACAAAAGACGGGATCTAACATATCCCACAACTTCATAGAGTTGGGATTTACAACATACTAACCCTCTATCAAAACAAAAGTTGGGTTTCTACTGCATCTATGTACATACATCATAAATAAAGAAAATACAACTAACGGCGCATCCCTCGACGAACCGCATCGTCGTACTCCTCCTCTCCAATAGTCCTGACCACACCCCTACTGATGGTGTGCAAGGTCTGGCCCTCCTCAGCAGGGTAATAGTGCACCCTACTCTGGATCCTACCAACTGATGAGCGATAGACGTAACTGAGTCTATCTATCTTCACCTTTTTCTCCCTAACCTCCTCCTCCAGCTCCATCATCTGCCCGTGAGCTGCATCACGCTGAAACTCCATATCTAACCTTGCCTCAACGGCCTGCTGCATCTGGCCCCTCATGGCCTCCCTCTCTGCCTGTGTCTGCTGAATCTTCAGCTCAGCGGCTACTAACTTGGCCTCCATCTCGGCCATCCTCGCCTTCAGCTCTATGTTCTCGCCAGAGAACATATAAGCTGTATCTCTATACTGCTGCTCTGTCTGCTGGTGGATCTGGTTCTGCTCCTCCAGGTGCTGAACCCTCTCCTCTAGCTCCTCGTTAGCCGTAGTGAGAGTATCGATGATGTCACTGGCGACAGTGCCCATGCCATCAACATACTCAGCTGGCTCCTCATCCTCATCATCATCAGTATCAGCCTCCTCCTCACTGTACTGCCCCATAACTCCGCCCCAGACAGCGTCCTCTCTATCTCCCTCCTCGGGATCTGACTCTGGCTCCTCGATCGGTGCAGCCACCCGTGGCTGTGCGGTATCCATAGGGATATCCGTATAAATCACCTCCTCTACAGCAGTGCTCGACTGGCCTATCTCCGTCATCCTACAATAACATAAATAACACATGTTAGTACAGCAATAAAATATATTCATTGATGAAATGAAATGATATTTTATCATGTACATCTCGGCTCGATGGATTTTCTCAATCCACCTCAAAAAATACACAACATGATGAATCTCCCCGATTCATCTCCTAACGCACTCGATAAGAGTTTAGTACTAAGGTTATAACCTAGGTTTCGCAAATCCTAGCGTTTCTAACCTACAGCTCTGATACCAACCTGTGACGACCCCAAATCCGGGTTCTTTAACCTCGGGTTTGGTTCTCACTGTACAATACTTAACAACAATGAAATACATATATTGTATTCAAACTACGCGGAATAATACAAAAGGTTCCTTATATAAAGGCTACACTTCCCAAGGTCTATTAACCTTAAATTGTAACATTACATATCTTAAGGGAAATACAAAAGATTTACAACAGTAATTACATAACCGCAATTTAAACTAGCATGTAATTACTACAACTAAGCATTCGCTTTCCCCTTGCCTTTGTTCGATTTAGAGCTTTCGGGATTGGCTGAAATATAGTCATGATATAGCAAGAATGAGCAACTAAATGGCTCAGCAAGTTTATAAACAACAATCATACGATATATCATGATGAAGGGAAATAACTTCAAGGTTTCAACAATAGCAATTGTGAAAGATAACAAGAATCAATGTTCAATAAAAGAAGGAATTGACTCTTTACTGCTGAGTGGTCTTTAATGACCATGAACTGCTACTAAGGTAGAACAGACATACAATGTCTGACTCCTTGTTAAAATAACGGGACACTTGAGGGGATCAGTCCTCTCATGTCCTATGTATATGCATCACATTTAGTTTTCTTGCGCGCTGTCGGGTCTCCGACAAATAAAAATCCCCTTTAACTAGGGTTGTTCTATCTCAGTCTTACTGTAAGAATCCGCACCAACCAATGGTTTGGATAAGCTTTTATAATATTCAACTAAATGAATTTAACATGCATTTGTCTAGCCGAAACAATTAGCTTAGACGTTCTTAGACAGTTTGCAAAAGCACTATGTGCGAATACAATAATCAATAATGATGTGAAGTAATTTTTGATAATTAATTCACTCAAAGGTCTGTCAAGTAACTACGGGTGTAGAATACTTGCTCAACAATAATTGAAATGTAAATACGGTTGAAAAATATCTACAACAATAAATACAAGTTTAAGGGTAGAAAACTTGCCTGTCTGCACAGCTACAATAAATGTCTAGCTTTAACTACTTGCTTTGAAAGACCTAACATTATTAAAGTCGGTCTAATAATTAGCACGGCGTATTTGCATAATTATACGCTTGATAATGAACTTATTTACCACACATAAGTACTAACACATAATTTACATTAGTCAAAACAATATTATTAACCTTATAAACCCTTAATCATATTAGGTTAATAATTTAATAAGTTAGAAAATATTTTTCTTAAGTGTTGGACACTTATTAAACCTTTAAACAACTTATTATAATTGTTTAATTAAATTCAATTTATTTTATTAACTCAATCTCTTTTTTTAATTACTATTTAATATTGATTAAATAGAAATTAATTAATTAACTCTAGTTATTATTTAAAATAATTAATAACTAATTGTACTTACTTATTATTTAATTATAATTAAATAATAAATAATTATTAACTTAGTTTTAACCTTCTTTAATTTAATGTTAATCAACCAATAATTAACCAAGTAATTAACCTTACTTATTATTTAATTAAGGAAATTAAATAATAGTTTACTAATCTTAATCCTCTTTAATTATTATTTAATGTCAATTAAATAATAATTAATTATTTAATTAATTTTTAATTATTATTTAAGGTTAAATAATAATCAAATCATTCTTATTTAATTATTTAAATTAAATAATAAATTATTACTCTAATAACTTAATTTCCATTAATCGTTATTTAATGCTAATTAAATAATAATTAATTACCTAATTATCCTTATTTATTATTTAATAATATTTAAATAATAAATAATAAATTTATAAATTTTATCTCTCTTTAAGTATTATTTAATGGGCATTAAATAATAAATGCTAATTTATCATCTTTATTTATTATTAACATTTAAAATAATAAACAAATAATAAATTTATTTAACTTAACCATGGTTTAGCTAACTAGATTAATATTTAAAATATTTAAATATTAAACTTAATGAAAAATATCCTCCCCAATATTATTTTTGTATTATAATTATTTTTGTTATAATTTTAATTTAGTTTTTAAATATTTAAATTAATTAAATTTAACCCGAATGGCATTTCCGTAAATAAGTCGAAATCTGAACCGAGGGCAGAATGGTAATTCTGCCAAGAAAACACGGAGGGGCATTCTGGTAATTTCGCAGGAATTTTCCTACCGCGCATTGCGCGCGTTTCAGATTTTACGGCCCAAAACGGTGCCGTTTTGAGAAGCCGTAACCGGCTTCCGCGCATTGCGCGAAGGTTATTTTCTTTATGCGCCAAACGGCGTCGTTTGGCTCCGTGTGTGGCGGTGAATAGTGCGGCGCGCATTGCGCGGCCAGTGTAATTTTTTTTTCTTCCAAGCAGAATGTGAACAGTGCTCCGGTACACACATTTTAAATAAAAATATACCATCAAGTAAGCTTTAACTCCTCAATAAAAATCCAAAAAAATTACCACTCACCTTATATTAATTTATAACATGAAAAAATTAATTTTTCATGATTTAATAACATATTTTTTTTATAAAAAATTTTACATCACATAAACTACTATAAATCATAACTTTTTGTATATAACTCCATTTTGAGTGATTCAAACTTTGTTTTTCTCATGATTTAATGTTCTATAATATTAGAACATCAAACCTAAGTTTTATAAAAATATTTTTGGACATAAATTCCAAAACTTGTTTACACACTATTAAATACATATCTTAGCATATAAAATATACCAAAATACAAACCAAACATATTAAACTCAAGCATGACATAAATATTACAACTACACATTAATAACTATATTAACATGTTTATACTAACATGATGATTTATTTAATTTAAAAACAAACTACATTTAAAATAATCATTACCTTGTTTTAATGGCTATCTTTCTTTTTCTTCCAAAATAGGTGATGAGGTTTGAAGGCATGAACCAAGAACTCCTTCTCCTCTCTTAGTATTTTGCTCTCAATATTTTCTCACACTCTCAAATGCTCACACTTTGCTCTCTAGAAAATTCTCTAGCAATGAACTAACCAACCTAGAACAAGTGTGGAGTGTTTCTTTTATAGCCATCTACTAACACACCATTAACTCACTAATTCATCTATGTTGGTCAAATTAAAGGCTAATCAAGCTTACTATTTGATGGATTGACATGGTGATTGACTAGTTGATTGACTAGAGTTGTTGGCCAACTTTGATCTAGTGTAAAAGAGAAGCAATCTAGCAAATCAAGCAACATCAAGTGGGACAAAAAAAAAATCAGCAAAATGGTATTTTCCATGCCATTTTTCCTTTATTTTTCTAGCTTTTAATGTGTATTTATGCATATACAAATATATCTATACATGGGTTCAATTGTTGACCAATTTTGACTTCCTATTGGGCTCCATGTTGGACTTAGGAAATTAATATATTGGGCTCATCCATTGAATTGGTTTGGGCTCAATTTAATTAACACTTTGGGCTAGCATTTAAATAACTATGCTAACTTTAATTAAAATAAGCATTGGGCTTGTTTAATTAATTATATGGGCTAGTAATTAAATTAATTACATGGGCTACTAGGTTAATATCTTGGACCTAGTTTAACAACTCATTTGGATTAAAAATATAATCCAATTAGATTTGCTTTAATTAATTATACCCTTGCTTTAATTCTTTAATTAAATATATGCACGAACAAGTACATCTATTTTATTATCTAATGCACAATTTATTAGTACAAAAATTTTAAATTCATTGCTAATTATATATTAATTATAATTACAATGTATAATGAAATTCGTGGTCATTACATACCAAGTCTAGGGTTTAAGGAACCCGGATTTGGGGGCGTTACAATTATCACTAAACTAGTGTACTTTTTTAGCAAGAAATAATCCTTAAAGTATTTATATAAAATACAGTAGGTAAGATATAATCTCTCTTGCAAAAAAGAAAAAGAAGGGAGAGGAAGAATTAACCCTTACTTTTTCTTACTATTTTTACTATCATAATGATTAACATATTTTAAACAAATTAATATTCTAAAAATATTATACCTTAGAAATGTCATGTGAAAACTTTGATATTGTTAAAATAAAAAGTTTAAACTTATGAGATAATTTTTGAAAAATTATATTTTTATGTGTGTTTTTATTAATTACACCAGTCTCTCTCTCATTTTGTTTTCAAGTTAGAGATTACGTAAAATTAATAAAAATGTTATTTTCCTATATTTTGTTGTCATTCCACTTTAAACCATATAATATATATTAATAATAATAACAAATTAATATAAAGTAAGATATATTTATGATTGTTTTGTTCTAAAACTATATTATTACCTACTCTATTGATAGTAAAAAAATTATAGTAAGTAAAATATTTTATGTTTATTTCTTATAAAATTATATTAGTAATTATTATTTTTGACTTTATCGATATTGATTTGAAAGGCTTGCAAGATAAAATATCTTCATTGGTTAGTACTAAATACAAATAAAGTCTGTGGATGTGTTTATAATCAACGTTCAGATGGTTCTACCATAAGCACTTTCCCCTCAAACCACCATTTTATTTTCCGGAATTCACATTTATTTTGTTCCCTCGACTTTCTCTAGACATGGGAGGGAGGGAGGGATTTAACAAATCTTTATGGTATGAATTATATTTTGTATTTCCGTCTTTCTAATTAACTAGTAGTAGTATAACAAGAATACGTATAAATACACAATATTAAAATATTATATTTATTTTAATTATTAAAAAATAAAAATATAATATTAATATATGTGTCATGTCTTATTTTTTAATAATTAAAATAGACGTAATGTTAAATATTGTGTATATAAATTTGTCTGTATAACAAATAAAGATGAAATTCTCGTGGCCACAAAACACCCTGTCAATTTTAAAAAGGAAAGAGAATTTTTTGAAAAATTTCCTCTAAAAAAATGTCTCACAAAATTAGAAAGATATGATTTTTTTTTTTAGTAAATGATGATATATTAAAATATTCTGATAATAGTTTTCAAATATAATATAATAAGAGTAAAACAATAATATATTTTTTTAAAAACTCATAAACACAAACACAAACAAAAACAATTTTTTATTTTTATTTTTAAACTCACAAACACAATAGTAATCCGCAAAATTATTGCTCTTTTTAATTATTGACTAATGGGTATTCCATCTTTGTTTTAAAACAAATTTAGGTAAATTGCATACATCGAGGCAGGAAGTAAGTTCAATTCATGTCTTGATTGATTAAATTAAGGAATGATGTTACTTACTGTTAATATTTTAATTATTGCTGTTAATTATATCATATTCTTTTTAGAGAGAGAGAGAGAGAAGACAGAGAGTGATAATAATAATAAAATGTAAATTGCGGGAAAGAAAGAGTGTAATAGCGAGAGAGAAGCGAAAGCCGTCTCGTGAAGCAGCAGGTGAAGGGGAAGAAAATAAAATTAAAGCCTCTCTCTTCCCTTTCTTCTCCACTTCTGTAAAACCCTCCTTTTTTTCTCTCTCGACCACAACAACGTACATTCTTTGCTTCTTCCTTTAAAATCACGAGATTCCCATCCCTTCCTTTCTCTCTCTTCCTCTCTATTGCTACACTTACTCCTAAAAACCACTCTGTTTGTGTTTCTCTCTCTATTTCGTTATCCGATGGTGCTCTTGTAGCTGGAACCAGAGACATTGCTCAGATTTAGACACTAAATTTTTGTAGAGAGAAGGGTATAGATACATACAAGCTGTATAATTATAGAGGAGAGGGAGAGAGAAAATGTCGCACACAGGGAAACCCATTTCGGAACTAGGGTTTGATACACTCACCGATCGATTTCGAAAGTCGGTGGAACTTGATGACGAGGACAATAACATCAACAAGCCGGACTTCAGAGAACTCGATCTGGGTTCACCCGTATCCCCATTGCGAACTCGGTCCAGTGCATTGACGGCTACCACCACCAGCAGTAGCAGCAGTTCAAGCTCATCGGGATCCGTTTCCGGCCGAAAAGGTCCAAACCCACTTCCCAAAAAATCCGATTCCAGTGGAAACAACCACTCTGGCGAACTATCCGGCTCGGTGGAGAGTTCACCGACATTTGCCGCCCGTACTTTGAATCCGGGTCACAGGCGTTCCGATTCAAGTGCCTCCCACCAGAACCCCTTCATCTATTCCGGCGGGGGTTCCATCAATTCGCCTCCGGTCATCAACGTACTACCGGCGGGAAATATATGTCCGTCCGGTAAAATCCTAAAAACGGGTATGGCCACTCGGAGCACCAAAACCGATGTTTTGGGTACTGGAACAGGCCACTACGGTCATGGAAGCATAATGCGCGGTGGTGGTACCGCCAAATCTGGTGTCGGAGAAGCTGGCCCCGCTGCCGGTGTTGCAAATTCACGGGGTTTATCGACAGGAGAACCAGCACCAAGGACAATGTACAATATGGATCCGGAGGAGCTAAAGAGGGAAGGAAATGAACTGTACAAAAAGGGTCATTTTGCAGAGGCGTTGAGATTTTATGATCGGGCAATTGCTGTATCGCCAGTCAATGCAGCTTATCACTGTAACCGTGCGGCAGCATTGATGGGTCTCAAGCGGTTAGGACAGGCGGTGAGAGAATGCAAAGAGGCAATTAAATTGGATCCCGGCTACGTGAGAGCACACAATCGTTTAGGATCTCTTTTTCTAAGGTGAGATGTGTGCTAAAGTTATAATCTTTATGCAAAATTTTGGGACTTTTTTTTTGCGGAGATTATTTGATCTGTATTGTGGAGAATGGTTGTTACTTTATCTTCATTGGATCTGGTTTGTTCTAATGATCTCTTGTTTTGTAGTTTTCTTGAAGCTGGCTTTGATGACTGTTTGTATTTGTACTTCTTTGGTTCTTCTCCTAAGTGACATTGTTTTCAATTACTCTTTTTACTGCACTAGTCCCGTTGATGGATTCTTTTGCTAGCTCTCTTCCAACTGTTTGTGTAGGAGTAGGAGTTTATTATATGCCAAAAATTTTAATTTAACAACACTATTTTGGTTTTGCCGTGCTTAAATAAAGTTTACTGAATGTTGTGCAGATTGGACCTTTTTTGTGAGCTCACATTTATCATTTCTTAATTTAATTATTCATAATTAAACACTATCCTTGTAACGTAGCTTCTTTTATTTCAGTTCAGTATCTAGTTTTCTTCTATTTAGGATATTGATTCAGTAAGAGATCTAATTCCTATAACCATCACAGTTTAGGACAGGTTGAAAATGCTAGGAGGCACATGTGTTTCCCAGGGTTCCAACCAGATCCAAATGAGCTGCAGAAGTTGCAAGCAGTAGAGAAGCATTTAAGCAAGTGCACTGATGCCCGAAGGATTGGTGATTGGAAAAGTGTGTTGAGGGAAGTTGATGCTGCAATTGCTTCTGGAGCTGACTCTTCTCCTCAGGTAAGGCAGTGACTGAAATTTCTTTCTATTGTAGCTGACATATCTTCAATGAAGGAAAATAGCTTGACTGAAGTTGTAAAAATCGAATTTGACAGCTATTTGCCTGTAGAGCAGAAGCATTTTTGAAGCTCCGCCAATTAGATGATGCAGAATTGAGCATTTCAAATGTTCCTAAATTTGAAACTTCCCCGTCCTGCTCCCAGACAAAGTGTTTTGGAATGCTTTCTGAATCCTATCCATTTTTTGTCCTTGCTCAGATTGAGATGTCACTGGGAAGGTGAGTTCAGAAACTATAAATTTTATGCGAGAAGAGAAATTTATGGCTCAGGTGAAGAATGAGAGTGGATGATTGGATGTGTTTGCAGGTTTGAGAATGCTGTTACAGCTGTTGAGAAAGCAGGTCAAATTGATCCCCAAAGCATTGAGGTATCAGTTTTGCTCAACAATGTCAGAACTGTGGCGAGAGCTCGTGCTCGCGGGAATGATCTTTATAAGTCTGAAAGGTTCACGGAAGCTTGCGCAGCTTATGGGGAAGGTCTCAGGCTTAATCCTTCCAGCTCGGTTCTTTACTGCAACAGAGCTGCTTGTTGGTATAAGCTTGGGCAATGGGAGCGATCCCTTGATGATTGCAACCAAGCTCTTCATATCCAGCCAAATTACACAAAAGCAGTTCTTCGAAGGGCTGCTTCAAACAGCAAGGTAAGATGGCTTCTCAACCGCTGTTTCATCTTTATAATTTGTTAAACAATGTTGTGTGCATGACTGATGTACTTTTATATGTTCTAAATTTTATTGCAGCTTGAGCGATGGGTTGAAGCTGTCCGTGATTATGAAGTGTTGAGGAAGGAACTTCCAAATGACAATGATGTTGCTGAATCTTTGTTCCACGCACAGGTTGCGTTGAAGAAATCCCGTGGAGAAGAAGTTCATAATATGAAATTCGGTGGAGAAGTTGAGTTAGTATCAGGTGTCGAGCAGTTCAGAGCTGCAATATCTTCTCCTAGTAAGTCTTATTGGCCTCATGCCTTGTTAGCAATTCTTTTTTAGTTTATCATGTGTCGAAGATCTTAACCTGAAACTGCAGGTGCTTCTGTGGTTCTTTTTAAAGTGGCATCAGACCTGAAATGCAAGCAGATGTCTTCATTTCTGGACAATATATGCAGTCGTTATCCGTCAATAAATTTTTTCAAGGTAAGGAACCCTTGTGTTGTGTCTTTTCCAAATCTGGTATTATCCAACTTGAAAAATTTACCTTGTTTCTACAAGGATTATTAAATGCACTCCGCATTCAGCCATTCGCAGTGCACTGGAATTGTTACATTTTATCTGTTTCTTAAAGCAAGTGCAAATGGCTTAATCTGGAGTTGCGTTTATCATCTCCCAATATTATATACTTCATTTATCATCAGCTCGTGCATATCTGTTTTATCTAAATCAAAGGTGGATGTTCAAGCGAGCCCGGCAATTGCAAACACCGAGAATGTGAGGATTGTACCAACCTTAAAAATATACAAAAAAGGAAGCAGAGTAAAGGAAATGATCTGCCCGAGTCCAGAGGTGTTGGAGTCTTCGGTGAGGCATTACAGTTTTTAGAACATAATAGTACTGCTGCTTTTGTGCCTTGTCTTCTTGCATCACCTATAGCTTCCAAAGCCCCCAGCTTTATGGGAACAGTACCCCCATTGCTACACACAAATTGCATACAAGGTTTACCAGCTGCCTGTGACATAATCAGAGCTACTACACAATAATCTCATTAGGAGTTGGAATCAGGCCAATACCAGTGGAACCCGGAGAATTAGCTTAGTTTACTTTTGCAGTTTTTATTTATTCATTCATTCCTCATTGATCTCTGGTTCCATCATCCTTCCATCCGCCTGTTTTCTTTAATCCTCCCCCCCTTCTTTTGACATTTTCCTCACATAATGGTGTAGGCAGACTTTGTTGTATTATACTTGTTTTTATTTGGGGGAACTATGCTAATTATGTACAGATGATTATATCGAATTGTAAGCTGAAATTTATACAAGGAAAAGAAGAAAGAGGAGGGAGAGATGCCTGCCCGACAGGTTCTAAGTTGAGGATATGTACATGTATATATAGATTGATATATACAAGAGCATTGGTAGCCATTGGGGGTGGGGGTTGTTGCCTTGGTTTTGGGTGGGTTGGGGGGGGGGGGGGGGGGGGGGGTTCTTGTTAGGTTAGTGACTTGGTGAAAGAAGGATGAATGTTATTGATATTGGTCTTTCTTGGTCAATTATTTCATCAATAAAAGAACTACTCAAATTTTTTATTTATCCATCTGTGTGTGTGTCATATTTTGTGCTTTCATTATTATCTGCTAATTACACTGGATCTGAGTTTATTACTAGTTCTTTGGGGAGTATTATTCTAACTTGGCTTGTGAGTGAGAGAGGGTTGCACCAAAGTACCTTACTCCCCCACCCGCCAAAACCAAAAATAAAAAACCCATAATATATAGAGAGATGCTAAAAAAAACCATGACCTTTTGTTAGTTTGTATGTTATTGGGGAATAGTCCAAAGCAGTCTCGAGGAGATTAGTACAAGAAGCATGCATTGTTGCGAGTCAATATGACTTGTAAATAAGTAACTCTCCTGTCCAAGTCAATGTCACATGGAATTAACAATATCACATGTAAAGAATTAACTCTCCGGTCCTTGTATGGTCCCAAGTAAAATAGTCTGTGGGTGATCTTGCTCTGCTCTCTATAAATCTTGATAATTGAAATGGACTTTGGGCGGTAGAGGGTAAATATATGTTTTGGTCGGGTCAATTTTTATTATGATTTTTGACTTTGTTTGTTACAAACATATAATTGTAGTCATAAAAAATTATAAAATAGTTATTTACTTAACATTTTATCTAAAAAAGTGACAAAAATTGTTGACTCAACTAACACATGTTTACGCGGCATGTTACAATGGAAAAAAAAATTACTTAAAAGAAAAAGTTGCGGCATGTTACAATGGAAAAAAAAATTACTTAAAAGAAAAAGTTAGATTAGCTAATTACACCCAAGAAAAGTATACCTACATTAATTATAATTTTGCAAGAAATTAATATTATTTTAAAATTTATTTAAAAAACCACCTCAGATAAATAAAAAGTTAAAATTTTAGTAATTTTTTATTAATGTTTTATAAATTTAAAATTAATGATGCATTCAAAACAAATCAAATAAATTCAACTAGTAAATAAACAAGAAAATCGATTACACTAATATAGCATCATCGTGTTTGGTGATTAGAGCGATTAATGTATATGAACACCATCTTCTACTGGTGACCACCATCTCCTACCCCAGTCTCACTACCATCACGGCATCACCCACCCATCATCAGTCATCACCAACACCCGCCACTCACCCAGCCGCTACCAACAAATTCATCCTATCTACTTACTAAATTTCACCATCTCCGATCTAAAATTCTAGATCTAGTGTGCATAACAATCAACTCTAGATCTAGATCCATTTTTTTGTCTCTCTCAGTATATATATGTAGGGCTTTTATTTTCTTTTAAAGATGAGAGAGAAAGGAGGTTCTCAGATCCATTAAACTCCATTTTGGGAAGGAAAATCAACAGATATAAGTATCAACAAGAAATCAGATGGACAAAAACGATTTTTAGAGAAAATCTTCAAGTGGGTAAAGTTCAATTAAGTCACATTACTTGTAACTAATGAGGATCATCAACCAGAAGACTGTAAAAAAAAAAAAATAATGCGAACAAGAATGGGAAAAGAAGAACGTAGATACAGTGACTTTTATCAGTTGTTCATTAATACTTACTTGATTAGTTGGGTTGGCATATTCGACCTTGGTCGTGTTTATATGAATAAATTTGACAATTGTAAAATTAGCGAAATCATAAATTTTATATGATAAATTTGATAAACATGCTAATTTGATAGCTGGCTACTTATCGGAAAAATTAGGACTCGACGACAAAAATTATGACTTTTGATCTTGGACAACCTTGGGCTATTCTTTCTTCATCTACCAAGGAATATGGAAATCTAGAAAGATTGATGATATTATTAGATCTAATATTTAAGAATATATATAACAATGAGAAAAAAGATATGGGTATTGAAGGAAGTGGTACTTGGTGAACGGAAAAAGAAAGCAAGAAATAGAGAAGCAAGTTTGGTACAATATATAGCCCTTGTGGAAAGTTTTGACCAAGTGCAGTATTGTACTCGGTACTTCTCTTCCTTCACATGGCGTTTGTTCGTTAGTGCCAGGATATCAAACTTCTCATCTTAATTAATGTTTCAAATAATGTAACCTCATCAATTAATAGTCAATATGTTGATTAGTGCTTTATGAATCTAATTTAGTAGTTTTAGTGTTAATATACATAAGTAATACTTTTTACCTCACATCTTAAATTCATAAATATCATGGATAATGGTTTATTCGTGAATAATAATAATAACAACAATAATAATACTACCTCTAATAATAAAGCATGTCATTATAATGGTTATTATTAACGTTTTTATCTCTCTCTTTTAACTTGACGAAGCAAGAAGATTTCATGTAGTTAAAAGGACCAAGTCTAGAACGGGATCTTGTGCTTCATTCTTTTATTGGTGTAGTACTAATTCTTTAAATATAAAAGTTTTTCCCCCTTTCTTCTCTTTGATTAAAAAAAAAAAAAAGAATTATGACTGCACAATAATTTTTTGAATTATTTTTCTCTAAAATTTTA
Source organism: Hedera helix (assembly GCA_947179155.2). Classification (NCBI taxonomy): domain Eukaryota; kingdom Viridiplantae; phylum Streptophyta; class Magnoliopsida; order Apiales; family Araliaceae; genus Hedera; species Hedera helix. Next base: position 60,115,602 of record OX359265.1, on the reverse strand, counting down.
ATACTAAAAAAACATAAGTAAAGATTATACATATATATATATAAATAAATAAATTAGAAGGCTAACTATAACCTCTCCGCACCAATTGTTCGATGCCTTTAACCCAAATTATTTCGAAGAAAAAGTAAGCATTCCCTCATTAATTAGAACTAGAAAAGAGGCTGGTGGCTCCGGCGCCAATAACCTAAACCTATAAATAGTTAGCGTATTCTCTCGAGTGAGTGAAAATTAACGAAAGAAACCTAAGCAAGCAGTGCGTGCGAGAGAGATGCCGATGGGTACGGGAAAGAAGAAGATAGAGATAAAGAAGAGAGAGAAGGAATCAGAGAGAATGGTTGCCTTCTCCAAAAGACGCAAGGGCCTCTTCAAGAAAGCCCATCAGCTTCACTCTTTAACTGCTGCCCAAATCGCCGTCCTCGTTTTCTCCCCTGCCCACAGACCTTACACTTATGGTGAACCATCCTTTAATGCCACCATTGATCAATACTACTACATTAACAACAACAACAACAACAGCAACTCCTCCGGCTCTGCAGAAGGAGAAGAGACTGAGTTGTGGAGGTCATGGCTGGGTACAATCCAAGTGGCTGAATATGATAAGGTTGATGATCTTCTTATTTTAAAGAATAACTTGGAGCAGCTCAGAACCAAACTTGTCCAATCAATTGGTGCTGATGATTATCAGGAGCTGCAGTAGGCTTTTGTTTTGTGTTTTTAAATCTTTAGCTTCAATTTTTCAGTGAATTTCTTGATCAGGAAAACAGTGTTGGAGTAAAATTTATGTTTTCTACTGAATAATTGCACGGTTAATGTTGAAACAAATAGCTGCATTCATTACAATTTTTTTTCCTAATATTTCTGATACATTAGATATTAAAAGAAGAATGGGAGATAAATGTTTTTATAATAATTGAAGAATTTTTTTGGCCTACAAGTTGAAAAGCTCATCTGGAGAAAGAACCTAACCAAAATAAATTAAGGCCACCAGCACAGCAACATACCTAATTGCCTATGCAACCCACATCGATTTAACTACTTATTGTTATCATTGGGGATTATATTGTCACATTCTAATGTATGATTACCGAACCGATACACTAATGTCTAACCTGCAATTTGAAATAAACTGATTAATCAAACAATTTTTTTTTTATTCGGCACGAAACTACCCTAATGTCTCTACTAAACTACCATTTTCATACAAACTCCAACTATTTACTTACAACTTGTTAGAACTCGAATAATGTTACAAGACTACATACATTTATCAATACATAACACTTCTTCCAAAATAATGAACAGAGAAGCAGTTGGTTATGAGGAGGGAGAAACAGGTTAAAAAATAGATGCCAGTAATACTTGGTATGTCTAATCACACGATTGAATTCAATAATTAAGAGCAATTGTATGTGAAACACAACCCAATTATCCTGTTTGACATCAAGTTCCACAGTAGACCAAGTTTGAATAAGATTTATAAATGCAGACACTCGTGATATAACACTCTTTTTGAAGAATCTAGACTAGTTAAAAGCTGATCATCAATTAGCCAAATAAAAAAAAAAAAAAAAACCAAAAACCTGATCATCAGCTCCAACACGCATATAATTTACTTCACAATGATTTTACCAAGCGAATCCCAATTTTTAAGACAATTTTCACACATTCCTAAACTTAAAGGACAGACGGAGTATCTTATCTCATAATACAATTTCAAAATCAAGGTTTGGAAATCAGGATACAATTATCAGCGGGTATACGTTGAAAATACACTGCATATATTGTTATTTTGGCAGAGATTCCAGTTTCCACAACTTTGTCATGCACCACTGGCATATAAACGGGTCCATTCCTTTGCTGCATGGTTCACAGAAAACATAGCCCCATCAATATCATATTAACTTGTATGTAATTCTATGATGTCACCATATTCAGCAAAACATGAACCACAATTAACAGTACCTGTTTCAACAGCTTCAGCCTCATTTGTTTTCCAATGCTTTGCAATGTTCTCAGAGAGCGGGTCGTCTGGGTTCGGCGCACTCAATAGGGCTTGAATACTAAAATACAACAAGTAAATAATGTGTTATATATTTATAGGGAATTGATATTTTCACAGAGTTATTTGATAGTTCCACGGGTGGTCCCCACATGTTTACTAAACTCATTTTTTATGTCCAAATTTACCCCCATTTGATATTATACCCAGATACCTTCTCTCCCTCTCCCTTCCCTCTGCAACTTCTATGGTATTCCGTCCACCCTCATCTATGGTCTGCCCTCCCACTACTAAAATCACCCAAACCTATTACTAAATACGTATTTTTATCCACCTCTTGAAAGAGTTCATTGAGCTGATTTCAATTGCAATGGCTTCCTGTTGCATGCCATTGCAGAGGGTTTCGGTAAAATAGATCCTTGACGCTTGAACTATTGATTATAGTTTTTCTATACCCACAATTGGCTTGAAATTTTAAATCAATTTAACCCTCTCATGCGAGTCTTTCCTCTACTATTACTCTGTCATATTATTGCATTTTCGATTAACAACTGGTTGAAGTGAGTGTTCTTCCTCTTCAATAAAACTAAACCCATTAGTTGACCCGTGCTTCCGCCTAGTTAGGATTGTCAATCGGAATTTCTATTGCACCTGTTTTTTGCAGACGCTATACTCTGAGTATGGAGTCGCCGAGTTGATGACATGGGAAAGTTCGTAAAAATTTGCACTAGTTGCTGTTCTTTGGCTATTTTCTTAAGATTAAATTGTGGTTTGATTGTGTTAGTTTGATTGAAAAACAAGAAGATAAAGTTTTGCTTTTATGTCTGTTTAGAAAGGTAATATGATTAGAAAGGGAGAATATGATTTTAGAGTTTTAATCTGTTGACAGACGGATTTTGTTTGTTTCTTTTCCCCTTTAACAACTGGAGTTGGATTGATTTAAGGTAAGGGGTTTGAGTTACAGGTGAAGAGAGAGGGCAATTGAGTTTTGTTTCAAGCAGGGGTAAATTAGACATAGAAAATGAGTTTATTTAAAAAGTGGGGACCACCTGTGGAACTATCAAATAACCCTGTGGAAATATCAAATCCCTATTTATATTATAACATTATACAACAATGACATCACCAAATATTAGAAAATAAAATTCTCTTCTTTCTACCAAAAAAAAAAATCTTAAATTTAATCAGCCAGTTTTCTCTTACTCAGCTGAAGAAAAGATGTCCTACACTTGCCAGCATTTGACACTATATAAATCTTCTATGGAGAGGAAATTGTTCTTTATAAAATCACTAGCAATCACTATTTTACCTTAATAGTACAGTACGAATCTGAAGAGCAGGACTCCATTTGTCCTTCAGAATATCAAGGCATATCCTTCCAAGCTGCATCGAGACACTCATTCTATAAGAAGCAAGAAACATGAGCCTGAAACCTAAGAAGAAGAATTACTGGGAATAGGCATATCAAACCTTGTCAATGTTAGGATGGTATATTTTGGTGAGGAACCTAACCTGTTACAAGATATAAATGAAGATGAGTATGCTGATCTAGTGCCAACACCACATCACAAACTAGTTATTATGCCCTTCAAAATCAACATCCATGCCCTTGAATGTATGGAAATACACATGATCACTATACTTCGCAATCATTCAAAATTAAAAATCATGCAAATTTTTAGTTGGAAACTCTGAACATTAAAGGAAAAATCAGACAAAAGGATGGAATTAACAACAGACTTTCATACATCACTCAATATAATGTTTATCTCAAAAAAGTAAAGGGGCAAATAGATTCTACAAGAGCACAAGTATGTGCAGCTGAATCTCCAAAAAAAATATCTTTTGACAAGAGCTGCAAAGTTGTGTAACATATCCAGCAAGAATAGCAGGAAAAAAAACCAGCGACTCCCAAATCAATTTTTTTAAGCTTCCCTACATAAGAAATTATTACACTCCTACATCATGCAGGTGAAAAATACAGATATCAAGAAATGAGCCCTCACACACCTAAAGCAGCACATTGTCAAGATTTACATTCCCAACCTTACCAAAGCCATTATAACCCCAGGAGGAAAGTATGGTGATAATAACTGAGGATCGGTTGGTACACCTGTGGAGATAGAAATAATGAGGTACAAGAAAACCTTTGGACTCGAACAAGAGACAGGCAGACGATTGTGTATTAAAATCAGATATACTTCATCCCTTTGATCCTCCAATACATCAAGCAAAAAATACACATCCCATGTTTTTCCAGTTTCCGATACCATCGCTTTAAAGCAGAAACATCCCATAATTATTTTCAATTTTTTTTAATGTTTTTGTAAAGAGGTGTCATTCATGAATTGAGCATAAGAAATGAAGTCAATGATGAGGCACAAAATATAGAGATAGAATATTTATCACTGCAAATAGAAACTTTACATAACTGGAGGAGTCCCTCAACTGATTAGCAATTTAGCATAATAAAAAAAAGACATACATGGAAGGTTACGAAATCAATTACCCACTTGTCCTTGAATATAATAACAACAGTAAAACGGGCAGAGGGAAATCATAAGCTCACATCTACATCTACATCTACAACATGGTGCATAATAACCTTAATAACAACAAAAGGAGTGTATTGTAGTATAGACCACTGTCAGCCCACAACTGTAAGCAGATAGTGAGAACTGACCTATAAACATGGCAATGTAAACACTTAGTTGTTTAAATCTTCATCATAAAAGCAATTACACTCAATCATCCAGGAGAGTATTGAATATAACTGATATCAGTTAAATGAAAATATCTTTGCCCATCATTAAGCTAAATGAGAATCAAAAGGAGAAACAGCTTAAACCGTAAAAAAGAGCCTTATATCAAAGGTAGCCCAGTAAAAACTGATATACCTTTGGAGCAGCCATTGGGTATTCTTCAGGCAAAAACAATTCCAGCTTAAAAACCCCACCTGCAAAGAACAAGAGAAAAAGCATCATGTAGAAATATAAGACAAATATTAAGCTCATTAATAATATGTTACGAAATTCCGAATAACATTAAATTTGAAGTTGAAATAATCTTTTGAAGGACATCTAGAATGGGACTGGAAGTACAATTTAGCAAAATTTCGAACGCCACTTTACACACGATCAATATTCAGGATGAAGATAAATCTATCACATTACTACCAATCCCAATGCAGATAACAAGGATTAATGGATTATCATTTCATAGATTGTGTAGTCAGTCACACAATGCTATCAGCTAATTACCTTCATACGGAGATTGTGTCGGACCAAGAATCATGACATTAAAGTACCGCATATTGTCTTCAGATGGCGACGCACTTATTCCTGGAGCTGCACCAATAGATCAAAAGTAAATTTACATACCTAAAATTTTCAATTAAAATTAATTTTTCAAGCGATATCACATAAAAAATCACACAAATCCAATAAAGCTCGCATCAAAAAAATAGAAACTAAGAATAGATAACAGCTCAAGAAGATCAGCACCAACACATAGTAAGATTTCATATTCTAAAGATCATGGAAACAGGAACTAGTGACATACACAATAAAATGCAGCAGATTAGATAATATAATGCTCAAAGTCACCATTAAGATTACGTATATCTAATCTGAAGCTCACAGCAACCAAAGATTAAATATATATTTATACAGATTTAAGTACATGGATATGTATACATATGCTCTAAAACTAGTAAATGCAATACTCTATAAATATCAAAGCTAAATATACGTAACCATAAAGAGATTACCTGGTTCGCTGAGTAGACGCTGAGTTTCCTGTTAGATTGAAAAAGGGAAAAGAAAAAGCTGTCAAAACCTAGCTACAACATGAGAATCGACCAAAAATATTATCGAATCAGAAAAATACTAAACAAGAACGAAGAAATTATTGACAGAGAATTCAAATGAATTGGGGAAGGGATCGAGAAATAGGAGAAGAGGAAGATCGAGCAACTTACTTTGATAATTCTTCGAGGTAAATTGCTATTCGCCATTGACGAAGCTTCGATTACAAAGTACGCTAACAAGGGTTTTCAGAGAGAGAAAGTGCGGTGACTTTGAGACTTTCTCTCACTTGAAAAACTGTGAGTTTTGTGATCGGCCGAATTTCGGATTTTTATATATATATATATATATATATATATATATATATATATTATTTCGTTGCCAAATAAATAAACCGAATTTCGATTACAAAGTACGCTAACTGAGGTTTTGTTACTTGTGCAAGTTGGGCTTGCCTTTTGTATTTTTCGGTGATATTCCGGTTCTTCCCGTAATAAATAAATAAAAATTCTATGCAAACATGATAATTGGACATAAAAGTAAAATATGAGTATTTTATAATTTTATTTAATTATAATTATATTTTTAATTGAGGTAAATATATAAATAGATAAAATTATAAATCACTTGTGTTTACTTTTTATATTTAATTATTATGTTCCTATAAAAAGTTCATAAATAAACCGTTGACTTTTGTTACATGGGCCATCAACCAAACAATGACTACGGGCCCATTTTTGGATCCTTATGTGGTTGGTTAGTCACTATTAATAAGGATTTGGGCTCTGCAAGTGTTTGTGTAAAGTTTTTCTTTTGTAAGTTTGTGTTGGTTGTCTTGTTAGCTGTGGATATATATTTTTCAGACCTTATGGCGTTAAGCCCATATATTATTATTATTATTATTATTATTATTATTAAATACTAGTAATATTTTAAGCTCATTTATTATTAGGTTGTAGTGAGTTGTCTATTATTTGGTTGTAATGAATTATCTATTTAGGTTTTTTTTTTGTCATCCCTACTTTTTGATAGTTGTTTTCAATTACAAGTTGTTAATTTTTATAAAGTACAATAAGTACGACTGCAATAATTAAAATTAAATAAATTTATATTAATTTTGTATATTCGAATTTCAAAATGATTAATGTTGGGAGATTTAATTTTTTGGTCAAATGGCATAGCGTTGAATATTTTAAAAATATTTTATGACATAACCAATCACATGAGATTTACCTAACTAATATAAAAATAACATATCATTTGATACATTTTTTAAAACTAAAAATTTGAAACTCCTAACATTATCCTTTCAAAAATTGACATCAAAAGTTTAGGACTCTTTCTAGCATTTACGTGTGTGCTAAATGGAGTTGTTACAAATTAAGTTTATATATCAACGATTTTTATGGAAGTTAACATTGCTTCTATACAAGTTATTCTATACTTTGTTTTCCCATTGTTAAGATCTACATATGGCACAATTTATTATTATTTTTAATATTATTTCTGTAAGATTAACATTAAATTAAATATGATATCAATCATTAATCAACAGTTTTCTTTGTGCTATATATAAATCCTTTAATTTCAAATTTGTGTTATCCATAAGACTTGAACACACACACGCGTGCGCGCGGGTATATATATATATATTTCAATGAAACTAAACGAAGGATAAGATATATAAAAATGGCAAAGGCATGTACGCCATGTATTGTATTAAATCATCCATTAAAATTTAAGATATTGAACCATTTGACAAACTCCAAATCGGTTCAGCGCTGCTCAAGCATGCATGCATGCATGTATAGGAATTAGGAGAAGTCCAATAATTCATTTGTTTAATAAAGTTGTTATATAATTAATTGGGAGCTGAGAAATAATAATGAAATGGATGATGATATAGATATGATAATGATGTTTAATTCATATTTATTTGGCAAGTGGGAAGAAACCCAACTCCTTGAGCACCTCGGTGCATTCGGGGAGTGGGTCGATCTTCATGAAGCCAAGAGGGTTAGCATAGCGGTCGCTGCTAAGCAAGCCATTTTTTCGGGTGAGAGCAATTCTGTCTTGATCCAGTCCTTCCATAGGCTCAGAACAGTCTGTCCTCGGGCTTTTGATCACCTTTACCTCGCATATATCCTTCTCGTGATCTCCTTTTACGAGAAGCCTGTAATCGCCATTTACATCGCTCACTCCGATGGCATTGTGCGTCAAGGTTCCATTATCTCGGTCTCTGCATTCCACAGCCAACCTAGCACCTGCATGCACCATGCAATGCCATCCATGCATATATATGCACGTTGGATTATTTTTATTATCAACATGAAAATATTATATCATTTTATATTAATACCCATAAAATAATTAATACACTATATTTTTTGAGATTATTTTATATGAAATGATTTTTTTTATATAGTACAATTACAAGTATTAAAATAAGAACTAACTGATGCACACTTATTTCACTAATTTATTTAAGGGTGCTTTTGTAATTTTACAAAATTACAAAAGCATCCTTAAAGAAAACTGTACGTGCACAGTTTGTCACACAATTAATCCTATAGATTTTCTTGAAGGGTATTTTTTGCAAATTTGCTACCTAGAGGTCCGCACGGATTCCTTCAGCTCACCATCATATTTATCAATGTTGATGAAATTAATTGTTGCATTGTTGTGCCTCTTTACAATGCAACAGTTTCTTATTGACGTACGGATTGTTAATTAAGGGTAACGCTCCAGTTTTGTGTTAAAAATTAAAATATGTACGTACACATCTAGTATTATAAGGTCGTACCTTTAATGGGTTGGCTGATTCTGGTGACGAACTGGACACGACAAGTGTCACAGTATACCTTGCCGGTGACAAAGAATTCCGGTTCATGAGAATAAGCCATGCCGGCAAAGGACAAGACGCAGAGGGTGGAGATAATGAGAGCGACTGCCTTCGCCATTTTGGTAGGTGACACGGATTTGGACTTGAAAGGGGTCCCCATTTTATAACAGGTGCCTATGGGATGAGAGACAAATAAGGATGACCAGTAATCTTTTTGTGGTACATCTAATACGTTTTGACTTTCTCCACCTCTAATTTTCTGGTGGTTAATTTGTTTTTGTATTTTTATTTTCACTAGCTAGATCCCACGTGCTTCGCTTTACGCTTATTAATTCAATTTTGGCTATTGTTTTTGTTTTAAAATATAATTAATTTTATTTTTTTTAAATATATTTTAAAAAAATTGAGGTGAACTTGTTTAAGTTGGTATAATTTAAGTTTTTTAAAGTTAGTCTTTTTTCAAATCTTAATAATTAATTCTAAATTTTCAAAACTGATCTTAATTATATTATAGGATAAAAAAGTACTCCCTCTGTCTTTAAAAACATGTTTAAAAGTACATTAAGACCTTGTTTTAAAAAGACTATTTAAAAAAATAAGTGTAGAATATGACATAATATTAATTTATCCAAAAATGCATATGCCTCTGTACACACACTTCACTGTCAAGTAAGTTTGATATAATTTAATAATGAAATAAGATAATACTTATAAATATTTAGTTTCATGTTTTAATATTCATATTAATGGAGTAAGTGTACTTTGTTATTAAATCGAATTGTTAATTTTATATTAAGAATTAATAAGTTTATAAATATTGCACCTGTTCCACAGTCTATTCTTAAAACTTATAAAATTGTAAACGACAATTTTTTTAAGAATAAATATAATATAACTACTTGGAGTTCAATATATATATATATAAAGAAAAAAGATGATGATTTATTTTACAAAATATTAAAAAGAGAATTTATATGTACCTATATATTATTTGAGAATATGTTCCCCCCATTTTAAAAATTATACGTTTAATGTAAGACCCCGAATTTTATGAATTATAAAATTTAATTTTTCTTCATATATATATATATTTTTTGAAACAGTAAGTGGTTAAATTAACAAAATTGAAAGTTAAGGATGTTATGTGCAAATTTTATTTTGTCGGAGAATATTCGTTTTGTCGGAAAATATTCGGGCCGTACGACGGCGCCGAAATAACTAATTATTGGTGGACCCCACAACGGAATATTTGTCGGATATAGAAAAAGACAGAAGTAACATTTTTAAATAAAAATAGTCAACGGTATTAACTGTTAAAATACCGGTGATAAAAGAATAGTAGCATACGGTAACTTATGGTATTTTATTGTAGCATACGGTATTCTACAGTAGCACACGGTATTGCACAGTGTCTCATATTATTGGTCTGATAATTGACACCGTAACTGTTACGCATCATTTCATCAATAATTGTCACTGTATAATATTTTATGTTATCAATTCAATAATTGTTGTTACACAGTATTTTGCATTATTGATTTAATAATTGTCATTACACTGTATTTTATATCATTGAGTCAATAATTGTTGCTGCACTGTTTTTAAAATTATTGAACCTAATAATTGTAACAGTAACAAATATACTGTAATTTAAATTATTAAATTAATAATAATTTCTAACGTGTTTATTACATTATTGTTGTAGCATTATTTTATTTTATATGTTGGACCCACAGGAAGAATAAATAAATAAATAAATTTTTTTTTAAAAAAATAAATAAATTAATTTTACTATTTGAAATAGTAACATGTGGACCCTATGTGGGGGGCCACATGAAAATTTAAAACGTGAATTGTGAAGGAAAAGCAGCCAACGACTGCTGATACACATTTCAACACTGGCATGCGCACTGCTGCCACCTACCACACGCATAGTACCCTTATTTCTCCTATAAATAGCTTGCTCAGCTGAATAGAAAAATCACACCTAAAACATAAAATTTTTCTATAAGAATTTTATGAGTTTTCTCTGAGAATAGTAAGGTTATTTTAAGAGTTTGAAAGCCAAAAGGAGTGCAGAAATTTTTCAAGTAAGTCTTTTATTAAAGAGTAGTAATTTTATAAATTCCTATTTTTCACGGTATTCACAAATCTTCTCTTAGAAGACTCTTCTTTGAGAAGATTCATTTTTAAAAACTTTCTTTGGAAGATTTATTTTGGAATATTATTTTAAAAACTATTTTAAAGTTGTTATATTATACTACAAAAATTATGTTAAATATATATAATTTTGATAGTTCATAATATATGAATTATTATACGCCTTGAAATTTATATGTGGTAATTACTAATCATATTAAAAATATATAGGTTGATCAACCTCATTTAAATCAATATCCAGTCACGAGTTAAGGTAAGGGGTATCACTCTTTTCATCATCATAAATGGATATTATTTTCTTTCTTACTTGAAGGGATTATCATTTTTTGATTCTCGAAAATAATATCATTTCTTTCTTGTGCCATTTATTTCCATGTATTAAATTGTGGGAATAAACTTACGGCGCGGATTACCGCCTGTTGGTGAATAACCTTTTGTATTCATTCCTTATTAATCTTTGAGAATAACCTTACGGTGCGGATTACCGCCTGTTTGGTGAATAACTCTTCGTATTCAAATTGATGGGAATAACCTTACGGCGCGGATTACCGCCTGTTTGGTGAATAACTCTTCGTATTCAAATTGATGGGAATAACCTTACGGCGCGGATTACCGCCTATTGGTGAATAACCCCTTTTATTTGTCTCGTGTGAAAATAATTTGTCTACACGAATTATCACATGACACTTTTATTCCATATTCGTAAGTGATATCATTTTCCTTTATACTCATAAGGGATACCATCTTTTTCATCTTCCATTATTCAAAATTACTGTGGTAAGGGATATTAATTTCTTTCACCTTTTGTTAATCAAACCTGCTACGATAAGGGATATTATTTTCTTTCATACTCTTAAATCGAAACTTATTATGGAACTATTGCTTCTATAATTTCTGAAAATATTATATGTTCCATAATAGTTGAACTTCATTATTTCAACTGAACCTTCCTATTTTCTGAACCGTTCTATTGAACTGTAACCGTTATTCTGAACTGTGGATCTTGAATATCATTTTTAAATTTCACTCCACATCATGTTGGCAATTTGGACATTATTTGAATCTGCACAAAGTAAATTTCCGATACTTATTGTTTATCCTGTTCTTCTGTTCATCATTTGTATCACTGTTATTTATATTAATCATCAAGAATCAAGCTGTTGTGAATATCTGTGGCCGGGGGCACAGATGTGATATAATTGTTGAATAGATGATAGGTTAAAGGCGATATACTAGATTAAAGGCGATACATCTGTTCGGTGTCTTTTATGGCACGTGGTGAATGTTCTCTTTGACCCGTAGTGCAAAGATGAACTGTTGGTTGGTATAATTATGGCCAAAGGCTGAATCTGGTATAATCATGACCGTTGGTGTTATATTGAATGTCTTTGGCCCGTAGTGCAAAGATGAACTGTTGATCTGCATGATTATGACCAGGAACTGTGAAGTTGTATTATCTTGACTAATGGTATTTCAGATGATAAAAGTTGATGATATTTTTACTAAAAAGAGAAGCGAGTGGACATTATAGTCTGCATTATTCTTCTAATAGATTGCTCATTCCGCTGCTATCATTGATCTGAACATTGTTCAAGAATTTAACTGCAGTTTTTGATATAAACCTTGTAGTCTATTGTATTCTATCAAGAGCTCAACTGTTGAAGACTAATGATAATTTGTTCGTCATTATCTTAGTCATGATATTCTTTACTGGGCTATTTGAGCTCACCCTTTCTTTTGTTCCATTGTTTTTCAACAGGAGATGAAAACGTAACAGGGTCTAGCCGGGGGATGGAGTGAGAGTTCGAGGAATAGCTGTCGTAATCTTCACGTGTAGTAAAATAGTGTGGCAATAATAGTGAAGACTTAGTTGTGTATTATTATACACTGTATTGTTGTACTTTGTGCTTTGTTGTAATAATTTTGTTGTAGTCTTTTGACGACTCAAGTTTGGGCTGTGTGGGCTCAGATTTGGGGGCGTCACATTTAATTATTCTCAATATTCTAAAAATGAGTATCATTTATCAAATTCTTTTTCTCTAAGAATAGATTTTTAATTTTTGATAATAGTGTAAATGTAAGACTCCAAATTTTATGAAATATAAAATTTAATTTTTCTTCATATATATTTTCCTGAAACAGTAAGTGGTTAAATTGATAAAGTTAAAAATTAATGATGTTATGTGTAAATTATATTATGTCGGATAATATTCGTTTTGTCGGGGAATATTCATACCACGACGCCATACGAATCAATCCCTGGTGGACCCCACAACGAATAATTGTCGGATATAGAAAATGACATAAACAATTTATAAATAGTCAATGGTACTATCACTTTTAATTGTTAAAATATCCGGTGATAAAAGAATAGTAATATACGGTATTACAAATAACATACGGTATTGTACAGTAAAATACGGTATTGCATAGTAGCACACGGTATTGCACAGTAGCACACAGTATTGCACAGTAGCACACGACATTGCACAGTGTTTCATATTATTAAACTGATAAAGTCGTTATCATACAATATTTGACTTTATTGTCACATGCACAATAATTCATATTATTAAACTGATAATTGTCACAGTAGTATATGCACAGTAATTCACATTATTGAATCAATAATTGTCATTACACAGTAATGTATTCTTTCTTTTACATATTTTCTACATTATTGTTATCTCTATTATGATGTTAATTAAACAGTTGTATTTCATTATTAATTGGCTTGATATATAACTCAGAGAGCCAACTACACTATATTTATAACAATTAGCCATAATAATGAATAAGTGTGAATTATTGTTGAATAATTGAATTGATAAAGTTATTTGTTTTTATTATTATAAATGATATAAAGTTAGGTGATATAAAGATGAAATGAATGGTATATATTAAAGATAATGTAATAATTATATAATTTTAAATGAACGATGTAGATTAAAGATGATATTTAAATGAATTGTTTAGATTAAGGAAATCTTAAAAGATGAAATGAATGGTATAAATTAAAGATAATATAAATTTTGAAATTGATGGTGTAGATTAAGGATGATCTTTAAATGAATGGTTTAAATTAAAGAAATCTTAACAGATAAAATGAGTGGTAAGGATTAAACATTATCTTGAAATGAACGGTTTGGATTAAATTAGGAAATATTGGTTATGATAAGATTTTTGGCTATAAATAGATGGCTTAACTTTAGGATTTTTCATAAATTCCTTACTTGTTCTTTTTTTCACTCTCTAAATATTTCTTGTGTAAGTTCTCTCTAAGTGTGCTTAAGTTATCTTGAGTATTTGTGAATATCTATAAGTGTACGAGTACTGTTCAAGTTAATCAACCTCATTTAAATCAATATCCAGTCACGTGTTAAGGTAAGAGATTCCATCTTTTTCATCTTCCACTATTCAAACTTATTACGGATTGGATTATCATTATTTGATTCTCGAAAATAATATCGTTTCTCTTTTACTCATAAGATGTGTCATTTATTTTCATGTATTAAATTGTGGGAATAACCTTACGGCGCGGATTACTGCCTGTTAGTGAATAACCTTCGTATTCATTCCTTATTAATCTCTGATAATAACCTTACTGCGCGGATTACCGTCTGTTTAGTGAATAACTCTTCGTATTCAATTTTTATTAAATTGTGGGAATAACCTTATGGCGCGGATTACCGCCTGTTGGTGAATAACCTTTCTTATTCATTCCTTATTAATCTTTGAGAATAACTTGACTACGCGGATTACCGCATGTTTGGTGAATTACTCTTTGTATTCATTTCTTATTTGTCTCTTGTGAAAATAATTTGTCTACACGAATTATCGCATGACACTTTTATTCTATATTCGTTTGTAATATCATTTTCTTTCATATTCGTAAGTGATATTATTTTCCTTTATACTCGTAAGGGATACTATCTTTTTCATCTTCTATTATTTAAACTTATTAAGGTAAGGGATATTATTCTTTTCATACTCTTAACTTACTATGATAAGTATTATTTGGTAAAGTTCTTGAAATGATTATATGTTCCTTAATAGTTTGTGCTTCATCTAATATCATTTCAATTGAACCTTCCTATTTTTCTAAACATTTCTATTGAACTGTAACCGTTATTCTGAACTGTAGATCTTGAATATCATTTTTGAATTTTACTCAACATCATGTTGACAATTTGGACATTATTTAAATCTGCACAAAGTAAACTTCCGATACTTATTGTTTATCCTATTTCTTCTGTTCATCATTTGTATCACTGTTATTTGTACTAATCATAAAAAAATCAAGTTGTTGTGAATATCTGTGGCCGGGGGCATAAATGGGATATAATTGTTGAACAAATGATAGGTTAAAGGCGATATAATAGGTTAAAGGCGATACATCTGTTCGGTGTCTTTTATGACATGTGGTACAAGTTCTCTTTGACCCGTAGTGCAAAGATGAACTGTTGTTTGGTATGATTATGACCAAATGTTGAATACTGGTATAATCATGACCGTTGGTGTTATATTGAATATTTTTGGCCCGTAGTGCAAAGATGAACTGTTGATTTGCATGATTATGACCAAGAACTGTGAATTTGTATTATCATGACTAATGGTATTTCAAATGATAAAAGTTGATGATATTTTTCTAAAAAAGAGAAGCGAGTGGACATTATAGTCTGCATTATTCTTCTAATAGATTGCTCATTCAGTTGCTATTATTGATCTGAACATTGTTCAAGAATTTAACTACAGTTTTTGATATAAACCTTGTAGTCTATTGTATTCTATCAAGGACTCAACTGCTGAAGGCTAACGATAATTTATTCATTATCTTAGTCATGATATTCTTTACTGGGATATTTGAACTCACCCTTTCTTTTTGTTCCATGATTTTTCAACAGGAGATGAGAACGTAGCTGGGTCTAGCCGGGGGATAGAGTGAGAGTCCAAGGGATAGCTATCGTAGTCTTCACGTGTTGTAAAATAGTGTGACAATAATCGTGAAAGACTTAGTTGTGTATTATTATACATTGTGTTATTGTACGTTGCACTACTTGTAATAATTTTGTTGTAGTTTTTTGATAAATCAAGTTTGGACTGTGTGGGCCCAAATTTGAGGGCGTCACAATAAATGATACATTGCCTTTAAAGTTTTCATTATTATTTTATTATTATATCAGTACTACTAAACTAACAACATATAAAATATAGTAATCGTAATTAAGCAAAAACGCAAATGTATGAACCTAGGGAATGATAGAATGTCATAATTATAATATAAAATATTTTAGGACTAAGCATGAATAGAAAATATATTCTTAACATCTATATATTTTTTAATTGATAATATTACATTGTTATTAGATCGAACTATTAATATTATGTTAAAAATAAGTTTATAGATATTAGCCCTCTCCTTCCACTAAAATATTCTTAAATTTTATAAAGTTTGTAAATGACAATTGTTTTTGGAATAAATCATAGTCTAGCTGCTTAGAGGTTATTATGCTAACTTATAATATGATGCAGTTTTTATAAAAACAAAAGATGATAACTTCTTTTAATAAAACACTAGAAAGGGAATTCATATGTAACTAAATATTATTTAAAAATTTGTTCCCAACATTATGAAATGTAAGACAGAAAAACATCATAACAAGTCTATATACAAAATAATTAAACACTATATCTATTTATATTATTAAAAAATAAGACATGACACAGATTTTAATATCGTATCTCATTTTTTAATGGTGTGAATAAATGTAGTGTTTGATTGTTTTGCGTTTATACTTATTCTTTTGATAATCGAATCATTACACATTGTACTCAGTTTTTTTTTATTATTCTATTATTGCATATCACTACTATTAAGGTAACAATAGATATTTATAAATTTATAAATGTTTTTTTGATGAAACGGATAAAATATTATTTGAAACTATTCTCTTCGTTACAAAGCCATTATATACCATATTTTGTTTTTCAACCAATTCGGAATATTTTTAAAAATTCAAAAATTAATGTGAATTGTTTAATTTTAAAAATAATAAATTCTTAAAGAAGTTTAAATTGTAAGAGAAAGAAAAATAAAATATAACAATTGTAATTAACCAAAAGCGCGAGCAAATTAGTCAAGTTGTGGAATAGTGGTAGAATGTCACAATTGTAATAATAAAGAAAAAAAGGGCAACTGAGAACCGGTGGACATATGCTTGGACTCCTGCGTATGATTCATTATTCAAAGACGAAACCTTGTAGAAGAATAATTTTACTAGTAAAGCAATAGATAGGTACTTAACCGGGGACATAAATGTTGGAAAATGACCGACTAATATCCGATAACATAAAATTATTATCTGATTGTTCCGATATATTCAGGCTACATTTATATTTAAGCCAATAAAATGAAACCCTCAACTAACTGCATTATTATCTGAACCTTCTAAACCCACCCTCCTCTGAACCTTAAGACTTTACTCCAATCAACAAATACCCGCGTTTCCATGCCTTGCCAATTCTCTTGTAGACTTCCTTCCCCTTGATAAACTTGTCCAAATCCTCAATTATTTCCTTCCTAAGCTCTGAATCCAAGGCCAAATTCTTGAAGGTCATTGGGTGGTCATGGTTGATATCATTTGAGTTCCAGTAGCCATTATAATCTCTTGTGTGGAGCTTTATAACTTTGATTTCTTCTATAATGGCTTTTGATGTCTCAAAAACATGAGCCAAGTAAGAACTCAACACCTCGTCTTTATGTTTCTCTTCGACTCCGAGGCTAAGGAGCTGTTTGATTACAACTTATTGAGCTGAATAACACTTACCGAATAAGATAGATCAATTAAGTTTGTTTGGTGAAGTCTGAACTAATAAGCATTTCATAGTTGGCTGATTCGGTAAGCGAACGACTGAATGACATTTTTACTTGTTTATCGGTAACAGCAGTCTAGCTCTAATCTCACGTGAAGTATGAATTTTATTATAAAATTATTGTATTGCTTATATTTTTAGTATTATATTATATTAATATATTAATTATAGTAATAATTAATTAATATTTTGTACAATAATTTTTATTTTAAAAAATTATTATTCTTTAAAATATATTATTTGACTAATAAAAATTTAATAATAATAATTCATCTATTCATATAATATAAATAATAGTATTTGATGATTTATTTATTTATATATTCATCTACTTATGTAATAGGTAGTTATATTTAAATTCAAATAATTATACTTATGTAATTTAATAATAAAAAATTATTAATATAATTGAATATAAATTCAAACAATTATACTTGTTTCAGAGAGGTGAGATAATAAAAAAATATTATTCAGACATATCAATTATCAAATAATATTTTTTATTCAATATTTAAAATTTTATTTTATTTAAATTACTTAAATATTTAAAATTATTTTATTTAATTTTATCAAACAACACCTGAACTTCAATTGCTACTTTTTCTCTCTACTCTTTTAGCTGACCGGAAAAGTAGAAAGCCGACTGAGAAGTTAGAATGAAAGAAAAGCCCAAAATGGTATTGTCATGTACCACTGAATAATTTTTCTCTCAAAGTAATTATTATTGGACAATACCACGTGAATCCATAATTATAAATAGTAAAATATTATTAAAATAAAAATATTTTATTAATTTAAAATATTACGTGACATTACTTTAAAAATACTGAATAATTTTTTCATCACTTGTATGCCAGATGCAATGTATGTATGTATAGTACTTTATTTATGGCTGCAAATGTACGTATGTATATTATATCATCAATATAATATAAGAATATTAATATTTTTACAAATTAATTTAATATTTTTATAAATAAATTCTATTTAATCTTATAAAAATATCAATTCTATATGAAAATTAATTTTTTTATAAATTAATTTAATATTTTTGCAAATAAATTCCATTTAATCTTAAAAAATATTAAATTAACTTACAAAAATATTAATTCCCATAATATAAATAACTACCATCAAAACATAGTTTTATCTAGTACTGAAAAACACAACACGGTTTTGTGTAGGTATATTTGAAAATTTTCATTTCTTAATGAACTTATTTCGCGTGTACATTATTTTAGCTTTTACACCCCCAAGTTAGCTTCCTTTAATTAGAAGGAAATACAAATTTGACAACCTTGACAATCAATCAAATTAATTCCAACATATAGCATTACTTTTTGTTCTATATGGGATCTATTTAAGTGCACTACATACACTTTCCCCGTTTACCCATATATTGTTTTTGAAAAAAATGAAACCAAATCATTCAGAAACGAAGATTGATACAATAATTAGAAAATCTAACAAATAACGAGTACAACGCTTTCTCTATCCTTCTTGAGCAGAGTGAGAAGAAAATATTAAAATTACCTGAAATTATTTGATAAGGTAACATTACCTTTAAAAAACAATATGCAAGGTCATCGAGTATGGCAGATCTCTTCCACCCATGGAGTCAACAAAATCGAGCAAATATGACTTAATTCCACATGATTTCAACAAGTACATGAACTATTCATCCTTCCGACTATGAATTAAACACAACTGCCAATCATGTACAAAATAAGAACTGGATCATAGGCCTGCCACCAAAGCACTGGAGAAAAGATAAACAAATTCCAAGCAACATTACCAACATCATCACATAAACTACCAGAAAATACAATACGATTCCTGAATATATCACCACTAACATGAGGAAAGTTCATATAGTTGATATTCAAACATTCCCAAGTGGTAAGCAACAGATCAATTAGTAAGAAAATCTATTCTGCATTACCATGGGTTAAAAGTAAAAACTGGATGTTGTCTGGATCGTCCAAATTTCAATAAGCAAGAAGGCTCAGTGGCACAAACTCAAAGTAGCTATCTCAGAAATCTATTATCAGTTAAGCAGCCTAGTTCAGAAACTCTAGAAAATGGTGGAAAATTCTGCTTGTACATATGCTAGGATTTTGGTATTCTCTTAAGTAGTTTGTATATGCCGAAAACATTCTTCTTCTCCCAAAGCCATGGGATGAAGAATGACCTGTACATGGGAGGTGAGAGTTCCCTGTCCAGATAAGGTAATGCCGCAACAACCTGAGAAAATAAATGTAAGTCTTAATTGTGTGGTGATGTGCCTTGTGTTTGCTGTATGCATATGAGACAGAGAAAGAGAGGGAGAAGAGAAGACCGAGAGTTCACCTCCCATGTTGACAAATCACTTCCACGAGAAGGGTAAGGTCGTTGCAGCTGTAACTCAATAAGAAAGTCGCACCTCTCAAGATTAAGGAGCTGCAAAAATAACGCAGTTCTGATTATTAAAGACCGACAAAGGCCGAAACAAATGAACTTTTACAGGGGTAAGTATGTAATACATATTGCTCATCTGAGGCCTTGTTCTTATTGTTGAAATAATGTGGTGCAGCTGAAGTGCCACCCAAGGTAGAATTGAATGGAAATGGAAGAAGACCCCTGAATCCATCATCTATCCATCGAACTTGGCCCACATAATCAGGAATGAAAAATGATGATGGGAAGCGATGCCACTCACTTCCAACACAAACCACAGAATCTGCGACAACCAGAAATCAATCATGCTGTCTCGCATACATATGCTAGTAAAAGAGGGTTGCTAATTTTTTTGAATGATTATTAGTCTATTGTATACGCCTTTGAAATAATAAGACCATTCTAAATTCCTAATGGCTACTACATTTATATTCAGAACATTTTTATCATAGATAATTATGGTCCCAAGTGGAGTGTGGAACTAGGGACCTTGGAGTTATTCCTCATCAAGGCTTCAACCATTTCTCCTACCCCCTAATTACACTTATATTTAGAATATGTCAACATAGTTGTCAGAATTTTATGATAGACACGATACATATAGTGCAATACATATCGTATAACATGTATCGTACAATACTATACGATACAAGAGTATATCGATATAGAATCGCTAGCATATCATATCCCACAATACAATTTACGTTATAGTCGATAAATTTTTAATTTAGAGATAAACCTGATAAGAGTTAAAATCACATTAAAGCTTCCTTTTTCATTAGAAGATGCCCTTTCCAATTTGGTACTTAATATCAAAATGAGTTTATAATTAATTAATTATAAGTCAATGAGCTATTTTCCCCCCTCTTGTTCCTTAATAAGTATTACTTATTGATTATATATTAAGCCTCTAATTTAAGCTCTTTAAACTACAATTTTAATATTTAAAATTGTTTACAGGCTCATTTGATTGCTTTAACATTACACTAAAGATAATATAGTTTATTGTTCAATAAAATAAGTTCTCTATATATCTAAATATATAATTATTGTGTTTTACATGTCTTTCCGTATCCGTATCTTATGATACAATACACACTTCACGAATTTTCAATACACGATATGATTTAACAGCTATGCATGTCAGTAATACTTGTTTACACAAGGACTCAGGTTTTGGAATCAGGAAAGGAACATCATAATGTTTAGCTCAGTAAATCTAACTGTAATTTTGGTAGTTGGTGCGTTTTATAACTGAAGACTCCAAACAATTTGCACGATATGTGTGTGGATGTTTATTGGGTTGCTTGCACAAGATAGCATCAAGAAAGCATTCAGCCCAGCTCCACAACCAAATTAAAGAAGTATGTCTTTAGATTCCTTTTCCTTGGCTCGCTTACGTAAAAGAGAGATGGAACATTTCATCTTAACTCAAAATAAATGAATTAAGAATATGAATAATATAAACAGAATTGAACCCTTTTCTAGTGAGTGGTGACAAATTTCTTCCCGAAAATTCCTTTAAGAGGAAAGATAAGTGGTTCTATTTTTGTTTTATATTTCTTTCGATAATTTGGAGAATTTATTAAGGGTACTCTTACCTGCAGAGCATGAAGGACACCAAAAATAAGGGAATTTATAATACCAGTTATGCAAAAAAAGAAAAAATCCTTCTAAAAGCCAAAAATTGCATAAATGAAAAAGACACTGCCACTGGTAATCTAAAATTTGTAGATATGATTTGAGACATGTCTTAGATGCAGGTTTCAGCTATTTCAAGACCAATACAATAGCCAGTAACTTTTTTTTCTCACCTTGTTGTCCATCATCATAATACTCCAAGGCTATGTTTGTTTACAAAATATATACTTGGAATAGGACTATTTGTATTAATTTAAAACTATTTCCGACTTTTTTATCCCATGATGAGGGATTATTAATCCCTTCATGTTGAAATATTAGTCTCATAAAGTCATTTAATAGCTTAAAATGAGAGGGACTATTAATCCCAAATTCATCATGGGATTATATAATCCCTCATAAATAGCCTTAAGAATGATAAAAAATAGTCCAAGGACTATTTAAAGGACTATTAATCCCTTATCATGGGATAAAAAAGTCGAAAATAACTTTAAATTAATACAAATAGTTCAATCCCAAGTATGCATTTTGCAAACAAACATAACCCAGGTGTTTGTAAATCTCTAAAGGAGCAGAATAACCATGAATTAGAGAAAATGTCCGTGCATGGGAGACACATAAAATGACACCAAGAACAACAGGTCTGAGATATTTAGCTATCTGCATAGGTCAAAAAGTAGAGGCTATAGTAACTCACAAAACTTGAATGATATTGCATTAGATAACTGTAGGAATATAGCAGCAGCTCACCGTAACAAACAGAGATTTATCATTTGAATTATACTTGTCGCGAAAAAGATCAGGAAAACTGTCGATAACAGCGGAAGCAGCTACACAAACAAGTGGGTATATTGGATACAGAAATCTGCAATGGCAGTAAGTAAACAATAAGTGTGCAACTACATCTTCATTTTCACAATAAAATAAATAAGCTCAACCTCAATTGTCTCGAGCAATTGTGTGGTTCTAGATATCTTCAAATTATCAAACTTTAAATCCTAAGAAGACTCGAGAGGTTTAAGATCCAAACATGCTAACCAAGGGCAAACAAAATGGGTAAAGAATTGTAGTAGCGGGTGCTGGGACTTGCTCCAATGCAATGATTAGGTAATAGGCATGTGTTCACAGTGTTCTAAAAATCCCCGCCTAAGCGTTAGGGCCCCCCTAACGCCTCACCTAGGCTCAAGACGGAAAAAAATCCTTTCAAAGAATTAGACAAGACTAGACGGGTAAGACGGAGAAATTAGGGCTGCAATTGTTTTTTTATTGTATTTTAATAACTAAGCTACAAAACGACGTTGTGGGAGTGGATGAGGGCTGTTCAGGCCTTACTTGAGAGGCGGTTGGTAAAACATCCGGAGTAGATAGCGTGCTAGAGCGTAGGAGAAGTAGTAGAAATGTTAGAGTAAGAACTTTATCAAAAATATTTTTTGTCTGACGATAACACGGAAAAAAAGAGAGATGAAGAGTATGCGTGTGAGTTCAATGGGAACATTATCTTGGAGTGATATGGAGAAGAAAAATTAAAGATATAGAGAAATATGGAGATGAGTACTATTAGTTTGTATTTTTTATTATTTGTTTGTGTTTGAACTTTAAACAATTGCATGTTTATATTTGAACTTTGATATTGACAATATGGATATGTGTTTGAACTTTAAGCAAATATCTTTATTATAGATTGTTTTGCTTTATATTATTGTTTTGTTTGGATAAATGTAAGATAAAATAATAAAATTGGTTTAAAATAAAAAATCCCGCCTAAAGCCCCCGACCAACATATTAAAATTGACTTAAAATAAAAAATCTCGCCCAGCCCTGAACATAGATGCTAAATTGCTAATCCAACTTAGTAAATAACAAAAGTTCTCAGCAAATCTTTAAGGGTAACACAAATTCTCAACAAATTTTAAAGCAGAAGTAGTATCATTTAGTGATATGGTATGAGACTACCTCTTCTTATCCTAGAACTATAATTGTAAGTGTACTCAATCATGACCTTGTGAGACTTAGTTACTTCTATTCAAACACCACTTAAATTTAAACTCTTAAGGGCCTCAACCATTGAGTAATACTGTCCTATGTCCTTTGGAACTCCTGCACAGCTCGATTATAAATTTGCAAGTGATGGTTGATACAATTACTTGAGATGAGATGTCAAAAACTTCAACCGCTAAATGTGTTCTGAATTATATCCACAATATGGAAGGTAACCATGCCAAAAATAACAGCTCATGAATTCATGATGTATGTTACATTGAAGATGGAAGAAAAATTTCATATACCAAGTATCAAGCACCAAAGAAATGAATAGAAATTGGTTCATTCAACTTTGAAGGAAGGTGTTGCCCTTTCCCTTCCCTGTACCACTAATCAGATGGGTTAGCCAAAATCTTATAATAGAAACCATCTGAAACAAACAAATATACCAACATGTCAAACATAGACTTTGTGTAGTGTTCATGCCATTTTGTCAATCATGTTAACTGCCAGAGCGAGATTTCAAAGTGCATCCAACAAGGTTCCAGAGGACAGCATCCGAGCTCAAACATCAGGAGTATCAAGTGAAATCAATCCAGAAACTGAAGTGCACCAAATTTGTGTTTGAGAACAAGGTATGATTTCAATGACATTCAAATGCTAGTTAGTAGTTTAGGGCTTAGTCATAAATGCACAATCTATAGATGCAGAAAGATTTAAAGTAGGACAGATTCATAAGAAGCGTAAATAAAAATAAAAAGGGCTTCAATTCATATCTTAGAATCATAAACAACTATGTAAAGGAAACATGAAATTCAGAATGAGTCTAACCTTTCTTCCTTATGGGGCTGCAAAGACATAAACGCTATCCAGATATACAAAGGTGAGACAACAACCAGCAAGTCTGGAGCATATTTCTTCCTAGCAATCGGCACAACTCCCAGGAACAGCAGAGCAAGAATAAAACTAAAGTTGAAATTATTAAATCCATTTTTGAAGTAATATAATGGGCCTTCAGTGCCATACAAATGGCTCTCACCGCCACCTACAACATTATACAGCAATAAATTTAGAACAGACGATGTCCATTTTCTGTAGTAGTAGTGATCAGCAAGTACGGAAAGTGCCTGGGAACAATTTTAAAAGTAAAAATTAGGGAACTGTACATATAATGAAAACAAGTAACTCAATATTAAGGGACCTTCAAAGAATTCACTTGATTTATAAGAACAAAAAAATAAGTAATAAACAATAAATACATAAAAAGGAGAGGAAGAATAAGAACGAGATGCAACAATTAAGCGTAACTTACCATGATAACAACAGAAGTGACTACACCTGAGAAAAATGCTTTCTTAAACTTTCTAATCAAAGAGTATACTGTAACTGGAAGAAAGGCCAAAACTGAGAAAGGCCAGCCAAGAATAACTCCTGTTGCTGCAACTGCAACTGCCATGGAAGGCTTCTCAGAAAGATACAACGCTGACGAGAGAGAAATAGCATACATTGAAAATGAACTTGGCAAGAAACCTGTAAATATAAATTCACACAATGAATTTTAAGATCTTAATTATAAGAAAGGGAAGGTTGCTACATAAAATAATAAAATAATAAAGCTGAGTACAAATGAAATGCCTACGTACTTGTGCTAGCAAAAAAGCAACCACTAGTTAAGCATAGCAAGGCAAGTGTATAAGAAGCAAGGCGTTTTCCATACTTCCTGGAAAGTGCTACTACAAGAGCAGCTTCCGTAATGACAGAGAGGAGACCAAGAAATAGTCTCACAAAGTAGAATTCTCTGACCTGGAATGTTAAAATCCATTGTCAAGTACATTCTGCTGAAGAGAAGAAAGTAGACCTCAAAGAAGTCCCAGACGACTTAAATATATGGAAGTAATGCAAAAATTCTTACTTTTTCCTTACCAAACCAACAGGAAGCTGGCCAACCCACTAATTTGTGGAAAAGAACATACAAATATGAACGAAGTGCAAACTGAGAGCTGCATGAACCACAAAACAGTCCTCAATAGCAGAAAATAAATACTACTTACAAGGTAACCATTATAATAACCACCTAACCATAACAAAATGCTGAGGGACGAGCGTACAATGAAACTGAAGAATTACATATACCTATAGTGCGGTATATGAATGCACAAAATATGGTGAAACTAATTAGAAAGGCTTACAAAACAAAAGGAGAATAGATATGAATGCAACTTGGTAGAGTCCGATGCATGAATTTCGTTTCTGTAGAGACGAACTGTAACACCCCGAACCAGCTACATGTTCGAAGTGTCACACGCCGCAAGCCCGAAGGCTTGCAAGGCAACAATATCAATAGCGCAACCCAAACAAAAACATAATAATGAAACTCTCTTAAATCCAAACAATCTTTCATTATCAAAATTACACTAAGGTTCAATAATTAAATACCGAAAACATAACTTTGGAAACATAACTCCATTAAACAAAAGTCTTATCATAATTCTAAACTATTCATACACTTCTTAAACTAAAATATCTTCCAATCATCCACAAAAGTATCCATAGTGCTCGGCTCTAAACAATGTTTCATGTAAAAATTAATGTAAGAGTGAGCGGTAAAACGCAAGTAACAATATTTACTATTTACGTGAATCAAGTACAGTTTGCAAAACACTTTTTCGAAATAACTTTTTGTTCAATAACAATAGTAAACATACTTGTTGAAAATAATCTTTTCTTGTTCGATAACAATAGTCGATATATACTTTCAAAATCAAAATCAATAATCACAAAACACAATTCGAAAACAATTTCAACATGTTCAATATATTCGATGTATCTTTTAATCCTCAACCCTTGCGACTAAGGTTACAGCAGCCCCGTAACACGACCCTTATGTTCGATAATGTCAATGATACGCCCCCTACTAAGGTATCTTATCACGCACGCGCCCCGAAGAGCACCCCCGAAGGGTATCTAAAGGTGTGCGCCTTAGTAGGTCATAAATTGTTCTGGAATTAACGTAAACACTAACGGATTCAATACATAATCGAACTGAGATTTCTAAAATCAATTTCTCAATATTTTCGATATTCAAAACTATACTTATTTCACAGTTCAAAATCACATAATCTCATTTTCTAAATCAAAATTCTATTTTAATACTTGATCCGAGTTTTTAACAAAATACAAGTGTAACATTTTCATTCAAATGGAAGCCTTAAATAAAGTATAACAATTTTTTAAACGATACATTTAGGCATCCGAATAATTACTAAAACATTCATAATTATAAACGAAAATTTTAAAATACTAAATAGCTCAGAAAGTCACTTACACTATACAATTCGAAAATACTAAACAGCTTGGAGAGTCACTTACCTCGATATTGCTAAACACAAAATTAATAGTTGAACGATTCCTAAATATAAATTTAGAACAAATAAATGTCATTAGGACAATTCTATTGTTTAACAGCTTTCTTATTTCTGTTTCAAAATAACTATAAGTATATTTACAGAAATATTCTTTCAATATTTAATCATTTTTCAAACAAATATTACTATTATGCCAAAATCATAATCTAAATAGCAATAATAATTAAAGCCAATAATGTTAATCTAAAACTATTAACTAATAATATAAATACAAAACAATAATTAAAGCTAATAATACTAATCCAAAACTAGTAACTAATAATTTAAAAACCAAAACAATAATTAAAACTACAAAAATAATAACAATGCAAAAATACTAATTACTAACTAAATATACCAAATACTAACAAACTAAATACAATATTTAAAACTATATAAAATAAATAATAACAATACATAAAATTAATAAGAAACATACCTGAAACTATGAGGTTCGCAATCCACCCACATCCAAGACGCCGAAAATTTTAACTAAGGAGGTCTTTTTATAATAAAAAAAACCCTCACCCAACAAGGTCCTTACTCAAATTGGAGGTCCTTATTATTGATGTGAGAAAAACCAAAGGGGTAGAGTCATATATATAGTTAAGGGAAGGGAGAAAGGTTTAAGAGCTAGATGATGTGAGACTAAAGCTTGATGGTTTCCCATTTACATGATGCGGGACTTGGGAACATAGGGGTATTACACGAACACTACAAGCAGACAAATCATCCAAAGGAACCAGCAACTGAATGATGAAGTAAAGTATAACCTTTTAAAGGTGCATGTTCTAACAGAAGAAACGCTGAAAGCCTGACTCCTTCCAATATCAGGACCTTCATTTCTAAAAGTAACTCGATTCACACCTCCTATTAATATTTTATTTCAATATTATGTGAACTGTCCGACTCTGGAAAGTTATATATTTGATTATAAGATACCAATGGGTGTACTGCTGCAGTTCGGTTCTACAAACTCTAAGTAATATGTTTTAAGGTTGGATACCAACAAAAAATTTATGGGAGGCTGAGAAACTACATAGTAGCATCAAAGAATAAACAAACTTTTGAACAGGATAGTTGCTTTCAGTGCATCGGTTTTGTTCAAGTTTATCAGCAACATAGTAAAGGTTGACTTTGACTGTTGTAAGATTTACATTAATATCCTTACGCCATAACAGAGCAGGTAACATATACACCTAGCTGCATAAACTTCTGGACAAGCTAATATAGTTCTCAGATACATTACTCACAATAGCCCGTTCATCGCAAGAATAATTACATGTGCACTCGGCAAAAATCGACTTCATCATCATAATTTTAGTCACCTCTTTCTGGATGAGTTTTGGCTGTCTAAAATCATGAATTTCAAAATATGCAACCGAATTATACCCTCACAGAAAACTTAAGACACATAATCAAAAAAATTGAAGAAATATTATGATCATAGGGGGTGTTCGGGAACAACTTATAAGTTGGTCAACCCAACTTATAAGTTGTTAAGTCAAAAGTGGTGTTCGTCTGCAGCTTATTTTTTAACTTATAAGGCGGAAAAAAAAGTCAAAAAAAAGAGTTAAGTTTTTGGAACTTAAAAAAAATGACTTATAAGTCATTTTTTTTAAGTTCATCAACTCTAATGAAATGACAAAACTGCCCCTCCTTGTTTTTTTTTCCTTCTTCTTACTAAAGAACATTTTAGTAATCTTTACATTTTACTTAACTTATAAGTCATTATTACCCGAACACATCCACAACTATTACTTATAATTCCCGACTTATAAGTAAAAATACTCCTGTAAATCTACTCAAATTTTAACTTTAAGTCAAAAAAAAAAAAAAAAAAAAGTCATTCCCGAGCGGCCCAATAGATTATATCTAAAGTTGGGAATTCCAGACTCAGACAATATACCTTTCTTATTTTAAGAAGTAGAAAATTGCAACTAACCGCTAACTACTCAAGTTTGAAATGCATTTATGTGAACTTTAAATTGCTATTTCTAGCTATTAGCATTACTAAGCAACACAACAACTCAAAACTCTATTACATCATTCCAATCGCATAATTATAAAACCAGGGAGATATAATTCATATATGGCTCGTGTTTATTGACAATTGTATATATACATATATATCGATAGAGAGAATGGACCTGTATTCCCAAGTTTGGAAGCCAGATTTGTAGATGAGGTAGTGAAGAGGCTCCCAGTAATTGAAGACCTCGTCACAGTCATGTATAATATTCGACGTTGCGCTCATATACCGGAGCATTCCTAGGGCAAACACCGGTAAGAAGAACCCTAGCCCCTTGTCTACCTCTCCACCGCCGTCCGGTTTATCGTGCTTGTTGTACGATTGCGATTCCGACGTCGATGACGATGAAGGATCGAAGGACACTGTGCGTCTTTGCCTCGTCGTCATGGAGATCACTTCTACTTTTTCTCTCTAGAACTTATGTTTGAAAATCCCACGGGCGCTGTATCTATGTTTTGCCTATCATCTTTCCTTTTTCGAGCAGTAGCTTTTGCATTTGCAAATACTGAATAATTGCGACTTGTTTACTGCTTTTAAAATTTGACATTGTGATTTGCAAATGGGCTACAATAAAAAAAAAAGACTGGGCTTAATTGGAGTTTTCTGTCCTAGGCCCAAAACAGGAGTTTGAGGCTCTTGACGTTCGATGGCTCTATTATTACTCCTTAGTAGCGACGTGTATGTATTTATGGCTATGAATGATGATGAGATCTTATCTGATTCGGTAATTATTATTGATCTTGATTTGACGATATCTGACGTTATATTTTCTTGATCCGGATCCGATTTGAATATTAACTTATATTCACACGCTAACTTTTAAAATTATGTTTAATGTTCTTTATTATTACTGTTATTATACTATGAATTAGATTGGTGTCCTCAACTCAAGTCTGCATTCTGTTTCACAATAGACGTGATAATTGGGGTAAAAATATAAATAGATAAAATTATAAAGTATTTATGTTTAATTTTTATATCTGATCATCATATTTGAATAGAAGAGCTTTTTTATTTAAATTTCAAAAAATTATATATTTTTATTAATAATATTTCTCATGTTGATTAAAAAGGGAAAAATAATTTTAAAAAAATAGAAATTACTTTTTCCTTCTTTATTTTTGTCCCAAAACAATCCCTCCTTCCTTCTAAAGAGTTTAACACGGTTGTAGTCAGATTCACCTGAACTCACTAACACTGGTAAAGCCTGCAACTCTCTGTTACACTGTCAATCCTATCAGAACTAGGAAATCTCGAAGAATTTACTGCCTATATATAGGATTTGATTTCTGTAACTTGTTCAAAATCACTGCCCACATTCATAAAACCCAAAAATTAAAGCCTGCAACCAAGAAATAAAACTTTTGATGGAGATTCTTCCGAGAGATGTTGTGGAGATATGCATCAATGAGGATGGGTTTCTGGGTTCCTATTTTGTTGCTAGAGTTGTTGATATACTGGGAAGAGATAAATTGAGGGTGGAATATATGACCCTGTTCGATTCGAAAGATGAAAAGAAACATCTAAAAGAGAAGGTTGAAGCTTGTAAGGTGAGGCCTCTGCCTCCAGAGATTCGGGTTTCGGGTTTCGACGTGATGGATAAAGTGGATGCTTATGATCTTGATGGATGGTGGGTCGGCAGGGTCGTCGAGAGATATGGTTCTAATTACCGTGTTTATTTTGATAGCACTGGGGATGAAATCGTTTATCCGTTTGATAAGTTGAGGGTTCATCAAGAATATGATGATGGTCAATGGATTCCTTCTCAGAAAAAGGGTATGTATGATCATTCTTGATCTTTTGTTTAATTTCTATTCTTCATTATATATGTTGAATTTTATGTAGAATATTTCCTGTCTAAATAGTGCAATTGATTGGTATAAATTTATATATTATTATTAAGGTTTGCATGGGTGGGATCTTGGACTTTTCATGTTCCCTGCACAAATAATAATAATAATAATAATATAGTTTTAATAGTTAGAATTGGAATTGGCCTGAATTTTTTAATTTCAATCACAATACTTACTCGAGAGATATTTATTCTGAACATGGTATGTCAGGGAATCAGATTCGCCGCTCTAAACAAAGTAGAGAATAATGCATGCCATGGAGAATTCTGGTCTACCAATGCGTACATGCGAGTGTAAAATTATATTTGGAGTTCAAAACAACAGTCTCGACTCTCGACTGGTGTTTTAGACTTTGCCCATATGGTCGTCGATACTTGTAATTTGTGTTGATTATTCCAAATGGACTGGACCAAATGTAAAAAATGTTATAAAATAACGGGTCAACTCTATTTTGTGTTGAGTCATGCTTGAGCTTAACCTTCCCCTCCCTGTTCGCGCCAGTTGTTGGTGAAAATATCCGAGTAAAAAGTAGATTTCATTTGCGCCAACTTATTTCGAATAATACTTTGTTTGGTCGAGCCGGATTTCTTTTACTGCTGCAACTAAGTAATGGAAGAATACTACTTCTCCAATTCGGAAGTTTTAACATATTTACCGTAAATTGAATTTGGTTAAGCAACAACTTCTCGCAAACCCAAAACGAAGAAAAAATGGTCAATTTAATTAAACTGAAACATAGATGTCAAAGGTAAAATGCTTTATTTCATTCTCATAAAAGTAAAAAGTATGCTGCTGGCATCGATAGTATGTGAGCACAACAATGCGATCATACAAAAGGAAAAAAAAACACGAGTTCTTGGTGACAGGATCATCCTTTTCTTTCCCCACACTAGAAGATGCATAACTTAATAATTCGACAACATATCTGATAGATTCCGGGGTAAAACATATCCAATAAACATGGAAAGAGAAAAGGAGAAAAGATACATATAATGTTTAACCAGTGTTCTGCATCCCAGCAGCAATACCCTTCATGGTCAGGATGAGCGTGTCCTCCAAGCCGGGGGCATACTCACTTGTTGGGTTCAGGTTTACCAGTTCAGAAGCTGTTTTGTTTTCCATAAGGTCTTTGGAAATATGGGGCCTTAACGTCACATTATAGTTAGGGTCACGAATCTGCTTTAGCGTGTAAGCCTGGCACACATTCAGGGTTGTAATGTAGGAATCACGCAACCGAAGTCTCTGCTTCAAGGTTGGGTCTCCTTCAAGAATTTCCTTGTGTCCAGCAATCTACCGAAAGAGTACTTGTTATCAGATAAAAACCACAACAATCTACCCAAAAGATTAATAAGTATTATCATCCTCTTTCTTAATGTTCTCCAATTACCGTATTAAAAAGAATGCAGCAGAAAATAATATCATCTAAGATAATTGGGGAACGCAGTATCTACTCAAAATTAATTTACCTGGAGGAGAAGGCTCTTTGTTTCCTCATAGTTAGACCTCAAATGCTCTCCAAATGACCATAAATCTGGTGAAACAAGTAGTTTGTCATTCAAAGCAGCGATACCAGGGTCTCCCTTGGCGAACACCATCTCAACTAAATCAATAGTGACCCTGAAGAAAGGCCATTTATTGTACATTTCCTGCAACATATGGAGGCTCTTGACATCTTTCTTAATCATATATACGAATGCTCCCCCAAATCCAAGCCAAACTGGGAGATGAAACCTGGTTTGCGTCCAGGCAAAGATCCAGGGGATAGCTCGGAGAGATTCAATACCACCACTTGGCTTTCTTTTCGATGGGCGACTCCCAATATTCATCCGGCCATACTCTAGCTCAGGTGTGGCCTACAATCATGAACAAAAGGATGATCAGTCACATTGAATATAACATCAGAGAGCAGAAAATTTGATACAAAGTTTAGTATGGTTCTCACAAGGCGGAAATACTCGACAAATCTGGGTTCCTGGAAAACTATTTTGCGGTACTCCTCTGTAGCAACAACGGCCATTTCATCCATAAGTGCACGCCATTCAGGTTTTGGTGAGACTGGTGGATTCATTCCATGCTCAAGTGTAGCAGCAGTGAAGCGCTGAAGTGTTCTAAAACACAAGTGCTCCTCCCCAAACGATTGCTCAATAACTTCACCCTGAACTGTAACCCGGAGAGACCCATGAATTGTTTCAGGAGGTTGAGACAGTATAGCAAGATGGGTGGGGCCACCTCCTCTTCCAACTGTCCCACCTCGACCATGGAACATAGTTAGCTTCACGCCGTACTGCTTTGCAACTTTAATAAGCTCCTCTTGAGCCTTATATAGTTGCCAGGCTGCAGAAAATCGCCCTGCATCTTTTCCAGAATCAGAGTACCCAATCATGACTTCTTGCTTACCATTAATCCTATTTTTGTACCAATCAATTGAGAAAAGCCGAGCAACAGCAGCTGGAGCAGCATCTAGATCAGCAAGTTTCTCAAAGAGAGGAACAACCCTTAATGGTTGCTGCACATGGCATTCACGTTGCAGAAGCTCCACAGCAAGCACATCAGATGGTGCTGTGGCCATTGAGATGATGTATGCTCCAAAGCAGTCTGAAGGGAGCTCTGCTATGACATGCAATGTATCCAAAACATCAGCAATTTCTTCAGTTTGCGGAAGATCGGGACCAAAAAGTGGGCGCTTGCCGCTGAGTTCAGATAAAAGCCATTCTTGTCTGCGTTCTTCAGACCATTCTCGATAGGAACCAATTTCCAAGTGCTTAGTAATGGCATCAAGGACGTCAGTGTGCCTATCTGATTCTTGCCTGATATCAAGTCTCACTAGTGACAGTCCAAAGGTGGAGACTTGCCTTAGAAAATCAAGAAGGCTACCATCAGCAATGGATTGATCCCCGCAAGCGCACAGTGATCTGTAACATAGTTCAAGAGGGTCCAAGAACTACATAAAATTTAAAATATAATCAGCAACCATCCAGTAACATAAAAACTGTACTCAGAGGATTAGGCAGTAACTATAATCAGCACCTGATCCATAGTGAAAAACAGATAGGGAGAGGCATAAGAACAAAAAGAAGACGCACCAGGTAACAATTTTTTTTTAAGAATTCATATAAAGCAGAGCTAAAGAACATTACAGGAGCTATATGTCGAATTACTAGAGTATAAACTGCCTTTAGACAGAATTTATAAAAATAACATCAAATAAATGGATATACCTGCTCAATATTGGTGTACGTTGCCTCCACTGGAATGTCAGATATTCCATGTGATAATAAATGACGAGAACGTTCACGAGTATGATACAACTTATCCCTCACATCACCAAGAATAACTCGGTAAGGTTCACTTGCAGGAACCTGTTTCCAAAACTCTGAAATAGGACAAAAAAATTCAATGTATATTTTTCAGAGAAACAAACAGACACGGGGAGCGAATCATGCATTTTCTGGCAGAAGTAACAGGCAAAAACTAATACTAGAAATTACAACAACAATTACCTATGTAGTGTTTTGCATCTCTCCTAGCGGATCTGTGGAGTTCCTCTGCGTGAAAGCGAAGCTCATCACTGCATCGCCACATGGACATCTAGTAAAAGATGTATTAAGGTATATTAAGAACAAGTAGAAATTAGAAAATCTGCACAAATATTGAACTATATGGGCCAGTGGTTTTATACCTCAAACATGAGATCCTCTATCTGTGAAAAGTACAAGTTAGCGGCCATCATTCGTGCCAATAAGCAAACATCCCTTGTGACCTCAGGAGTAACCCTTGGATTACCTGCATTTCATTCCAAACATAATCAACACTCACCCACATAAATAATATTTCTTTTTTTAAGACTTCCATTGACTAAATTATTAACTGATTCAGCATTCAAAGACAATTTTTTATATGGCTTTACCCTCCATGAGGAATTTGCATGTATTCGAGTATAGAATAACGAACATAACAATCTATAGGAAAAGGATATACCATCACGATCACCGCCCATCCAGGAAGAAAATTGGATAAGAGGAGCATTGTA
Source organism: Hedera helix (assembly GCA_947179155.2). Taxonomy (NCBI): domain Eukaryota; kingdom Viridiplantae; phylum Streptophyta; class Magnoliopsida; order Apiales; family Araliaceae; genus Hedera; species Hedera helix. Next base: position 60,080,546 of record OX359265.1, on the reverse strand, counting down.
TGGAACACGTTCATTTATCCCTATGTTCTTCAAAGCTGTGTCAACACGTCGTAAAAATTTGGGAACACCCTTCCAGATTGTTTCGTGGAAGTAGCTCATGCCAGCTCTCATTTCATCTTGTGGGGTTGGAGGCGTCCTCCGGATTTCATCTGTCCGGAAAGCAGCTTGAATCTGCATAAATATACAAAGGAAAGGAATAAATCAACAATGTTACAGACAGAGCAAGTTGACACTTTATTATTAAGCTTGTAATCATAGATGTAACTACAAGCTGAACAAAAACTTATTCAAATGTAGGACAAATATCAAAACTAGGCTATGTATTATATGGAGAAATGTAATGCAAATTGCAAACTAAACCTATGTAACACATTTGAAGAGCAGTAACAAGAAGTTATGCATGGTCAAATTAGTCCAGTCTATCTGGCAAAGATAACTCCCTGAAGCATATCATATTAGAGATGAATGGGAGATTTTTTTAATCATTTTTACTTATTATGCTTGACAAAGAAAAAATTTTCACCATGTTAATAGAAATAAGTTGCCATGGAGTTGGAACTTGTCACACAATTCTACAGAGAAGAAGAGGTATAACATCTTGATGCATATATAATACATATTTTCATTACAGAGAATGGCATGCATTCACTTTATACAACAAGAAGAAACTCCACAACGTCAGTTCCACCAAATCTTGAAAGACAGAATAGATAGATTGATTGGGTTTCTAGGTGTACATCTTTCACCCATAAATTTCAGGAGTGACATGTCCGTTTAGCGTATGACCTTCAGTAAGTACCATAGATAGAAATAAAAAAAATTAGATTATTTACAACTCTCCCCCCCCCCCCCCCCCCCCCCAAATTTTTTTACTCAACTTTTTTATTTATAAAGATTATGTTAGTATTGAGGAACTTCTTTATACTTGCCACAGATAACAGATAGTAATTAAAAACATAAAAGATAATTTTAAAAAATATGATCGCAGGCAAACCAAATGATTGAAGAGTAATACTTACTTCCCTTTGTAAAGCTTCATCAAGCTCCTGCTTGTCATCAGGAGTAATGTCTTTAGCATATAACTGGGCTAAACAGTCCCTTATCCTGAACAATAAAGGGCAATTAAGTTTAAAAGGAAGACAAAAAGAAGCAAAAATGTAGCAAGAAAGAAAATGAATCATAAAATTATAACCATTCGAGTGTATAGACCAAACGATTGCTTAAGATTTCTAAACAACATAAATCAACAACCTGAACAATTTGACAACTAACCTTCCATGCTTCTGAAGCAAAGATCTACGGACTGATTGAGTAGGATGTGCAGTAAAGACCAGATCAATAGTTTGATTCTTCAGCGCATCAAAAACTTCTTCAGGAGACTTTTTCAGCTGCACAACAAGTCTCTTGAGAGTTTCTTCAATGTCTGATTCAGTTGTCGCTGAGTTCTCATCAGCAAAATCCCCCTTTTTCAGCTTGATTCTTCGACGGTAAGCAATCTGAACCTCCTCAGCCAAGTTGGCCAGATTAAGCATGTGAGAGAAGGCCTTTGCAATGACAATTGAGTCCCCGGGATCTAAACTTGTTAAAACCTTTCCCAGCTCCTCCAGCTTCTTAGGATCACGTTGTCCTTCATACTCGGCGGAAAGCTCATAACACTCTTGAACCTTTAAAAATCAAACACCAGAAGCGACTTACTCTAGGTACAAAATTAACATAAGTTTATAAACGACATGACAAGAAAAATTAAGTTCAAGTAAAATGCCTATTGTACATGCATAGGTTAAATCTGGACGTATTTTATGGATATTTGCTGGCCCCATTAGGATTTCAAATTATTCCAAAAACACTGGAAAGAGAAAAAAAAACAGATTAAGATCTCAAAGATAATGGTTGATTGTCAAGTGCAATTTCTGGTGAGCAAAGTAAGAAATCAATCAAAATTGACACAAAAATCAAATCTTTTGATCGGTTTATCATAAGAAGAAGAAAAAAATCCAATATTTCTCATCAAATCTCAAAAACCCTAAAATGGGTTCCACAATTTCTCAAATTCATGCAAATTTGAGACGTGGTATCCCAAATAGCCAATCAGTGCCACTCTAATCACCAAAAATTGATCATCAATTGTTCAATCAAAATTATATTGGAATCTCATAACTAATCACAAGTTTTCAACATTGCGGGCAGAATCATAATCAAAGTAGAACATGTCAAGTCTTGAAAACAAGAATGTGAAATCAAAACCTCGTACCGTTTCCTTAAGACCCTCGCCATGTAAATCCTGAAGAATGTCAAGAAAGCGATCCAGTAGCAGAGCATCGTATTCCACGAGCTTATCATCCTCGGACACTTTGGCAGGTACCAAAAGCCTCAACTGAGCATCGATGGATGCTAATTTCTCTAAATTCCGATTAGCCATTGTTGACCAAAACAATGAACTAACTCCCCTCTTAGCCAAAACCCTGAAACATAGTAAAACCCGAAAATCATGAGTTTTGAAATGAATCACAATTAGCCACGTATTTTGATCACGACCCAGAAAAATAAGGGATGAAAAACTTAAAATCCACGTGTAATAATAGATAGAGGACTAGTCCTAGGATGTATCGAAAACGCATCAAAATTGCACATATAATAAATATGGTGAAACCAAAAAAGTCAAAATTTATGATTTTTTTTTAGACCCGAATAATGGATATTTTTATACATTAATTTGATATTTTTATAAAATTAAATAAGATTTATTTGTGAAAATATTAATTTTCATATGAAATAAAATTAATATTTTTATAAATTAATTTAATATTTTTAAAAAATAAAATAAAATTCACTAATGAAAAGATCAAATTTATTTATAGAGATATCAATTTTTTAAAAAATATACTCAAGTGCTGAAAATAATGGTATACCTGATTCAGAGTAAGTAATGATTGTAGAAGAAAATGATGAAAGATTTCAAAAATAAGATGATCAGAACCGAATATGAGAGAGAGTGAGAAAGTTAAGATCCAAAGGCTCTGCACTAGGTGGCTCTATATATAGAGAGAATCAAGAAAAAAGAGCTGTGATAAACACCATCAGTGTGTACGTAAAACCCCTTACATGGGGCTCACTCAACGGCATAACTTAAGTTCAGGGTCAAACTTAGCCCGTAGGCACTCTCCCAGCCTCTCTCTCCCACAATCCCACTATTATGAAGAGAATATAGTCAATATACCGTCAAAGATACTTTTCTTTTTTCTTTTTTATCCAGATGTTGATTTGCATATTGCTTCTAATTTGATAAAACATAAAAATAACTTGGTGAAAAAAGATGTACCAAAACATGTTGTAAGGCGTTTGTGTCGAATTTTAGACGAGCAATAGTAACATGGTGACTAAAAAATAATTATAAAAATAAGATATAAAATAATATGTATAATTGTGATTATTATTTATTAATTATATTTTAACACATTATTTTATAAATATAGCAATATTCTTAGACGATAAAAGAATAGCAGTAAGAGTTCAAAGAAAAAGGTTAATTGCATTTGTAGTTATAATTTTAATTAATAATATGATAAAGTGACAAACAATGTAAATTAATAAAAGTAATTAAACGACACAAATGTCATTATTATAATACTTGGGTAATAACTAGATGTATGTCTGTGTAACGACAATTATCATAAGTAAGTATTTATAACTTGGTGCTGTATAATATTATCATAATACATTATTGACGATTAATTAATTTAAATACATCACATAATGTTGTAAAAAAATAGATATAATTTAATCTAAAGTTATTAAACAACACCAATAATGGACCTCAAGTCATCATGCACCGATATATGGATAAGAAATTTAAAACTATTCTCTGTACTTTATCATTTAGTGAAGAATCTTGGCTATAATTTATAAGAACCTGGCCCCTAGTTTTCACACAAAATATAATATATATATATATATATATATATATATATATATATATATATGGAGAATGATCCGTAGCAAACATTTGTTATGGACACTATTCCAACAAATGCATCTTGAACCGTTAAAATAATGATTTTAATGGAGTCTCACCCGCTATCTAAGATAACGGGTAGGGGAAAAAAAAATCTCAGTCAACCCGTCATCTTAGTTGACGGGTGAAGTTTTTATTTTTATTTTTTAAATCTAAGTTTAACCAAAAAAAAATAAAAATTCCCACCCGTCATTTTAGTTGACAGGTGGAGTTTTGATTAGTTTTTTTTTTTTTTTTTTAAATCTAAGTTTAACACACAAAAAAATTATCGCCCGTCATCTTAGTTGACGGGTAGAGTTTTGTTTTTTTTTTTTGTTTTTGTTAAACTTAGATTTAAAAAAAACTAAACAAAACTCCACCCGTCAACTAAGACGACGGGTGGGAAATTTATTTTTGTTGTTGTTAAACTTAGATTTAAGAAAAAAAAAAAAACTCCACCCATCAACTAAGATGACGAGTGTGAATTTTTTTTTTTTTTTTTTTTTTGTTAAACTTATATTTAAAAAAAACTAAACAAAACTCCACCCGCCAACTAAGATGATGGGTGGAATTTTTTTTTTATTTTGTTAAACTTAGATTTAAAAAAAAAACAAAAAATAAAAAACAAAACTCCACCCGTCAACTAAGATGACGGGTGAGAATTTTTTTTTATTTTTTATTAAACTTATATTTAAAAAAAAAAAAAAACTCCACATAATTTATTTATTTTTCATTCCCACCCGCTATCTTAGATAACGGGTTGACTGAGAATTTTTATTTTTTTTTCCTACCCGTTATCTTAGATAGCGGGACTCCATCTTATCCATTAAAATCATTATTTTAACAGTTCAAGATATATTTACTGAAATAGTATCCATAATAAACGTTTGCTATGAATCATTCCCATATATATATATATATATGAGTTGGACCACTGGTTGAAATCTATAGTGAATTGTGATATACTGTATTGGCTGCAATGATATGTAGCATCAACTATATACTATTACATTTTCACATGATACATCATGTATAAAGTATTGAATTTGATTGCGCTCAAATAAGATAAGTTGTACGCATGAAAATCTATAAAAGTTACTACCTCGTTTTCAGAAGGATGATTAAGTATATAATTTTTTTTATTTTAAAAAAAAATAAAATAAAGTACATAAAGTGTAAAATAAGTATGTTATTTATTAGAATTTATTAGTATAAAAAAATAAAAATAAAAATAAATTTAACACTTTTTTTACTCTCTTTTCTCTCTTTTTATTTTTTTTAATATAAAAAAAATATACTTTCACTTATTCTTTTTAAAATGAAGGTAATAAATAAAAAGAAACATATGTTTAATTGCGGACATTAAGGACAGTACTAGGCTAAGTGAATATGTCCGTTAATAAAGGAATGATCCTGAAATTAGGCATTGAGAAGGATGTGTGCGGCTGTGCGCACGTCTTTCATGTTGCCTAATTAATTTATTTGCCCGGCAAAAAGGTAATCAAAATGGAGCAATATTATCGCCCGGTCTAAGTCATGTTTCGGTAAAGTATCTTTCTTGTCGCTACGGTCCCTTTCCTAGGTAGGGCCGTAGGGGTGTGCTTTGAAATGATTTTTGATTTTTTGAATTGATTCAAACCGGTCAATTTGGGATAAAAAGAATTGATTCGGTATCAATACAAAAAAATTATTTTTTCAGTATCAATTCCTGTACCGAGTTTTTATAGTTTGGTAAATACTAAACCGTACCGATTATATTGATATTTAAAATTTTTTATTTATTATTATTAATAAATAATTAATAATAAAATAATCATAATTATATTAATTTTTAGTTTTTACCGGTACCGAAATTCTTTATTTTTTCTCTTTTTTGTCATAAGTATCCATTTTATTTATATATATATTTTGGGATTTATACATTAATCCGGGAGATTTAAGAACATATATAAAGAAAATTACGAGAACAACTAGGAGGATTTGAAGAAAAATGTTATTTTATTATTTATATATATATATGTGTGTGTGTGTGTGTGTGTGTGTTATGTAGCACAATTAGCACTCGTAATTAATGTATTATGAAATAAACTCGAATTTATAGCCAGACATACTATAAAAAAAAAACGTTATCCTTATCACATTTAGTGTTATTTTTGAATTTGGTAACTTTTTGTGCTTGCTAGCATCATGACTCACGCGTGCCCCCTAAAACAACTGATAAAGAAAATTTATAAGAACTCATTTGACTTTATGATATTATTATTTTATTTTTCTGATTAAGCTTTAGTTTACATTTCTTGGTATACGGATCATAAGTTATAGTATACGATGATAAATACGTAAGACAATAATTGAGAAAACTTATCAACTCTAAAGTCAAGAGAGATAACAGGCAAACGAATAAGAGAGCTAACTACCAACCCAAATCACACTGTTTTAGTAGTATAAGAAAATGGAATTATAAATAGAATATTCTTCGATCCTTTTCTCCTAACATTATACAAGTCTTTGGTCGGTTTACATTAAGATTAAATTTACACATATTATATCTAATTATAACATTAAATATTATATTTTATTTTACCATTAAAAATTAATTTTGAGACAAAAAATTACGTCAAACTCTATTTTTTAATAATAAAATATTTAATATTGTCTGTGTAAAATAATCCTTTCATCACGTGTACTTGGTGGTTACACGTTTGATTTGAGAGTTCCAATGGTTCTTCTTTTTGTCGTCTTTTTTATTTCAAAATTAATATATATTTTTATAATATTATATATAATATTTTTATTTTATTGTTACTTTTTATAATATTGTTTTTAGTATCAAACCGTCATTAATAAACTTTTAATTAACATATAGAGTACACATTAAAATATAAATTATTCTTAAAAATTATTAGTTTAATAAATTATCTAATTTGAAAGGAAGAAATATTGTTAAAATAAATATAAGTGCACAATATTCAAATACTATATAATTTATTTTAATTATTAAAAAATATAATATAATATTAAAATTAATATCATATTTTATTTTTTAATTATTAAAATAAATATAATATTTAAATACTGTATATGTAAACTTCTCTATTGATAACTTTTTCCAAATGTCTGAAAAATTGTGCCTAATCTTTGAAAGCCACTCATCCCTTTACTTTATCTTTTGAGTTGAGACTATTGCGATAATGTCGCCTTTCATTATGGTATCCTATAACTTATCCCAAGAATAAATTCCGAATATATTTATGAAAGGGAAAGTTAAGTAATCTAGAATATTGAGATTATTTAACTTTTGATTCAAGAGTTTCATTGCTCCTTCTTTTTGTCGTTTTTTTATTTATTTTTGATCCGTTTCAAAATTACAAATTTATATAATATATTATAATATTTTTTAATATTTTAATATCTATAAATAAATTTTTAATTAATATTATAATTACACATTAAAATAAAATTATTAAAAAAATTCATCATTTTAATAAGTGTATCATATTTGAAACGAAGAAATATTGTTCTTGATACTTTTTCAAATGTTTGAAAAATTGTGCCAAATTTTTGGTAGCCCTCTTATTCGTTTTACCTCATCTTTTGACTTGAGAATTGATAAGTTCCCGTGACTATTGGGATAACGTCTCCCGCAAGTATCGTTACGTATCGTGTACTTATCAGTTATCACTCAAGAATATACAGGAAATATACTTATATAAAGAAAAGTGAAATAACCTCAAATTTCCCCCGAAAAATAAATAATCTTAAATCAGCACACAGAAATATTCATTGTCAATCGACAGAGTTCACTTAACACCTGCGGGAAATACAAAGAAGAAGAACAAGACATACTCATATTACACCGAAAAGAGTTTTATTTGTAAATTTATTTTATTTTATTAAAAGAATTATCTTTTTAATATTAGGAGTTTTTATTTTATTTTATAGAATTGGATAGGTAATTTTCATTAATGACTAATAGAATTAGCCATAAAAATAGATACTACATCTGATTATTAGGAGTATACATCTGATTATTATCTTTTTAATATTAGGAGTATACATTATTATAGAATTTTAAATTTGACATTAATATTCGATTATCATATTTCAAGAAAAACATATTTACAAATGTTCCATATATAATAAAAAGTTTATTAATAAAAATGCACTAACAATCGGTGTATCAAAAGACATTTCATTTAAGTAATCAATACTAATATATAAAAGCAGCAAAGACGATCCTTTCAGTTTGAAAACAAGGTGAGCCAACTCCTGATTAATTAGGACTGATCTCGGTTCAATTAGAAAATTTGCTAAGTGGTCTCGGTTTAATTGAAAAATTGAGAAATTAATTAGTGCTTTTCAACTCCTCTCGATGCTTCTCTTCCCTAAATCCCCATCTCCTCTTAGACGCTTCCTCTTCCCCAAATTAACAATCCCATCCGCCTTTTCCTTTTCCTTCATCTCACTTAAATTGAAAATAATTAAGTGAATTCCTTTCCTCAGACAGTTTTTTCGATTCTTTCCGTCCTTTGGTTTCTCCTAATTCAATATCAGATCTCTTTAAACCTCATTATCACAAACCTAGAAGTCCCAAATCAACAATTCCTCATCACCGCCTCGCAAGTTCCAATTCCTTTGATTCTTCAAACTTTCATTCTTTGAAAAAAGTGAACTATCGCCACCGGCCTGCCGTTGTTGTTCCAGCGCCGTCTTCCTTGGCGCAACTGATGGTCGTCGAGTTAATGCCGACGCCAAAATAAATAATTTTGGTTTACTGTATGGAAAATTTTCGGTCGTTCTAGAGGAACCGACAACAGATGTTACTGCTCCAATGGAAGCCATCAAGGTATCTATAATCTATCTATCTATTTTAAATTTACTCTGTAAAGGTGTGAGTATAAAGGCTAAGGTGTGCTGTGCTAATAGACTAATAATGGAGTGTATATATATATATAACAGTTAGCTAGCCATTGATTGACTCTCATAAGAATTGTGTTTTTTATGATCCGGTGTCGGTGAGAAAGTCATTTCCTTCTGCTACGGGAGACGTATTCCGCGGTGCGATGGAAAATGGGGGCCTCAACTGCTGTTGAACAACAGCCTCAAATAAAGATTGATCTCATAATAATTGGTACCAGAGGGAGGTACTATTGCTAATTTACTTTATTTTGTCATCTGGGTTTGCTTTAATTTGTTGCAATTTAGCTTTAAATGTGTTTATAAATGGTCTATTGATATCGGATCTTCAAAAAAAATTTCAAGATTGTGTTTTTTATCTTTATATTTAAGCTGCTTGGTGTAATGGGTGTTGATGTTTTCACACAATAGAGCAGTGCATAAGATTGCTCTCATAACAATTGTTACCAGAGGGAGGCATTGTTGCTAGTTTACTTTATTTTGTCATCTGGGTTTGCTTTAATTTGTTACAATTTAGCTTTAAATGTGTCTATAAATGGTTTATTGATGTGGAATCTTTATAATTTTTTTTCAAGATTGTGATTTTTATCTTTATATTCAAGTTACTTGGTGTAATGGATGTTGATGTTTTCACACAATTGAGCATAGCATATGAATAATTAGCTTTTTTGTTTAAAATTAAGCAAGTAATTAAAATTTCATTACTATGGATAAAATTTACAATGTTATGGATAAAATGGATTATATAAGACTGGTAGGGATGTCTAATGATCTTAGAGATATGGTTATAAGGCTGTGTATGTGTGTGGAATTGCATTACTATTCAATATCCATCATGTTCAACTGTTGAACAGTGTTTGCTAATGTTTATATATGATGTGGCAAAAGCTCTATGATACCTTTCTCTCATGAATTTCAAGTCTTATGGTTGATCTGTTATATATGGTTAGAATTTAGAAGTTTTCTTCCCTTTGCGTCAGACTATAACATTATATGCTAAAATTAGTTGTTAAAATATTATAAAAAAAATTATAACTATATATAAAAATTTCTAAAGAAAATTTTAAAATAAATACTTTCAAACTAGCCCGTGCAAGACGGGGCATCAAACTTGTTTATACAATAGAAGTTGCTGATTTTAGGCCAATTATTTACTTTCTTCAGAAATCCAAGGCATTGTCTTAGACTGAGATTTATTGATCAATACTACTACTCTCCTCATAGGATAAGTGGAATCCATCCAGTAACTAAGGAAATATTATTTTGGTCTTGGTAATGGGACGCTCGCCAGAGATATTAAAGAGATTACCATGGAAATATAATTCCAACGCAAAAACCCAACCTAATTCTGACTCGAGCAAATGTCACTTTCCAAACAAGCCTCGTTAATACTAAACTAGTCGGTAAATGAAAAAAATATATGTATGTACCCAAAGACACAAAAAATATATATATAATAATAATAATAATAAATAAGAGAAAAAAATATTTTACTACTATTTAACCTTTGTGTGTGTGTTTAGATATACACTCTGAATGTGTATATTTTAATACTCACTAAATAACTATAATATTAAAATAATTTATTTGGACTTTATTTTATGTTTGGGTCAAATTTATGTGGAGCTAATAATAAATAGTGGATAACATTAATTTGGTCAAATTAGGCCTCAAAACTAATTGGGTCTAATTTATATTTGTATAATTTTAAATTCTATTAAAATTTGAAGATTTAATAAAATATATTAATAAAATAAATAAATAAATAAAATATGGACTTTAAATAGATTACCCTACCTTTGTGATCGTCTGATAAAAAAAAAGTGGTCGCCGCTTCTATTAACACAGAGAGAGAGAGAGAGAGTTGCGATTATGAGAGAAAAGTAATTCACAGAACAAATAAAGAATTCAAGTTTATTTTCTTTTATTGTTACTTTTCTGTATATCATTAGCTATTGGGGATTTGGAATACATATATTTATAATATTATTTATGTATGGATACTAAAAGATTGACATATCTATAAACGAATAGCTGCTACTAGACATGCACAAAAAGCCCGCGGCCTGAGGCCTGACCTTGATCTGGCCTGGTCAAAGGCCTGGCCCGGCTTGCAGGCTTTAAACAGGCCACGATTTGAGTGCAAAAGCCCGGTCTGGCCTGGTCTGGGAAAAAGCCTGGCCCGGCCTGGGCAAAAGTTTGGCCCGGCCTGGTCAAAAGCCTGGCCTGGCCTGACTAAAGTCTACCTTGATTTTTAGTAAAGTGACAAGAATACTTAACTGGGATACACTAAATACTAAATTGTATTCCTCTTTCTCCTATCATATTATATTATAATATGATTATTAGTCTGTGAGTGAATATTTAATTCAAATTGGGGTAATGGTGATTTGCAAACCACCCTATATTATATAATTATATAGTCATTATCACTGTGGGTCATTTCTAATTTTTATGCAGCACTACTAAAAACTATGAAAAATGATGATTTTGATGAATTTTTCAATATTTGGTCTTCTTGATTTGTAATTTTGTACACGTTCGTATAAAAAAATCTGCAACCGGCAATTTCGGGGCTCCCTCATTCTCTCTTTCTTCTCTGTCCCTCTCTCGGTCTAGGCCTGGCCTGGCCTGGCCCGCAGACCTCAACAGGCCCCATTTTTTTTTTAGAAGCCCGGCCCTGCCTGGCCTGCAGGCCTAAAAGTCAAGGCCTGGCCTGGCCTGGTCAACGGAAAAAGCCTGCCAGGCCTAGGCCAGGCCGGCCTGGCCTGGCCTGTTGTGCATGTCTAGCTGCTACAATTATTGATTGATCAAAGTAAATTTAGCAAAGAAAAACTTCGGTCAAACACGTGCATTTAATATGTAATATATATATATATATATAATTTACGTAACAATTTGGTGTGCTCGTCAAAAAATTAAACTTATGTTGAATAATCTGATTTGTGATAGTGAAGATGATATATTATGGTGTATTAGATTGAGAATCAATATCGGGCGCTCGTTTGTTTTAGAAAAAGAAGATTTTGAATATATATCATTAATGAATTAAGCTTCCTGATTAAGGGTGTATTTAATTAAGACTTTTTAAAATTTTTAAAGACTCTTTTTAAATGACAAATTTTTGTAGAGTTCGTTGATTTTTAATGACTTTAAAGACTTTTAAAATGATTTTTAAAGACTCCACGAAATAAGTGACATATTTTTATAGACTTTTTACTAAAGACTTTGATAGACTTTTATATACTTTTAATATATCTTGTAGCTTACATCATTAAGCATTTTGTTGAAGAGATCGGAGAATATACTTTGAAGAAAACTATAGAAATGATGAACTGGATAGATTGGTTTAATCTGGAAGCATCCACATCTTTACACCTTTGACATAATAGAGTATCACATAACTTAATGATCACAAATGGATAAAAAATTAAGGGGATAACTGATTTAGAGAAAATTACACACTATCCTATAACGAAAAAAGTTTATAAACCACATAGAACTTTAAAATTTTCTATTGTTTTTTTACTGCTAGTACTTAAATATTGTAATTACAATTTTAACTCAACAACATAAAATGACATTCGCAACCAAATGAAAAGAGTGGTTATTCATGAAAATTCTCCATAGAAACAGTTGCTAAAATGTGAACAATTCTATTAAACAGTTTACTTAGTATATCATTATTTATCAAAAGTTTTATAGGAGGCATTTTCAAATCACTAGTATAAATTGTTAGAGTTTATGCCCTAGAGGCTAATTATTTGATGTAATTGCTTAACATTTTTGATATTATATTTGATTGAATAAATAGATTATTTTATTATGATTTCATTTACTGCGTTATATAAATGTTAACATAATAAAATCCCTTAGAATAATGATACGAATTATATAGCTTTAAGTATGTGACTTGAACATGAGATTATATAATTATAATTAGTATCATTGCTCTTAAATGTCCCTAGTCGAGTATCATTGTTAATGGGACAACAACGATGCATTGAGACTAGTATGTGGATTGACTGATGGCCAAATCTCATTGGTCATAAATATATGAGATATCTGAGTCAATGCATAGGTACATGTTAGAGAACAATGTACTGGACTGACCCACCATGAGAATTCTACATGGAGCATTATGCAAAGTGTCATAAGAAATTCTTATAGTGACAATGATGTAATGATCCTCCGACCTGAAGTCATTATATTATTACACGAGAATTTGTGTACTTTGATATCATCAAATGTCACCTTTAATAGGGTGGACAATAAAGGTGATTATTGGGTACATCATGAATCGTGTGAGGAATATGAGTGATCTAGATGGAATTTAACCCTCCTATATATTAGGGGTGATATCCATAGGCCTCTTGATTGAGTAGGACTATGAAATGCATGGCCATGCTCAAATATTGATTTGTTTCATATAGTCTACTCATTGATCAAGAAAACTCAGATTAAATTATGAAGAGTATGACACATTCCATGCCTCGAGTTTAATCTAGGATATAAGGTTAAAAGGATTAAATTACATTGAAACATTGGTCACGAAAAGGTTGTATCGAATCACCGATCTTATTATTATTTGGGTAGCAGTGATGCATTACTAGATGCCGCTCACTGTTTATAATTTTATAATATGATTTTAAAATTATTACCAACATAATAATAACCTATAGGGTCACACACTTAGAACGTAATTAAAAGGGAATTAATTTAAATTGTAAGTATTTTAAATATGTCAATATGATTGATAGTATTTAAAAATTACGAATTTAAATTAATAGGATAATTTGTATATATGTATATTAATTAAGTAAGACTTAATTAAAATATAATATATATATATTCGGATTTTATTTGTCTATTTATTTTAGGTTTTAGTTAATTCCTATTAACTACTATATATATGATATATCAGTAGTCTAAAAAGTCACGTAAGGAAAAACTAAAACCCTAGCCGCTTTCAGAAAGAGGCTAGAGAGAAAAATAATTGGGAAATCCTGATCTTGGTGGCTAGTACCGCGGTTCCTTTTGCTGCAGATCGTGGGACGATTCGCGGAGCGTTCGTGTGGATACCGTAGAGACGCAGTCGCTGGATTGCGTTGAAGATTCGAAGCTGTTCCAGAATTCAATCGTCTCCTGTCCATCTCAGATAATCGGTAAAATAATCTAAACCTCTGATTAATCTGTTTTCGCTTGGATCCTGTCTTAGGGTTTCGGAAAAAAAAAAAATTAAATTCCGCTGCTTTCACTGTGTCGAAACCCTAACAGTGACACTCAAAATATATTAAATCAACACTAACATGTAAGCTTACACAGCTGATGAGGATGAACTATGCTATATTTTTATTCCCTAAATGCTAAGTTTTTGTAATTATTTTGTACTTAAATGTATTAATATTTATTTTAATTTGGTTTTGATATATTTTGTGAGTTTTCAATTAATTTATATTATTTTATACTATTTTTATTTGTTAGTTTTTAAGTATTTTTTTTATTTTAGAAAATTTATTTATTATTATGTGTTTTTATTAATTTTATTTGTATTTATTTTATATTATTTTCATCTTCTCCCTTTCTCAAATATTTGAAAGTTTTTGGCAAATATTTGGACGTCTTTAGGCATTAGGCCAGACTTTGGAAGACTTTGAATATGAATAAATCTTGTTTTAAAGTCTATCAAACTCCACCATTTGATAGAAATCTTTAAAATCTATAACTTTTTGAATACCGAAATACTTTTATAGACTTTGTAAAAGTCTTAATTCAATATCACATAACTTTTAAAGACATTAGAAAAGTTATAATTGAATACCACTAAACTTTTATAAACTCTTTAAATGCTTTGATTGAATACAACTAAACTTTTAAAATCTTTATAAGTCCTTACAAATCTTAATTGAATACACCACCTAAGTGTCAATTGTTTTAAAGAGTTGATCATATTAGTATAATATATTATTCTATTTTAGGGGCAATAACTTAAAGTCAGAATATGTTAAATATTTGAATAATAAACCAGAATGATAGTTAATGTACAGGAAGCTTAAGAATAACAGAGATGTAATAAAATAATATTATGTTGTTACGTTATTATATTATATTGTGTCAAAATGTATCTTTTAATACAAATTGGATAATATATTATAATGCTGAAGCCATTAAATTTATGAAAATATAAACTTATAAGTTAGTAATTTAATTAACAGTTTTGTATTTATTTTATTGATGATTAGATAAGAGTGATGAAGTTTAAACGAGTCATATTTGTAATATAAATTTATGGGTATTATATTGTTTAATTCAGGTACGGATTTCGTATTTTTTTAGCGTTTATCTTATAAATTTTAATTTTTTCATTTTGCTTCTCGTTTCGAATTCAGATACTATTTCGTATGCTTATTTGTTTCTTAAACTCTATAGGATAATTTATTTTGGCGTTGGTATTCCGTACTAAGTTTCATGATTTTGATTATATTCCTTATATCAATTGTGTGATATTTCGTCATTTGAAAAACTGTGTTTTTAAGACTTTATTCGTTTGTATTCTTCGTATATTTTCATTATCATTTGGGAGTTATTTGATCGTTTGAAATAATTTAATATCGTTTGAAGATGGTTATGTAAGCTTTGTGATTTGAATCCCTTTTGGCTTACATTTTGTAGTTTGAACCTTAGGGTATACTTGAGCTAACCACCTGTGGGGGTACCACAAGCATGTCCCTTTGACACTGGGGCATGACACTTTCCGTGACGATGTGATTAGTCAACGGCGTATCTTTTTGTATGCTTTGGGTGTGCGCTTTGGCAATTTGATATATTTGTTTAGGATACGTATGGGTCATCCCAATATTTGATTTGTTTAGCGGATTAGTGATACTTGTGTCGTGCGTACTATTCGATTTGATTTGCATACATTATGGTACCGATGTATTTTGTTAGTCTTTGGCTATTTATATTTGAGCTCAGCATGAAATTGTCACAACTTAGCCATTTTAATTCTGCCTTCATTTTGTTGGAGTCCTTTTGATTACATTTGTTCTATTGATAGTGTTCATCGTTTATATCTCGCTTTACTAATTTTGTTATATTCATAGTTCGTTCGTAGCTCACATTCGTTCGGTCATTCGGCTCTTTTGATTACATTCTATATTGTGGTATATATATTTGTGTTTTTTTATATTCGTACTGGGCGTTTGACTGATGTTGTGTTCTTCTTTCGACAGATTTGAAGGGGTGATTTAAGATTTCGTGTCAAGAGTGTTACATTTGACCATCTAGGTTGATTTGACTTTAGATTTTTATTAATTTTATGAATTTTGGAGAATTCTATTTAATTAATTTGTGAATTTTAGATTATTAAATATTTAAAGTTACTAGTGCTCTGTTTACTTGTTTTAAGATTTGTTATACTTTAAAAGTGATATTCCTTTCTTTTTTTTTTGGAAAAGAGGTGTTACATATATAGATATATTCAGATAAAAAACAAAGCATTGACTTATCATATTGTTTTGACTTATTATACAAAGCCAACCTTTTATTTATTTAATTGTGTTACAAGAGAACACAATGCTTAACACATTACCTTACAGAATGTTCAATGTCTAAGAAAATAATTTAAAAATATATATATTCTTTCCGTTTTAAAATATAACAATCATAATTAAAGTTTTGAAATTAATTTAATATATTTTTAAATTTAAAAGTGTCGTTAATTTATTTAATTTTAAGCAACACTACAATGAATAGTTTAAATTATATAAAGATATATAACCTTTTTCTGATCAATACTGTTAGCATTGCTGTTTGTTTCGTCTTTATCATTCGCAGCCAAAGTAAATAAAAATAATAGACCAGAACACATAAAACGACGTTTATTTAGAAAAATAATAAATAATATTTTTTTTTTCACATTATACATATCATATACACACATATAATATATATAACTTAAGAAAGGTAATATTGATTCACATCAATATAAAATTTTAGAATGAGATAGACTTCCCAAAAAATCAAAATCAGACTTTTATTGATAAGCAGATAGTATATTTTAGAGAAAGAATATGGGGTTTTGAAATTAGTCTAAACTATTTTGATAGTTTGATATACTCGGTCCGTTTTTTATATATATATATATATATATATATATAGAGAGAGAGAGAGAGAGAGAGAGAGTCCATTTATGACAATCGGTTATTAGGACACTGTTTCGACAATTAATGCAAGAGTATTTTTATTGTGGATTGGCCGACAGATCAATTTTAATTGCTCTTAACAACCAGTTGTTATGAATAATTTTTTTTTTTATATATATATATATATATCTATATTTCTTTTTGTTAGTTTTAAAAAGTAATTTTTTTCTTATATTTTAAAGAAATTGATAATTTCACAAGTATAATTGATAATTCTACAAACTTACAATTACATTAATACCATATAAGTCAACGCTTATATAAAAAAGAATTTATAAAAATATTAATTTTTTCTTATAAAAATAACAATTATCAAAACCTAGTAACCTACTTTAGTCTGAATGATTTGCTAAAAGGTATTGGCTCGTAACTTGAAGTCATACTATCATAAGTCATTTACGTGGGCCTAATATTATAGATGATGCTTGGGTTGGGTTTGGCCTAATCTGATCTTGTGAGCGATGTAGTGGGCTCTTTCGTGGGAATATAATCAATGGGCTTAATTACTCATATGGGTTTCATTATCTTGGTTACATCCATTTATTAGGGCTTTTTGATATGGTTGGATTATCAAAAAGTGGAGTGAAAAGTGCCATGTCATAGTAGCTAAGTGCAAGGAGGGCTGTATTTATATTTATTCAATAGAAAATCTCATGGATGGAGCTAAAGCCCTAATAAGAGGGATAGAAAAAGGAAAAGGAAAATTAAATTAAATATAGAAATTGATAGGAGTTTTATTAAAGTATGGGAGATGATAATACACTCCATTTTCTAGTTGAACTCCATTGTAAAATAAATTTAATTGGATATAAACTCTATAGAAGAGTGTGAATGGTGAAAAATAGATTGAATTTATATTTCATCTCCTTATTTTTTTGAAAAAAAGAAAAGAAGTTAGAAAAGGTTTGCAATAATGCTTTGTTACAAAAATAAGATACAAAATGATGTGTGTAGTTATGATTAGTAATAACCATCGGCTCCACTCAACTATACTGAAACATTAAATTAGTTACAATTTAACACGTCACTTTGTATCGATTTTTTTAACATTAATCATAGGTCTAATACACTTTCTCACAAACATGTTACAAAAACTTACTGGTGATCATACTACAAGACATAATTCTGATTATTGGATGATACAATCTACGTTAATAGTCATTCTACCCCTAGAAAATCTAGAATGTGTTGGGTTAATCCATGAGATTATCTTGATTAAAATTAGGAATTTATTTTAATTTGGTATATGCTTTCCGAAATCAACAAGGAATTGGGTTATATATTACTCAATTTGAGTGACACGGTTTTTAACTGGCCTGTGGAGGTAGTAATGACTTGCAAGTCAGTAGGTTTCTACATGGCATGGTGTTGAGTTGGTTTATTGGCTGAATCCAACCAGGGGTGTATATGATATGGCAATATGATTTCTAAGGCAACTAGCATATACATGTGTTAGGTGACTCAATTTTGACCGTGTGGGGTCCTAGCGACTAAGGATTCTAATCAGGCTTTTGTATCCATGTGCGATGCATAAATTTTGAGGCCAAATTGGATTTAGAATGAAGGTTTAGTCCAATTATAATAGGTATGTTATTATTAATCAGAAAGCTGTTATTTCAATTGTGGGTGTTTTCGGCGGAGCATAACAAGGAAGTTTGTGCTGAGAACTGAACGAAAATTGAGAGCTTGCGTAAAAATTTATTTACGGATGTTATTTGTATTAATTAATTACTTGTAAACTTTAATTAATTTAAAAAAATTTGGGTGGTGAGATAATTTGAGTTTTCACTCAAATTAAGGTATTTTTATACTATTTTAATTTTGAGAAAGGACCATTTTTAAGTAAAATTTCGCGTCTTGTGTTTGGTTTATTTTCGTACTATTATTTTTTGTAGTTGTTATTTATTTGATGAAATTATATTATTTGTTTGTTATAATTTTTTATTTAATTTATCAAAAACGGTGTTAATGAGGGGAGTTTTTTGGACAGAATATACCACACCACCAAAAAACTAATCGAGTGTTCTACTATGATTTAGGCCCTTGATTCTAGGCTTATTAGCCATGATTAGTTTTCATTTTCTTTTGGCAGAAAGGTTTGTGATTGGTAAGGCAGCTATAAAGTGGCAAATTAACCGGATTAATTAATTAATTAATTAATGTAGATATCATCATATCAATATCATAGAGTACTATGTATCCTCCTCTATATATATTATGATGACAGCTTTTAGCAATAATGTAACGTTGTGATCACTTCACACCCCCGTTTCTGTCCAATTAACTCGATTAGAAGGAATGCACACAAGGAAGGTGATGACCATAGAATTGGTAATTTCTCCTGGTTGGGAAACTTAATTGGTAGCTACCCTTATATTCTTAATTTCCTCTCTTAATTAATCCTGGCTTTTAGATTACATTAATTAATTAAATTAATGTAAGACAGTCCATCCTTTTTCGGACCCCCACCCCCACCCCCACCCCCAACCCCAAATTAGGGAGGGGTCATTTGCAGACTCTTTAAACAATTTAGAGGCCGTTTTCCTATTTTAGGTCACAATTTTTTCAAAATGTACTGTAAAATTACAAACTAACAGCAAATTAAATGCACCGCCTAAATATCAGTACTAATTAATTAATTGTCTTATTCCATTTCTAGCTACTTGTCAATTCTGTTGCAGTTGTACAGCCTTCGACTTAGAAACAAATTATGATCTTCGCTTAAATTTCTGATGGAAACATTTTCCGATGAAGGACCATTAATTAAAAATCGGTCGAGAACATAATTTTCATCTATTTGTTAATTTTTGGAGCACTATTTTACTTGCATGTATTGAGATCGAATATATATATATATATATAGGCCTATGAATTGAAGAAAAAGGTCAGAAAATGAACTATACCTCAAATTAATACTACTCCTTCGTAATTTAATCTTGCATAAACAGTAGGCAGTAACATAAATGCATATTCTTGATTGAACTTCATTCAAAGTTTCTAGCTGGTTAGCATGCAAAGGTTTTATGACGCAAAGCTGTTACGGTGATGGGTCATTAGGAGCAATGGTTAGTAAATTAATATGGCCCGTTGAGCCAAAATAAATAAATAATTCGAGTTAAATCAAATACTAGTAGCTGCTAGCTAGCTAGTGAGTGGGGACTGAGCATTTTGCTAAAAATTAAAGTGCATCATTAGTTGTCTAATCAGATCCATTTACGGTTGATTAAGTCTTTTAACCAAATCTTTTCCTGATTCTGCTCTAAACCAAATTAATGACAAGTCCCTACCAAGAACCCCAAAAAGGTAATTAACCTATTGAGTGAACGTATGAGTAATTATCACCATACAATATATATAAGAGGCTAAATATACTTATCTTACACCAAGTCTATTCATAATTTAGTTCCTAAACTAATTGAGTTTACACATTTGTTATATTAACTACCTAATTGCATACAATGTCTTATCAAATTCAATTTTCAGTTAAAACTAGTTAGAATACCTTACTTGATCGGCAATTCGATTGGATCTGATTAGTTTTATGTGGTTTGATCGTATTCAGATACGATTTGACTTCATTAAAAAATTAAAATACTTTTAAATATAATTAACCCAAATTAAAATAATTCTAAATACAACTAACCCCAAATTAAAATACTATATAATTAATCTCAAATTAAAATACTTCTAAATACAATTTACCCCAAATAATATTGACTTTAAAAATAAAAAATTATACCAAATAATTCAAATACTATAAATTAAGCTTAATTCCATAACAAAGAACTAAAGAAAATATAAATTAAGCCAATTTAACTAACAAACAATTAAATAAATAAAACAAATGTAAAAACTTTAGTTTAATGGGCAAATATATATTTAACACATGAAGATGAAGTTTAATTATTATTTTTAACATTATTAACTTTTTAAATTAGTTATTATAGAAATAATTTTTTAAGTTAGAATTTTTATTTTTTAATGAAGTCAAACTGTATTTTAATATAGTCAAACCATATAAAATTATATGTCTTATCTAAAATTTATGTATTCCGGCTAATTTCAGCTGAAAAATAAATTTAGTAAATATTATATGTAATTAAATAATTGATGTAATAGATATATAAGCTTAAGTAATTTAAGAGTTAAATTATGAACAGGATGGAATTTAGACGGAACATAAGTGTAGTTAGCCCCTCTTTCTCTCTCTGTCTATATGTATCGGAGAAAATCATCTGTAATTCAAACTTTAATGCTTTTTAGGGAATATGTACACCAAAAGCTGCAAATTAGTTTATCCTCTCACATCACTAAGCTGTGAATACTCTCATTTTATTAGTTAAATTGGATATATACATCAATAATTATATATAGCGACGAAAGAAAAAAAACACATTCAAATATCAGTGACATGGAAATGTAGGCATATGCGTCGTAGATGGTAATCGAAAAATTTATATTCATTTGTTCATATTCGTATTTAAAATAAAGCGAATATTATTCATATTCGAAATTAAGTGGATATATCCGTATTCAATTTTAAAGTATCTGTAATAAACGGATATAAATACAGATATAACAGTATCCATATTCGTTTAACATCCGATCGTAAATATATCAGATAAATAACAGATATCCGGTATTCGATATCCGGATTCGTATTTGAAATTTATATATGAATAATTTTAAATATCAAAATTTACAGTTTGAAATACTTTATTGAAAATATAAATAAGATAATTTATTGTATATGAATAACTGTAAATATCAAAGTTCACTATATGAAATAATTTATTGAAAATATGAATAAGATAATTTATTATATATGAATAATTTATACTTTATATTTCTCATGATAAAAGTCCTGACTTTGTCTTTTGTGGTCAAATTGACCATTTTTCAAATTAACATATCTTATTATTCTTTTATATATTTATAAAAGTCAATAAATATTATTAGCCACATACAATTTAATCAATTGAGAAATTTAATTTATGCATTTTTATGATTATAAAATATAAAATATCTAAAATTTATTATTTAATAATATATATATATATATATATATATATATATATATATATATATATATATAATAAAAGAACAAAACTATAATTTATTAGTTTAGTACATGTGTTTTATTTTTAAAACTTATGTAAGATAACCTTTTATGAATTCTTTAACAATTTAAATTCAAATTTATACATTTATAAAGTATTCATAATTTTCAAAATGACATTTTTAAAATTAATAACCTTTTGTTTTTTTACCATAATTTCTAACATTTTGGATGTTCTTGTGTTATTTTTTTTTCTATGTGTATGTATTATAATCATCATATATTAAGTAAAATAATTTTTTCAAATGATGATTCATATAGAATTATATTCCACATGTCTAATTTAGTACTAATCTGAATGTTACCTTTTAAAAAATTTAAATACATGTGTCATTGAAAAAAAAATGTTTATAATTAATACTTTAATTTTATAATATTTTTTTTTACCTTAACTCATATTAAAATCACCATATCTTCGATAATAACACTAAAATTAATTAAATGTCAATAGTTTATTATTTAACACTTAAAACTATGGTTTTAAAAATCAGAACCGATTGACACTTTGATCCAGTTTGAACAAAAAAAATTCAATTTTGGTCAAAATCCGATTGACCCACCGATGGGACCAGTAATTCAACCGGTTATTGATCCAGTGACCTGATTTTTTTTTTGTACCATAAAAATTTTAATATTAAAATGAACCATATTTAGTAATATTGTAACTCAACTTTATTATGTTTTAGTGCATAAAAAATTGTGATTTTATAAAATTTATTAATTACTAACAATATATATTTTTTTATATTAATGACTTCACTGGGTCAATATCGGTTTGACCACTAGTTGGACCAGTGATCCATCCACCCGGTACCTTTTTCGGTTCGATGACCGGTCCGAGTCTAAAAACTTTACTTTAAATATTGTAGATGGTGCAGTGTAATACAATAATAATTCAAGTATATATTGAATAATGATTGAGAATTCTTTAAATATTGTAGATGGTGCAGTGTAATACAATAATAATTCAAGTATATATAGAATAATGATTGAGAATTCGAGTAGTTATTTTGAATTCTAAACGATTAGTATAACTTTACTCATATTTTACTCGTATTTTTATTCAAATTATTTTTTGTACTAAAATTTGAATTATATTTAGAATTGTAAATGATAATCGAAAAATTTCTATTCGTTTATATTCGTATTTAAAATAAAATGAATATTATTTATATTCAAAATTAAACGAATATATTCGTATTTAATTTTATTATATCTATAAATAAACAAATACGAATATTTATATCGATATCCGAGTATATTTATTTAGACCCTGGCCCCGCATAGCTTGAATTTAGGAGACAGGATGCAAGGACACCCTTCATCATATTGTAAACCTTGTATCACTGCTTGGCTATTTGCTGTAAAAAGTTAAATAAATAATAACGGATGTTCGGTGATATACACATTAATTATATATTTTAATATTTTCGTTTTAATTATTTTATATATTTATTTTATTTTATTTTACAATAAATAAATAAATAAAGTTTACACTAGTTGATTAGAAAATAAATAAATTGAAAATGGAGTTTTAAAAAAAAATTAGTTAATTTTTATTTGAACTATAATAAAAATATGTGCAAAAAAGAAAACACTTTAAAGATAAAAATAAAAAGTTTAATTTTATCTAGTTAATTGAAATTTTTTTGACCAAATTCAATGTATTTTAGATTAGGTTTCTTTTGTTTAGGAAGGGGGTAGGATTTTAATTTTAATTTTCTCCTTAGCTTTCGGTTAAAGAAAGGGTCAGAAGGAGGGAACTTTTTCTTTCATGTTATACCCGAGAGTAGTTATCGAGTTTCAACCCCCCCCCCCCAAATACGGTTGGTTTGAGTTAACAACTTTATGATTGAATTTTATAAAAGTGTTCGCTATTCAAATTTTTTTTTTTGTCTTTATTTGGTTTCGTCTTAGTTATTTGCTTTATGCTTTCCTGATTAGTTTAATTCAATTTTTTGTTTTATTATGAGTAATTAATCTGATGAATTATATTATTGGTACCAATCTTATTTGCTTTTATTTTTAAATACATGGCTAACTAAATTTTTAATACTCAGGATGATGATGAAATTATGTATTACATATTAACATTTTTTTTCTTTCCGATATTAATGTCTAATTGCTTATTCCTTTATTTTTTTCTTCGCGCAAAATTTGTTGTGGTTATTATATTAATTACGAAATTTTGATAGATTATTGTTAAGATATGAGTTTTTTCATAATTCATGCTTGTTCGAAGAAGTTTCGATGAGTTATAGTTAATTAATCCTTAAATTTTTATGATTGCCCATATTAATTCTATCATTATTTTTAAAGAGAAAGGAAAACTAAATTGAAAATTAATTCAAAAAAGAAGAACTTAATTATTATGTTAGTATTTAGAGGATTCAGATTTTTAGGTGATTTTTTTCATTACTAGTTTTCATTATTAATTTTTTATTTGTATTATTTAATTAATTAATCATTTCTATCATTTTTATTTTTAATTTATCTAAAATATAAATTAAAGATATATTAAAATTAATTTATTTTATGTGGTTCGTGGCACTTGCAGTATATAATGTTATTGCGTCATCCGGATAATACATAGAATCGGAAAGAAAAAGAAAGCACCAACAGCAGTGTGGTTATTGGATATTACCATCAATAAACATCATCACTATATCGAGCTCGTGATGGAAGTGAGAGTGGCGCCAACTATATTACACTACAATCTTAATGTCACAGCACTTGTCCGCAATTAAGAATGAGTTTGGTCAAATAATTCGTGAAATTCTAAAATTTATGTAAAAATTTTAAGTTTTAAAAAAATAAAAATCATGCTTAGTAATACATTTTAGATAATTTGGAATAATATAATTATATTTATTAAAATAAAATAAATTTAGATCAGTTTTAAATTTTATGACTTCATAAAATAGTTTTAAAAAATAATATTTTTTATTGGGTTAATATTCTTGATAATTATTGCTTTGTTGATATTAGTATACTTTTATATGAATATATGGAAATAAATTAAAAGCATTACTTAATGCTAATAGTACCCATTAAAGGAGGAAAACAATTCAATGGAGGAAGAAAAAGAGGAGCTAAAGCACAGAGAATGGTCCCATATATATATGCATGTCTCCTTAATTAATCAGTATCCCCACGATTTTGGTTATTTTGCATCTTCTCCATCTCTCTCCTCCGCGCTTCAATGAATATCTTTCCTATATCTTTGAAGATCGATCAACGCTAAATCATCAATATTTTTCTTACAAATTAATTATATAGTTAACAACCAAATATGTCAAGTGATCACAAAGGATCAAGAGAATTGGGAGAAGCTGGATCATCATCACAGTCAACTAGTGCACAACCAGCAGTAGCTCAATTAAGCCGGTATGAATCACAAAAGCGCCGGGATTGGAACACTTTTGGACACTACTTGAAAAACCAAAGGCCTCCACTAGCGCTGTCACAGTGCAACTATAGCCATGTACTAGATTTTCTTCGATATCTAGATCAATTTGGTAAGACTAAGGTTCATATGCAGGGCTGTTTGTTTTTTGGGCACCCTGATCCACCTGGCCCTTGTGCTTGTCCACTTAGGCAAGCTTGGGGAAGTCTCGACGCGCTCATTGGCCGCCTTAGGGCTGCTTATGAAGAGAACGGTGGATTACCGGAGATGAACCCTTTTGCTAGTGGCGCTATTCGCGTCTTCTTGCGTGATGTCAGAGAATCTCAGGCTAAGGCTCGAGGAATTTCGTATAAGAAGAAAAAGAAGAAGAGGAATCATCAGATCACGAAGGCTAGTGATCAGGAAAGTGCCACCTCTAGCTTTCAGATGTCATCATCATCTTGATTGCGCATGCCCTAGCTAGCTTATCATGTCACAAAATAATGGTAAGCTTTCCTTTTTGGCTTAGCAGTTGATTACTATATATGGTAAATTTAATCTATACTTCATGAGATGATGATAGTATAATTAGGTCTAGTGTATTTTTTGCTGCTTTGATTGCTTAACTGTAAATTAGCTTGAATTATCTGGATCTGATAATATTGGGTAAAAAAAACATGCCAAACTTAGGGTAAACTCAATGGCTCAGTGACGAATGGATTTCCTTAAAACTTGCAAGACTAGCTAATTGGGTGTGTTTCATTTCTTTCTAGTAATTAAACCCTAGACAAAGTGCATGTTAAAAACCCTAATTTGCACAATTATTTTGAGGTGATTAAGACAAAATAACTTATGTAGCTTTCCCCTAACTCATACTAGCAAGATAGGGACATTAATTAGCTATAATATATATATATATATATATATATATATATATATATATATATATATATATATATATATATATATATAGGACTTTTTATAGATCTTAGTTTGTCATGCAAAATTACAGGTTTTTTAAGGTTCCAAATATGATTTATTTACATTTGTATATTATGATCAAGTATTTTTCCTCAGTCTTGTCTCTTTTAGGATTTTACTCGATCTTGTGCCCACCATGTATATAGATTAGACACGGACACATTGTTTCTGTAGTTATAATAGTAAATGTATAGAAATTATCTAAAGCATGCATATTTAATAATCCGAATTAATAATTTTTTAAAAATGTTTTTGTTGGTGTTTCTACATCATATGATTATCCCATTTGCTATTATTTCTTGGAGATCTAATTAAGTGCAAGAAGAAAAAACAAAGGTTATTCCTGCCGCTTGCGTTGTGTGCTTTAAATACTAATTGTATATACTCAATAATATCTATCTTATTTTTCCTTGAAAATAATTTCCTTTTCTTTGTTTAATTAACTAGATCTACGTCATGTAATTAAATAGTGATTGATGTTGTCTCTAATTATCTTTATCTGACAAGTTGTGGAATTAGTAATGTAATCCTATAGCTACGTACTATATATTGAAGTCTAAAGCTACTATATAGTTGTGGAATTAATTATCTTTAACTGACAAGTTGTGGAATTAGTTATGTAAACCTATAGCTACTATATGTTTGCAATTTGGAAAAATTAGAGGGAAAAGGAAGGGAAAAGAAAAAGAGAAGTATAGATAATTAATTAAATTTATCTTCATTAATTAAGGTTTTTTTTATATATTTATTTTTTCTTTCCTCTTCCTTTTTAACCCTCATCCGCATTTCTCAAGTTCCAAACATATACAATAAGTTTTATTGTTCATTAAGATTACAACCAAATGATTTCCTTAAATTTTCGTTTGTTGCTTTTTGATAGAGCCATTCATTTGTACTCATCAAAAATCTTGATTGTTGAATGTTAACTAGCCCTAAAATTACGATTTTTTCTAAAAAATTCAATTGTCCCTATATCTCTAATTAAATTACATATTCCAATATTCAAATATAATAATGGAGAAAAAGTTAATAAATAATATCAAAGTTTTCTTGTGTGTGTGTGTGTGTGTGTGTGTATATATATATATATATCGGTTTCATGTACATTTTGCTATTCTTCGTAGATAATGGAGAGAATAAAAATAGAATTATGCAGAATTAATGTAGTTTCGTAGATCATTGACTACAGCGAAATTTACATGCATATTTTAAAGTCAATTCTAAATTTAGGCAAATTTTAGTTGTCGGTTTTATTCCTTGTAATTTTATATAAAAGCTAAATGAATGTCTTTACTGTTTATCAAGCATATTGCTTTTGCCAACCACGTATATATTCTCAATTAAGTTATTCATTAATTGTACTCCTCCGTTTCAAATTAAATAATTATTATTGATTTTTAAAAATTAATTTAAAATATTTTTAAACTTAAAATTAAGACAACTTATTAAAACTTATAAAACAAAAAACTTGCAATAAGTAATACATTTTAAATAGCTTACAATATTCATCATTGTATTTGATTAAAATTAAAAGAATCTATGTTAATTTTGAGTTTAAAAATCTCTTGAATTAACTTTAAAAATTCAATAATGATCAAATAATATGAAACGGAAGAGGTATTATCTTTCTATACATTTGAGGATAAAAGCGCAAAATTGTTTCAGGCTTCAGCTCCGCCCCAAAGCTAGCTTCAGTTCCTTTTGGAGATCGAATATCGTGGCCGTGCATGTTAATTAATAGCTACCTTTCTTAATTCCTATAAGTCAAGTTCTGTCTTACTTTTCCTTATAATAATAAACTGAAGCGCACTATATATATATATTCGTATAGATTATTGTATAAACGAGTGAAGTTGATGAATTGAAGATCGAACGATTAGGAGTTGAAGTGAGCATGCATGCTCATTTCTTTCATCCCTTTTGATTTGATTACATATATATGACATGCATGTATATAATCAGATTTACCATGAACTTTTGTTAACCCGTACTTGCATTTAATTGTCGACACAGGCTTGAAGAAAATCAACCTAATTCCAAATGACCATATTTAGTACTGTCTGATATAAGAAAAATCTTCTTTATCTCCCTTAAAAAAAATTGTTTCATTATTAATGATCATAATTAGTCCCTAATCTATATATCTAATATAGTTGTACTTACATATATGAAGGTACGTGCAAATATTGGTTGAGAAGTAATTAACTTCCCTAAAATTTATACTGATGGTTAATGGTTTGCTAGAATATGATTTTATCTGTCCCACATGGTGCCATAGGATTCCTCTTTAGGTTATTAATTCATCAGTAACACTTTTATAAGCTAGATACCATTTGTCCCTCCTGTCCACATATAAGTTTTTTTTTAATTTTTACAATTAACATATATAATCGCGCGGTCTGCTGAATATAAAACGAGCATGTTACGTGGATACTCGTATATATTCAACATCAAAGACTTGTAGCTCAAGTTCTTACCTTATGTCAACAGATTCAGAGCAAGAAAAGTAGAAAACTGATTCTTCTGATATTTATACTATATATCAAGTTAAATGATTAAATAGGTAAAGATATTTGAATTATCATTTCTCATTAGTTAACTATATGGCTCCTCAGTTTTCACAGAATTTCACTGACCTGCCACTTAAAACTTAATTGGTAAATAATCCAGATATGAAAAATCAAATAGAAATGAGATCTTTGAAGCTCACTATGATCGAAAAGATCGAGAAGAAAGAAAAGGAGCCCCTGGAATATAAAGTCGGTTTGGAATTAAAGTTCTTCTTTAGGGTTTTCTTATTTCCATAGTTTACTAGCTAATTATTAATATGAGTGGTAAATGCCTGTTAAGAGAAAAAAAATATGTAATGTAACTGTGCATTTATAGATAATGAAGTGGGGAGTGATGGATATATATGAGTACAGTGAAAAGTTGTATATATCAAAGCTGTAACCAAGAAACTACGTACGTACGATATAAAAGATTATTCTTGATTCATTCTCTTCTTCCCCTTTTTGTATATATTTTAGACTGTTTGCCTCCTTTCTCCAACAAAGACGTATATATCAGAAAAAAATTCAACAAATGCTATATCATAATAATTAATTCCAACAAATCATCTAAAACATCATCTTGAGGAATTTTTTAGGTCCATGCAAACTTGAGAATTCAAATCCCTTCCGCAAGGTGTTTCCGGTGCTCCGCTGAGCCTGTCTATCTTGCACAACATGTCCTTACGGTGGACAATAGGATTGTTCAGCCGTAGAATATCTCCGGTATAAGTGTTAATAGCAGGTCTAGAAAGAAAAAATATCAACAAAATGAAATGGTGTGTGTGAGTAATGTGAGTATCTAACCTGTACAATGTTGCTAGGGTTAACCTTTTATAGTTGTCCGGACAGTGACATATGTCTCATCAATTGGTGATAGTGGGGGACCAATCCATGTGGGCAGGGTAACCCCTAGTCCCATCGTGTGACATAGATTGCCCGAGGTCGATGGTTCTCATGCTGTCACTCTAGCCTGTCTTCTAAAAATGTTCTGGACCCTAGTAACGTGGCCCAGAACGTTTTGCGTCTCCCTCAAATATGAGCCTCAGGGCCCCCACTTATTACTGAAGATATTCGTGTTATTTCATCTGCATTGGTTTGTACACCCCTTGGGCCTGAATTCGGGCCTCCAATCCACATCCTAACAATTCAGTTATAAGTTATTTATATTAACTGAAGAAAGGTATAATATTGTAGTGCACAATCCACCAATTATATGCTTGTATGATCCAAATGATTATTTTGACCAAAGTACTTTCATCGGCCGAAAAAAGGGGTAATAATTGGTCAAAGTGGGGTAAAAGATAAAAATAGAATAACAACCGGTAAATAAGCATTAAAAGATCATATCCTAACAATGATTGATTGAAAAAGTAAATGTTGCTACGGTGACGATGACAAAATCAAAAACACGAGCTAGATGGACATGCTCGTCTCTGTCATTTTCTCCCCAAGTGGTTGTTTCACTGGAAAGCTCAAGCTAATTGACACCTGGTCAGATGGTCTCTTATTTATGCTCTAAAGAGCAATTTAATGACACTTTAACAATAGTGAACAGTCTCTAACCAAATCCACCCCACTCAGTTTACATGTATGAATTGAATATTAAACAGGCAGTTGAACCATCTTTAAGTCATGGGTGGTATTGAATGAAACTATACGTTTTAATCCTAGAGTAGATTAATGGGCTCATATATCTGGTTTTGAGCTGCGAGTTGAGCTATGTATGTATGTGTGTGTGTGTGTGTGTGTATTCATCAAAATTGGGCCCGGGAACAATATATGGCATGACAAAGTTTCTCGGTCTCAAAAAGTAAATTCCCTGGCTGTCAAAAGTTGAAATACAATTGCTTGTGCTCAACAACAGTCACTGTAGTTTACTTACTCTGCTTGTTTCTTGCTTTACAAATGATATACCTTGGGCAGGAATTGCATATTTTAGTATACATTTTAAGATGAGTTGATGCCAAGGCTGCCTAGCCTGCATGTAAGATGGCAGTGTGGTTAAGATACAGAACAAGTAACAACAGAAGCCTGGGTTGCAGCACTAAATGAAAATGCAACAAGAATATTTTAGATGGGACAAATCTCTATGGAAGTAGTAAGTAGAAATTTCTCAGTACTTCAAATTTTTAAAAGAGTCGTACAAATAGTAGCAGAAAGGATCAATGAACAAACCCTCCCATGGAAATAAGCCATTTTTCCAGGAGTTAGTTGCAGCAGGAAAGTTAAATAAGGCAACCAATGCATTGTGACAACTTAATACTACTCTGGTGTAGGTATTATTCACTATCACCACCCATATACCAAAGTAATGCTTATTGTATGCTATTGGTTATAGAATCTCTAAGATCATCATGAAAGTGATTAATGTTCATTATAATTCAAAGACTACAAATACACTTGCACCCTTATTCAGTGTACCAAAATATAGAAATCCTAGGGAACCCCTCAAAGGGAAAAGTCCATAACATAAAGAAAAATGAAGAATCAATAGAGAGTAAAGAATTTCTTAAATCCATCCCTTATTAAGTTATTATCACGGGGAAATGGTGCTAGAGAAGCCTTGCGAGCCGGATTATGCCACCATTTGTGGAGCCCGAAACCCAAATGGGACTGTGTTCTTTTACTGCAATCATCGCTCTCTTTGTCATAAATAATGGTGTAATTAGAGCTGCTTACATTCCTAAAATAGCACAAATCACTACCATAATAGCTGTATGCCTGTTGTGTACTTCCTACACCACTGACTACCAGGTTGCCCTTTACAAGCATAGAAGCCTGCCCTTTCTGCAAATTGTCTAGAGAGCTGACTGATGATCCAAACTCAGACCCCTCGACCCTCTTCTCATTGAAACTTAATGACAAATTAGCTACGGAAGTATATGTTCCATTTCCTCGATCCATATTGTCAAAGTACAAGTAAAGGGGAAACCTTTTCAGCGATTTGACTAAATGAACAGAAAAAGATCCCATATTGGCAATGACATCGTCATTAAAATCAATCCTCTGATTCACTATTTGCACATTACCATCCTTCCTCGTTTCCATAAAATTACTGAAATTAAACTCTTGAATTGACGTGGTTGTGATCTTCCCATGTGATGATTTTACCCATCCAGTAGATGTTACAAACCTACTAACACTAGTCAAAAAATTTCCATTCAAACCAGAAAAATTAGATACCAAAGAAACATGAGGAGGCAAGGCATTATTTTTCAAAAGCTTTCCTTCAGTCTTTTCACTCTTTCCATCCAACCAGATATGCAAATTCGCATCTATGTACCACACATTCAAAGCATTTGTGACACTAAATGCAAACTCATGAGTCTTCCCATCTAATAGTGTCCCCAACGAGGGAGTGATCTCGATATCATAAGAAGGGAGATCAAATGACCCAATTGCAGAAATGGGTCTCCATAGAAGGGGATTAACTCCTCCAGTATAAATGACTGTAAATGGCCAAACTGCACCAACTACCTTACCATCCAAACTAACCACAACCTCCCTAAAAGGTCCATTCCCTGGCGCATCAGTAAGGTTATTTTCCTCGATGTACTCATTTGGATAATTTGAATACCAAAATTCATCGTTTTCATGAGGTGAAACATACACCTCCAACACAGCCTTATGTGCATTTTGGGGGATTTTGAACTCCTTCGACTCTACATCTGTAGAATTCACTATTTCAAACCACAACCCATCATTCAATGGCAAATTTCTTGAAATGGGTAAGATCAAATCTGCATTAGAACCATACCCGTGAACCAAATTATCTAAATTTGGCACATCTTTATGCTTTTCAGCCGGATAAAAGTGAATCCTAATGTTTACATGGTACATACCAGTATAAGTACTATCAACAATGTTACCCAAATAAACAGCAAGAGTTTGATTGGTCTTAAGCAATGAGTAATACCTTGTAATATCTTTCTTAACAGTCCAAACAATTCCAGTGGCTCTTGGCTCTGCAGTGCAGCTCCGGAGAATCTCAACGCCGCCGAGCCAAACCCCAAAAATGCGGTCAAATTGCCTCCCTTTACAAGTTGCTTTCCATTCAAGAACAATTTTTGCAAAATCTTGGGAAGGGCAATTTGAAGGAGGGCTGTAAGTAGCAAGAACTGGGGGCTTGCCATATGTATAACCAAAGTCATGTTGAAGAATGAGTTGTGAGCAGGGCTTGGTATGGGGTAGTTTGATGGGTTTGGTTACTTCAAAGAATGTGGTGGGTGGGATATTGTTTGAGGGTGCGGATTCAGAGATGAGTTGTGATCTAAAGAGGGCTGCTTTGTGGATGTTTGCAGTGGAGGAGAGAGATTGGTGAAGGAAGGAGAGAGAAAATAGAAAGAGAGGGAGGAGAGAGAAAGCCATGGATGATTGATTGTTGCTTACCTAGTTGCCGACTTGCTGTTCTGTCTGTTTCTTCTAGATATGTACAATGTGGTTTCGGAGTAAATTACAATACAAAGATTAATTAAGACCACAAAAGACTGGAAATATTTCCTAGTACGTTACCCCAAAACTATCGTTTTATTTGCAAAAAATGACAAATGAGATAAATTTATTTATATTAACTCATTTTTACCTACTACTACTTGTGATCGATTATGTCTAAAAATGAGTTTGATGGAGATTCAGTAGGGATCGAGTGATAGCATATCTACTTAATTTAGGAAAGAAATTAATTAAAAATTAAACTCGTACAAACTTTACCTTAAAGAAAACATCAATGCATGTTCCCCCACACGAACGAAAGGAAATATTTGAAGAAATTAAGATCCATTCACCATTAAATTTGTTTGGTGGACTAGCGCGATCAAGGAAGTTTCAGTCCCCACTAGAAGAGTAGAGTAGAGTAGAGTAGAGACAAGCTGGTAAATCTTTGCTACGTTCATTTTATTTTACTCTTTTTTTTCAGTTGCTACAATGATCATTTTCGTGCACTTCGGGTATGTTTCAAGGATTTGAGTACAGAAATAATATTTTCTCCGGCCTACAAAAAGGGATCTCATTTTAACTTTATGAATGATAATTTGCAACATCTTAAGACTTAAATTGATTTTAATTTAATTAATTTCTAATAATTATCTACTTAATAAATAATACTTTGTTTATAATATTCACAGCGATTGTATTGACCAAAATTAATTAAAAATTCATGTCAATTTTTAATTCAAAATATCCCAAAATAGACTTTAGAAAGTAAGGACCGTAAAAAATTTACCAGCTTATTATAGAGCAAATGCACTATGAATTTATCTACATATATACAAGAAGTATTAAAATGTTTACGCTGCCAGATCGGATGAAAATATCATCGGCAGTTCAAATCAGTTTCAACTTTCATGATTTGCAATGAGAAAATAACAATAATTCATAAATCAAAATATAAAATGGGAGAACGAGAAAAAGTCATTTTAGATATCGGTTCAACACTGACAATTGCCCAGAGTCCCCATTCAGAAAGAAAACTTCCAAGGGTACATAAGATGAAGACGACACAATTGACGAGCCAAATCTGTAAGTGGGCTGCAATATTTTGCTACCTTTGGTGCATTGAACAGTGAGAAGACGAGGTCCTGTTCGCATCTGCCAAACCTGCAATCCACATACTCAAGTTACTTGAGAACGCATACACTTCCAACCTTATCATGAGATGCAAACCACTAAAAGATTCAGCATTTGAGTTGGATATTTAGCAGTAGCTGGGTATAGTCTGATAAAGTGATAATAAACATCCAGCCCCCCCTCCAGTTCCTCGGGAAAGCATACACACAACCATTTCATGAGATGCATACAAGTAAAAGAATTCTGCATCTGTCTCGGAATTTAGTAGTACCAGGTTAGGGGATGACAAAAAACAGCTAAAGCTGGGGTGCCGCCCACATTAAGAGGGTTCAGCAATTGATTGTAAGAGTAAATTAATTGCTAATATGGCTAATCCAAAAGTTCACATGAACAAAGGTCTGCAACTCTACGCAGCATTATGTATAGTTTTACCCTAGATGACAACTAGGTTTAGAATCTATTATAATGGTTATGAATAATATACTCCCCCCTCCCAAAATGAAGCCCCCATATTTAAAAACCACTCCATTTAAGATAAGTTGTCAATTTCCCATTTAATGTCCCGACTAAATTCAAATACAAGCATTGAAATGAAAGCTAGGCTTAACCGCTTCGGGATTTGTTTGTTACACAGCTTTTGTTGGGTGTTAGCATATTTCGCCATACCAATTTTGGTGCGGTTTGGAACCCTAACGCTGTGTCTGTGAGTTAAATAAACTGCGCTTGGAAAGTGGTTGTAAAACAAACAAGATTCTCAAGTGTGTTTTAGCCTTTAAAAGCCCCAAAAGGCCCATCCCAAACATGCAATTACAAGAATCCAGAACTCAAACTAATTTGCAGAACTGAAATAAGTACCTCAACTATCCCCTTTCGAGGTGCGTGAATGGCTAAACACAGGCAATAATCACTCTTCACATATTCATGATAAGAACTTGATGCAGCAGTATCTCTATTAACAAGCATCTCCACAAACAGGCAGCTAGCATCTCGGTATCCCTGCACAGATGCACCAATCAGAGCTCGGAGACAACCAGTGGCCTTTAAAGGCATTCATTGTTGTAAAGGGACAAACCTTCCATAGCCGTACCACTACAAGAGCCTGGGTGTCCAAGAGCAAGATACGACCAAGTGAATCTGTAATTGCAGCCAATGTACCACTAGGTGATAAGGTGAGCTTCTCACCCTTTCTAGGATGATCCTTCAAACATGTGAGAGGAGAAGCTGTCATAATAACAAATTTTATCGCCAGTGAGTCAACTGTGCTAACGTGGAAAAAAGTAGAACAATTGGTGCTAACAAACTCTATCTACTGAAGATTTCAGATTCTGATAACATGAAGATCAAGAACCAAAGAGATGCAGTAAAGAGAAAAAGCATATTCTCAACAGTTCACTGAATTCCCCCTCCAAAATGAAAAGCAATTAAGAACTGAAACTGAAAAAAAAGGCATTTGTGTAATGCATCACGCATTTGTAGGTTTATAATGTAGAGTAGGTTCCCACATCCACTTCCTGAACTTGCCACATGATAGGCATATGGAAGCTTAAGTGGCACTTGTACGATCTGAGATGTAGAAACGAATGACTGGGATGAGGCTGTTTCCTATATAAATATTCCTTGCACTTGGAAAATCTACACGTATGTGAAAATCCTTAACCTGATTGCTCTACATTTGTAGTTCGTGTTCTTGTTCCCCTGTATTTTCTCTACCTGTATTTTCCCTATTATAGTTATCTCATCTTCATCGCCCTACTTCAAATTGCAGCTGCTTGTTCCTAGCATGTTAAAGTTGAACTGTGTTATCATAGATTTTAACTCTCTTTCTTTCTTCTCGACACCAAGCCCATGTTCCCCCTCTATGCCTACATATTTATGTCAATTCCTGAAAATTTTCCAGGGGCTGAATCTGCACTTTCAATTCCAAATCTTGTGAAACCTTCTCTTCAGCTGATGAGCTGATTTAGTCAAAGATTTTCCGCACAATAGACATAACAGGTCAACCGTTGTTTCCCTTCACTTGCAGATGCTATACTTATTTATAATTTAGGCTGTTTTGGATAATTTGTAATTCATTACATCAAATATAGTAATCTTATTGAAGCTAATTTAACAAATAAAAATTTGCACATCATTTTTGGGTTTGATTTTTATGTTCCTTGGTTTATATGTTTGATAGTCATGTGTGCCTATAGTGTAAATGACATATGAATCCTATTATATCAAAGAGAAGTGAAAACTTCTAGTAAGGTAATATACATACTACATTACATATTACATACCTTCTATTCAAGCTGCTAACAAGTGATCATTCAATATTTGAATTTTTTACATCCATTAACACATAAAGTATATCTAACAGCTAATTTAGTTCAACTATAATTTAAAAGTAAAACACGGCTTCCTTCACCTCGGGCAAATGGCTGAGGCTTGGGCTCTGGTTTCTTTACCGAGTTTTGTTCGCTACGCCAGAACATTTTAGAGAAAGAGGCTATGGTTGAAAATGTTGCTGGCACAACTTTTGACAGGATAGCTCCGACTAAAGACCTCTTTCTGTCCTCTGAAAGTCTTCAAAAATAAAAGAAAAAAGTAACCACCAGTTAATACAAAAGTTACAAAAGTGCCGATTTTGTAGAGAAGATAAAATACTTAAACTAATTATGACGAAAACAAAAGGAGGGTTTATATATGTGAAATCCCACAGCACGAACCTGAATGCTGAAATCACAGCATCATTTCCAACAGTGACTGCACAGTAGTACCGTTGACTTGACTGCCCAACAATAAAAGCAGCTGAATTTCAAAGACCAGAATAATTCAGAAAGTTTCCAAAAGTGATTGGATTATGAAATGGAAATGGCAATAAATTACGTGGATAAAACATGAGATTAACGTAACATAATTTTCTTGATCACACAGTTTCAGAAAACATATCACATAACTTATTTATAGAATTACCTTAGTTATTTAACTTGTTTGGTATGACACCGACTTTATATATGCTATGGTCACCACATGGTTCACAATTCGCATCTTAACATCCACTGCCATTAACTGTGTCATATTCTTTATTAATCAAGCAGTATTGTATCGGTAGTTTTCCTAACGAATCTTGGAAGTTAACCCTCTTCCATTCTGTTAAGTGGCATCACATTATTTAGACATTATAGTAGGGGGAGAGCGCAATGCAGATTGGTGCGGATACAAGGAGTATCCGCATCTACATGGATACAAGGAGTATCCGCATCTACATCCACATATGCGCAGATACTATATTTAAAAACCGCACCACGTAATAGCACAGCACCACGCATGCAGATGTAGTGTGAATGCGGATACAAGAACTTTTAAATTTTCAAAAACAAAAAATTATCAAAATTTGATCCATCAAAATAACAAATAAAAATATAATGACATAATTGCAACCGTTGTTAAAGGAAATCAACAACAAATAAGTATGATAATGCATCACTAATACCATATATACTAAAATATTACACAACTTTAGTTAACTAGTAAAATCGAACTTTAGAAAATGTGACATTAGCTCTAAAGCCACAAAAACAGTAAAAGAAAAGTTTCGACAAAAACAGTGAAGAAAAAATTTCAACAAAAACACTCAGGTTATTGAAATTCAAATCACATACACATTACAAGGAAATGATTTTCTAATAGTTTATCTAGTAATTAATCAATTAATTAATGTACAAACCATAAAACCAATGCAAATGCCGCCTAATTTGGCAGTAGGGAGGAGTGTTCCTATTGTGTATTATTCTAATTCATGGAAGTAACTAGCACCTTAATCTACAATTTAGGATATCTAAAATAATTTGCAACTTATATATGTGTTGTAGTTTTTGGCATTGTGTTTAGAGATTGACAAAAAATATAGATTTAGATTTTAGGACTTCTAAATGTGTGTGTGTGTGTATAAATTACATATGTATGGATATATGTGGTGCGGAAACATCCGCATTCACATCCGCATATGTGCGGATTCTAATTTTAAAAACCGCACCGCACTGCACCACAACGTGCGAATTTTGTGGATGCGGTTACAAATGCAGATTCTTGCTCTCCCCTACGTTATAGCCAACTGCAACATTATTTTTTATCCTTTTAAAATAAAACAAATAATATAGTTGATTAAATATTTCCATAAGTTGGAAATAGAAAATGCATGTTACTACCTGGAGTTCCATTAGTGGAGGGGGCATGATGCCAGTTATTGCAGCATCAGCACATGAACCATACTTGCTAACATTCCATAGCTGGTATGGAAGTCTACCAAAAGAGCTTCCAGAATCCTCTGAATCTCTTCTTTCTGACATCTGATCCCAGAACTGAGTGTGTGTTTCTTGAAACCAACGCTGCAGCATACTCTGAATCTCAAGCAAGGAACTTATATTAGAGTTATATCTAATTAAGACCTCTAAGGTTAAGAGTTTCAAAAGAAATGATAAATATGTAAAGAACAATGAATATAAAAAAAAAAATTGACAGGTAAATCAGTCATCAACAGAGCCAAAAAGGGGGGAGAACCCAAGTACAGTATATAGAGCATAGGGGAACAAAAGGTAATCATATGCCGTAGAGCAAAAGGCCTCACTCTATACACAGCATGACAAGAGATAACTATCACTGGCAGGAAAACAAAGGAAAAATCAAATTAATCATAACTGATCAAGCGTAGGCTAATTTGTTACAACACATGCACATGCACTGACATGAAATGATTGCCAGAATCTGTGAAAAATGTTTTGTATGCTGACAGTATATACCTGAATGTCAGATCCATCAAAACGGGCAATTACACCTGCCAACACAATACAAACCTCCTCGGATGATGTATCTTCTTTCAGATCTCTCTTAGTACCACGAACTCTTAACTTAAGAATTCGTCCAGGATAAACAATCTGCAAGAACACAAACTGACTACTGAATTCCATTCAATTTAAACTTATCATAACAAAGAAATTTTGCAATTATAGAAACTCTCAAAAAATAGGAAAAGGCATGAATGCAGAGCAACCATAATTAGATGCTTAAGTAAATATTTTCATACACAAGATTGAATGTCGAGAGCATAAAGATCTAAGTTCTCAGTGGACGCTGCAGAAACAAAAGTTTTGGACAGAGATCAATCATATAGGCCACCTTATAATTACTTAGAGCATTATAACATCAAAGTTTGTTCTAACTGCACAACCAACCAATCTTTGGTTCCCTAAACCCAGGAACATTTCATGTAAGTCAAGATTATAGTATAAGCATGCAACTTAGCTCAAGACATTTGTTTATTTCTTCCCTGTTCAGGAATGTTATAGCAGGTCAGCCTAAGAGTGTTATGAGGTAGTATTTTTTATAAATGACAGGAGGGAAAGCATTACAAAAGTTTGAATTGTAAAAATCAATGTTTTGCCTATTTGGCTATTTCTGATAGAAGTGCATTGATATTTGGCTTTTCCTACATAATTTCAGTATATCACTAGATTAACCCAAATAACATTTATTATAGAGATGAAAAGTTATCACAGTTAGTACAATTCGACAATCCCCACAGTGCAGGCCCCTTACACAAATACTGTGGTCTTAAAATTATATATCACTTCGTATCTTCGTGATAGATTGATACCAAATGGCAACTAGTAAAAATAATTTGATTTTCACATCCACCCTCTATTAATTCTTTCTTTAAATCTCAAAAGATTAAATTTTACCATTACATCCTCTTGTTAGAATTTTACTTTTATTTGTCTATTTGACAACCTTAAGATATTAAGGCAAGGGATGAACAAAAGTCTAGAGTTCATCATTATTTCTTTCTTATATTTCTTTCTTATGTTCGATATAAAATTATCAAGTATTAAGTAAGGAAAATTATCTTTTCTTTTAAATAAATACTTCACAGAAGATGATTGGGAAGAATGTAGTGAAATTCTAGATTAGTACAGAACTAAAGCTCCATACTTCAAATTCACAACAGATCTAAAATTCAAAATTTTATCCTACAAACTATATCTAGCCAATACACTCACATAATTAAGGCATCTTAAATTCTATAACTCTGGATTAATTTTTGATAATCTCCCCGTAGCCCAACAAACCACCATATAACACAAAAATGCCACTGAAACTCACAATTGTTCCTCTTATCATTCTAAAATTTTGTCGGCAAGCAATCATCTCCTTACAAAGTCACATAATTTTGCTAATTAAAATACATACAGACAGTGATCACAGCCCACACAAAGACACATATACTTACATATATAAAAACTGAACTGAAAATTTTACCTGTTTATGAATAAGTTGGCCATTCAGAGAGTAAATCAACAAATACCCACACGAGGTACCCAGGGCAAGAACCCTAACATCATCAAATACCAACCATTCAATGGCAGAGATGTATTCGGCCTCGATCGGGGAGAGATTGGGACGGATCTTGACCCAAAAACTTAACTGATCAGAGGCGTTGTTGTGGGACCATTCGAGAAGAAGGACAATGGAGCGGTTGGCTAGGGCGAGAGAGTGGGTGTCGAGGGCGGATAGGAGGTTAGAGTTTTCGACGAGCCAGCCTTCTTTGCCCGCACCCAGTTCGCCCAGGTCGGCGCAGGCAATCGAACCCACATCGGTTGTGTGACTTCGTCGAGCCATTATCTTCTAGGGTTAGGGTTTATCGGAACATGGTTGGTTGATCTAGATCGGAGATGGTATCCTTATGAACAAGGTTTGGCCTAAACTCTGGATTATGGAGAGGGATAATAATAAGAGGGTGAGATTGACAAAGTGAAGAGTTTAGTGTTGATCAAGTTATACGCTCAAAAATACGGGTTTCTCGTATACATGGTCTTTTAGGAAGGGATGAATTAGAAGATTATAAACTCCACCCCACACAAAATAGTCTCATATTAATTTGTTTAACTGTTAAAATTGTATAATTATAACTGAATAAATATGATTTTTTTATTAGTGTTTTGTGTTTGATTTTAAAAATTAAAATAACAACAAATATGATTTTTTGTGTTTAATTTTAACGGTTAGAATAAAACTCTTTTATGTAATAAAAATAATTTTGTGTAAAGTATAAAGTCTTATTAATTCTCAAATTTTATATTTATTTATTTTTATTAATATTTAGACTAAAATACAATTTACATCTTAGAGTTTATGTATGAGATATCTGATTGCACCATAATATTTAATTTGAATAACTAAAAATATCCTCTGAACTCTCAACAAGACAAAAATAACTAAGAATTTAAGTTATCCTATTATTTTAAGAATAAAAGAAGTTATTAACAAAAATAATATAATAATATTAAAATTAATAAACTATTCACTCATGTTCATCTTTTTCATTTTAACCCCAAACCACAACAAAACTTACTCTTCATCAACCCTAATTTTAGAATTTACACCCATACGTTAACTCATTCACTTTTTCTATCTTTTTTTTTGTACTTCTTAAATTTTATCACCATTAACACATCTACTTTCTTTTTCATCACCACTATTACATCATCTCCTTATCCCTTTAATCCAATAAAAGAAGAGCTGAGAGATATGATCAGAGATAAGAAAAAAAATTAATAATCTCCTTATCTATTTCATCCAACAATATAAAGGAAAAAAAAAAAGTTAATCCTGAAATTTCGAATTACTTTCACAAATACCTTGAACTTTCATTTAATTTTAATCTCTAACTATATCCCCAATTTCTAATCTCATACCTAATAAAATTCACATCAAATTGCTCTTCTTTTTCAAAGCAATAATTCAATTTGCCCCCAAATCAGATTTTATTGATATTTTTAGTTAATTAGGTGAGAAATTTTTAAATCCATTTGAGTTTGGTAATTCGTCGATGGTTAAATCAACTTGGGTGAGTTGTTTTTGATTGAGGATGAAAGTCACAATCAATTAATTGTGTCAGCTGCTCTACAATATCATGTTGTTAACCATGGTCGATGAAGATGAACTGAATGAAGAGAAAGAGGGTGAGAGAGACTGATGTTAGGTTTAATTAATTATTAATTTAATATTATTATATTTTTTTGTTAATAATTTACTTATTTTATCCTTAAAATAATAGAATAATATGAACTTTCAGTCATTTTTGACCCCTTGAGGGTTCATGTGGTATTTTTTATTGCACAAATTAAATATTAGAGTGCAAGTGTACATGTTTTAAAGTTTGAAGTGCATCAGATGTCTGACACGTAAATTCTGATGTGTAAATTATACTTTAATCTTTTTTATTTATTTTAAATGCCAGAGCAAATTTTATAGACGGTCAATATTGGTCGCTTAACAAATGTTAAAAATTTATGAAAAAATGATTTCTCTTTCTTAATTATAATATTTAATTAAAAAAATTGTATTTAGTTATTTAAAATAAAAAAATAAGTATAAAATTTATAATTTTTAACGTCATTTACTTGCTCTATTAAGTACAATTTATTTTTATTTATTGCTCATCACATAAAATGTTATAAGTAGAGATTATCTTTATTTATTACTCATTACGTAAAATGTTATAGATTAATGTAAATAACTTTTATTTGTCCTCTATGCAAGTGATTGTTATAAAATAATTCTCACCAGACGCATTCTTTTAGTTTTAATTTTTGATAAAACCATAAAAAGATTCATTAGCAAATATAAACATTAATCTATTACAAACTAGGGTAGCACACTAGGAACACTCCCACCAAACAACTAAAGTAGCCCCAAATAACAAGACAACTAAACCAGACAAACTGGCCTATACTAACCAAGCAACCAATTACAAAAACTTAAAAGAAGCAATTCAAGGAGACTTCCGTATGCTGAGAAATATTAATCCTTACTGTTGCAGCATAAACAACTAGTTCTTGAACCTTCCTTCAAGCAAATACTAAGTTGATGTAGATTCTGACTTATATTATAAAATATAAAAGCCCAAAGATTACAATAACTCCCACACCAAACCTAAGGTCCCTTCCATTTCGAAGGCTCGAAATATCAAATTGTCCACTGTCGACACGCACAATTTGAACACAAATCATAAACTGAAATCCTGTTTAACAGACACTTGAGAAATTATTTGAACATATTTGCTAGACTTAAACCTGCCTGATTGCCGTTAAAATCACTAACTAAAAACTAATGCTTCGGTCCTCAAAGCACTGGAGAAAAAAAGGACTATACATGGTTATATCATACGCACCTGACAATAAAAATCATACTTGCATGTTACTCCCATCATTCCTAATTATTTGAGTCTCGAGTTTTGCACAATTATTATGAAAGTTTATTACTCTTATAATTCTTCCATTAAAATTATTTTGTATTACCAAAACAGCCTTGCATATAAATAAATGAAAAGCTAAATTGAAGGTCATCTAAATAAATTCTCTC
This sequence comes from Hedera helix, assembly GCA_947179155.2. Lineage (NCBI taxonomy): Eukaryota > Viridiplantae > Streptophyta > Magnoliopsida > Apiales > Araliaceae > Hedera > Hedera helix. The sequence continues at coordinate 60,036,430 of OX359265.1, read as the reverse complement.
TAAAATCAATTATGAACAAAATAGTTATCCTGTCTTTTAGGAAATATGAATAAATTAAAAAAGAGATGAAAGAATAAATTTATGTACACAATATGCAACACAAGATTTCAATCTCAACCATCAACCGATAAAATTTGACACAAAAATCCGTGTCAAATATCACTTTTTAACAACTGAGATATATGTAATGTTTAGAATAGTATTTGGTTGTAATATATTTAAAATTGTCCGAGAAAAAAATAACCTTTGAAAAGATGAGAGGATTTAAGGAGAGTACATATGTTTAGGGGTAATTTAAAAAATAATATAATCAATATGTCCTAAAAATCTACAAACCTCAAATATATAGCTCTATAAAACATCAAATAATTAGGAATAGCGGGAGTAACAATTTGATACAAATTCTTGACTTTGCATTATGAACCACGTCAGAAGATAGAGAGAAGCTTAATCATTTACATTTTAAAGAAATTAGTGTTCGTCAATGAGCTCCCAATACAGCCAGGGATGCCCAGAAAAGTTGAACCCCTCCACTAATCGGCAATACATGTATCTGCTAATAGAAACTAGTTACTAGAAGTAATCCTCCGGAACATAGAATTTCAAACCAATAGCCTGCAACAACAGAAGGAACAGTTCAGTTAAATCAACTGATTCACCTAATTGACGAAGTATTTTTAGTATTAGGTAGAAACTTCATAGAAATGTTAATTTTGATCAACAACCAGTGTGTAACTTCCCGCTGTAACATCAAGGCTGTTTGAACAAAGACAAAATGACAGTAATAAGACCAGTAAAATACATATACTTATACATGTCCAAACTTTCCAGTTTCCTCAACAATTTACAATTGGCAATCCATGTGTTTCTTCTTACATGTAAAAGTCTGTATATAAATGCTTTTATATATAGCCATTTGAAACACGGTACCATCTCCCAGTATTATGCAAATTAACATACTGGATCACAAATAATTATAGCTCAAAATGTGAAGTGTTTCTTTGTATTGTGTGGGGTGGGGGGAGGAAAAAATGAAATCAACACTAGAAGCACCTCTGCGAATTTAATATCGGCATCACTATGATCTCTGTTGAGTCGCCCAGCCGCATCACCGACATAAAAGGATCTACAATACAGAAGATTAAGAATTTCTCACTTGGAATAATCTGTAGTGAGAATAAGTGACTAAATAAAATTGTGAACAAATGATTTAAATATTGGTGTTAATTCCAGTATAGAGAATGCTGGATGCATATGTCCTAGAAAACCGAGGCTTAAAAATAATGAGAAATAAGGAATTAACTGATCCATATTAATCGCTATGCCAGAGTTGAAATGCTGCTCCATGATGCGCCACATCCCAGGTTCGGGTTTGCGAAAGGGGTCTTCTGCTTTATCACCAGATTTACCCATCCCACATGCTATGAAAACCTACAAATAGATTGTTGATAATTGCAAGTTAACTCATTGCATTCGTTCTCAAGTAACTTCTATAGTTCAAGCTATCATAATTTTCATTACAAACTCAGAGACGTTTTACATACTAAAATTCATGAAAATAACATCCCCGCATTTTAAGCATGACCAATAGTCGCAGATAAGTTTGTAAGTTTGTGTTTTACTGAACACGATGTCTGAAAAGAACAACAGTTAAACATGTGAATTCGTCTCTCCTACAATGAAATAGATTGGATATAACCATGGAGGCTCCTATAAAATAGAAATAGAACTTAGTAGCTTCTGGATGGATAACCACCGAGCAACTTTGATGATTTGGTCTATGTCAGAGAAACAATAAAGCTATTAATCCTTAATCAATCCACAACCCATAAAGTACACAATGAATGGAAAACATCAATTTTACCTTCAGGGTAGAAGTCATTCCGATTAATGCAACTAGTAGACACCTGAGACCACAGGTGAATCAACAACATGGTGAAAAATTAGGGATACGGGAGAACTTTGGCACCCAGAGTTGAAAACATTAAGGATGGGCTAGAGATAGTTCAAGTGACGGAAACCAAAGCAGAAGAGGAATTTAGAAGAAAAAAATTGAAACTAATTACTACAAGCTATTCAAAAGGCTAGATTATATTCATATGCAGGGATAAAGTGTACTTAAGTAGAAGGACTTGTCACCAAGGACTGACATGGAGAAGGTAGTAAAGGAAACAATAAGAAATAAAAAACATTCCACAGAATTCCTAGTTTAGATAAATAATAACTAAGAGATCAGAATTTCCTCCCATCCCTTTCAAACAATTAAAAGATACCAATATTTCCTTTGAACCAGGCAAAGCTCATCGGATAACCTGATCAGAACAAGAGTAAAAATGCATTGACCAGAGTTAACCACCTGAATCGGGACTTCCACTTTCTTGATAAAATTATTGAGGCGTCCAACTTTTGAGTCCACCGCAACCTGTCTCTTATTCTTCCAGCGGTCAATATTAGATTCGTTGGTGAAAATTACCTATTAATAATAGTGAAAAAAAAATTAAGGGAAGAAATGATATAATCAAACATTTACAAAATTGATCGAATTTAATGACCACAATATAACAACAAACTGTCATAGTTTCTTCTTTTCTTTACAAAATTTACAAGCTGTCATAGTTTTTCTTCATAGCTGTCATAGTTTTTCTTCATAGAATTTACAAAATTTTCTTCTTCTTTTTTTTTTTTTTGCTGTGCTTTAGATCCACATCACCCTTCTTTAAAGCCAATGTAAGAAATTGAATGATTTTCAGAAAAAGAAAAGAAGCAAACCAGCTTATAACCATCTCTGTACAAACTTCGCAATTTCTCTGGTATTGAAGGATACATAAGAGACCACGCATCTGGACCTACCCTGCAAACAAAGAAGTATAATTACATTGTCAGCCTGTTCCTTCATTTGAATCTTTCCTCGAGAATGAGCTAATTTAGATCCAATGTGCCTGAAAAGCCATTAGAAGTCAACAACAGTCCAAGGAAAATTTGTTTCAAAACATAACCATATATTCAATGGGAAAATAACATACAACCTTGATTAGCAATGTTGAGATGATACATCAAAAGGGGAATTATAATCATGCTAACTGTATAGCAAATGTGTTTCACACCAAGAGAAAGATTTCTTTCTCCACATCAACTATTTCCGTTTCTCATTTCTCAGTTTTTTTTTTTCTTAAAAAAAACAAATTTAAGTTAAAACTTAAAAGTGATAGTAAAAACATCCCTATACTATTATTTATTATTTATGAAAGTAAGACATTCCTGAAAAATAAAAATCAATCCGATACAGTGATGATTAGGTAAAGTAAACTATAGTTAGAACGTTGCAACTATCAGTTAGTTAGAACTTTTGTAGTAGGTAAAGTGTCAAAGTATCATTTAAAGACCAACTGTTAAAACCTGCCTAACTCAATGTCATTGACACTGGTTTCTTCATCACATCATTAATACATCTATGTTAAATAAATATCATCACAAATAATGTTAACAAGTCTGAAGCAGATATACCTCTTCAATGATGTTTTTGCAAGACAACCATCAAAATCAAAAGCAGCAATTTTACTTGAATCATGAGGACCATCATCCTACAAAAAGTGACACTTAGAATCACATTTTGCAATTCCTCAAACATGCATATCATCACTTAATGCCAGAGAATGTATATGCAACATACTCATGTCTCTCAAACAGAAAGTCAACCCCTGTCGAGCTTGTAACTTTTGAAAGTCATTCATTTATGACAAATGAAGTTCAAATCTTAGCTTGGTCAACTAACTAGGAGAAAATGTTTCTCTGACCTGCTGCTAATGCTTGTATTAGCAAAACAAGTTTTCTTTTTTTAATTTATGACTTCAATTATTACCCAAAAACAAAAAGCAATTACCATGTGGTTTCTTACTGTACATCTAAACACTTGTGTTTCAAAGTACCCAACTCCACTTGTTCCCTCTCATTTTCAATCAAGCGAAATCTGGAGCTCTATTGCAGAAAAGCAGAAGATTGATGCATGTAAATCTTAGTTTTCACAAGGGAACTGATAAATGCATTCCATATTTCACCAAATGCAGTCAACTGTAGAACACTACTTTTTTTTAACCTTGCAGTGGTGTACATCTGGTCAAAAGTGCAGGGCATTTAACATCTCCGGTTTCACAATAGCTGCAGTGCCTTTATAAGAAAAATAGACCAAACTCCAAAGGAAAATTTCATAAATAACCAATATCTCACCCGTTCAAGAAATATCACTGTCTGGAATGCCTTCCACTTTGGTAACAGAGTAGCATCCTAAACCATCAAATCCACATATAAGAAAGAAATGGTAAGACAAGTACATGCAAGGAAGATAAGTTTTATCCTAACGACACAACGTCAATAAACTGTAACTATAACCACTTCCTAAAAACATGGTATGCTTGAAAAAAGATTAGAAGATTTACAATACTCTATGAATAGATCATACCTTGTACTTGTCCTGGATATCAGACATCGAAAAGCTTAAGTCCAGCTTAGCTACCTTGTTAGGTGGAGACATCTAGTACCAAGTCAACCAAAAATGGGTTAGGAAAGTATGGAAGTTCCATACATAAGGAATGTTAACAAAAATTTAAAATACAACAGTGCCGTGAAATATCAGATTAAAAAATCATATTTATGAATCAAAAAAAGCAAAAGATACACTAAACAGAGAAACAATAAATCATTTCAACAAGTTTTTATCCACTCTGAAACTGCATTCCTACTTTTATCTTCTTTGAATTTCTTTTTTCTTCATCTTCATCTCCATCATGAACCTGGTGTCGAAAAATAAACATGAACATACAAGTAAGTAAACATGAACATACAAGTAAGTACGCGGTGAATTACAACATAACTAAGTAGTAAGTTCTTTCACTTTCATACCTTAGAAATTTTCTTTTTGCTTCCTTTAATTGTATCCTTGTCTCCATCAATAACCTGCAAATCAGAATTTTGCATGAAAGTGGACGATGATAAAATAAAAAATAATACATGTGATAAAAACATACGTGTGTGCACACATACACACGCAGACACCCACGCATATATAAAGGCAAATCATCCCTGGGTACAACTGTGCACCGTGGTGCATAATTAAACAAAAATCATACACTGCATATTAAGAAAAAAAAATACAGACAACATCCCACGACAAAATTGGATGTGATAATATGCATATCAGTTGAAATTCAAGACCATTAGAAGCGAACAATTTCCAATCTTAATTGGAAGAGAACCGAATAAATCCCTTAAAGAGGCATGGTCGCTTTTTGACTAAAACAAATAGATTTGAATGATTTATCAATAATCTCTTTAAATTCCATCATGCATAACAGTTTAAAAGCATGCTACAACTTTTCTATTAATCATCAACCAAATCTTATACTGTCACAAGCACTTTCAACCACTCTATGAATGCATGTAGTACATCTCTAGTATAGCCAATGGCCAAACAGATTATTAAAAGGTTTTACAAGCCATTGCAACAGAATCCACACATATGAACAGTTGAAAACTTACAATTAATTAATTTGGCAAAGCATTATTGAACACTACTGGAGCAAATTGTTACTCGACTAGCCCATAGTACAATGCTATGATGCAGTACTTAGAGTTCATACCTTTTCCTCGGATTGGTCCCCATGTTCGATCCATTTCTTCAAAGCATCCTGATCACTGTTCTGTAAAATCAGAAATAAATTATTAAAATATGAATTGAAGACAAATAAGTGATATATATATATATATATATATATATAAGGAAACGCTCACGATAATTAAACCTTGAGCGATTGAAATCCTCCAATGGAGTCGGCCGAAGGAATAGAGCTGGAATTGAAGGGAAGACAGTTCAAGTGATGCCATTTGGTCATATCGAAGCCTCTCGAGTCTCTGGTGACCAAACCCAACCTTAATGTTTTTGCATCGATTGTCTTTGCGCATTTTTTGCATGATGAGCGATTGGACTTGGCGTACTCAGCAACCACCTTTGACGAAGAAGACATTGTCGTGGAAAGGAATAGTTGGAAGGTAGGGTTTTGTGGGACAAAGAAGATTGATCGACGCAGAATGCTAGGGTTTTGGGGTACGGTACGGAGGGATGAGATGGTTAGCATAAAATCCTAACTATTGGGACAAGGCAGATATTTATTAGTTATGTTTTAGGGTTTGTATTTATTTTGGTGGGTTAAAGCTGAGACCGAGTAAAAAATCGATTTATTCTTGAAATCATATCAAAAATTGCATAAATTATATTAACGATTTTAGTATATGTAACAATTTTAGATCAATTAAAAAATCAAATTTGTGATTTTGTTTTAATTTTTAGACAAAATCATATTTAAACAATCGCATCGCACCATCACCAATGATTTCCGACTTTTCGATGCGCAGGTTCTCATCATTTTGTCTCTTTGTTTTGGTTTTTTACTTGATAGACATATGTACAAATTGTGCTTATTGAATTTGGTTTACGAATTTGCTTTTAATAGATAAGACCTTTATTCATTTGCTAAATGTAAAACTTAAAACTTGACAACACTGTTATCTGACAATTCACAAGTCTTCATTTTACTTGTAAATTTGTAAAAAAATTGTGAAATTTTATTAAACTTTATTAGTAGCATTCTACTTTTAGTGTATATTTTTTTTATAAGAGGAGGAATGACAATGATCCCTTGTATAACATTGAATAATTGAATTCGAATCATGGGTTGTAATTACTTTATGAGGCTTGCAGTAAACATTGTTTATATTACTGAGTATATTTATTTACCCAGTTGTTAATATTTGGACAAATCACATTTTATCAGTTTACATTATAAGAATTACTGAGCCTGAACAGTCATTACTACTCAATGTGATATTTTTTAGTTTCTTAAATGTAACATTCACTGTAAACTACAATGAATATTTTTATTGCCATCAATTTTTGTAATAGAAAAATATTTTTCAATATGTATATATTCAATTGGTTTTAAAATCAAAATTGCGCACAAATAAAATTACACCGCACTTTTTAAAACCGCACCTTACAATTTCATGTACGATTTTAAATTTGTCAAACCATACTTAAACGGTTTTGAATGCGGTTTGGAATTCAAACCGCATCATACCCTGCCCTAGTTAGAGAGGCTTAGCTTAATTCCCGTCAGTTCACCGATTTAGCACTACCCCATAGCCTATGTAGAACGTGCACGAATTGAGTTAAGTTGCTCTAATTTAATTTATAAATTTTATTGAGTATAAAATAAAATTTGATTGAAATTCGGTTAGTTATTAAGTCTGGTATAATTTAAAATTGAATCTAAATAATTTAAACTTTTCAAACGAATATGATCAGGTATCAATTAAAATTTATCGTTTATATTTCAAGTTGAATCGAATTTTTAGTCAAATGAATACGAATCGAGTCTAAACCGTTTAGTTCATTTTTCAATCTTACATCTACGTACTAGTGTTGTTTGTCGGTTGCTTCATAATGTTTTTATTAATTGAAAGTAATGAAATCGAGAATTAATACTTGATATTTCTTTTCACATAAATTTTATATAAGACTCATATAAAATAAAAAATATCACTAATTTTCTTCCTAAAATTTCACAACAAATAATTAAAGTGAAGAAAAATGTTAATTTTTTTTTTGATCAAATAAAATATTTTTTAATTTTATTTATACCCTTTAAATTATAAACATCAAATTAGTAATTACCTTCATTTTACATAAACTCTTAGTTTTCTTTCATTAACTCATAAAAATAAAGAATGAAAATTACTATTATTTTTTTTATCGATTTCACTTTCATAGTTTGAAACTTTTCCTTGCTTTAGTTTTTATATAAAGACGCAAACCCAACATTTTTGTCGATTTATCATAATATACATATTTAAATATAATATTTTATATTATTTTCAATATTAAATTTTAAAATTTGTCAATTATTAGTATTATGACTGAATGGATTGAAAACGTGAAAATAATTAGAACTAAGTCAACTAACTCTTAATCTTAGAACGAGAAACAATAAAAAAAAACTGTATTGTTTTCTTCCTCTTTATTTGTTTTTGAAAAATAATTATACTTCTAGCTCAATTATGTAATAAAGGTATGATAATAAGGGTATATTTTTAAAAATTAGATGCGAGGGGTAATACTATTAATAAGTTTATCTATCCTTTTTATAAAGCAAAATATATATATATTAATTCATAAAATTAATTTTAAAAATAATATAAATTATTTATTTTAACTAATATACTCAAATTTACTTTTAAAACAAAAATAATTATAAATTATTAAATTATATATAATATTATTATTTTATGGTGAGACATAAGGTGTGGCATTTACACAATGTTTTGGAGTTTTAGTTTTAAGAGAAAATAAAAGAAAGTTAGAGAAGAAAAAGAGACGAGGTGTTTTAGAGTTTTTTGGTAGAAGAAAAAATAAAATAAAGGCGTGTCTTAAAGTTTAAGTTAAGAAAGAAAATAAAATAAAATTGAAAAAAATAAGTGTCGTCTAAAATTTTCTTTCTCACTTTTGAGAAGAAAATAAAAGAAACGAAAATAAGTCAATCTCTTTTTTAATACTATGTTTTGTATTTTTAAAAAAAATTAAATAATAAAAAAAATTTAAAAAAAATTAAATAATAAAAAATTTAAATATAACGAGAAGATAAAATAATAAAAAATTTATAAATTTTATTTGATGTTGTTATTGAATTTATAAAATTAAAAAAAAAAAGAAAATTTAAATTTTACTTTAAAAATACTATTTTACCTTTATATTAGTTATGTGATGTTTACAATATAAAGGGTGTTATAGGTGTAATGACCCCAAATCCGGGTTCCTTGAACCCTAGACTTGGTACGTCACGATACATCATCTTCATACACTTTCTATAACTAATGCGGAATATATAAACATAAATTGTTTATTCTACAACATTTCCCAAGGTTTCTAACCTTAACTTACATATATACCTTTAGATTCATAAAAAGGTTTACACAATTACTTACATCATATAACAATTTAGTTATCATGCATAACACTATAATCTTATCTTTTGCTTCTGTCTCCGTCTCTCCTCGGACATTCGTATTATTCTGAAATTTGTTATCATGATATAGCAAGAGTGAGCAACGACTTTGCTCAGCAAGTTTAAATACAATAACGATATATCATGATTGAAAGAAAGAATAAGCTTTTGGATTTTCAACAATATAATAATTGTGAAAGAGTACGAATCATAATTTCAATAATTGAATGATTGAATTAATTAATGTTAAGTGTCAATAATGACCATGAACAAATTTAACTGAACCTTATGGTAATGAAGGTGATCAGCCTTTCATACCTGATGAACACGTGCAACAAACACTATGTGCGAAACAACAATTTTAAGAGGTGGAATAATTATACAGAATTAAACCATAACATGCTTGAAACGTAACAACTTGAGTTTGAGTTAGGAACTTGAACAATAAAATAATATATCCTGCTCGAATATAAATTGAGTAGGGTTTAGGAAACTTGCCTGATAGTCGATCTACAGCTAACTAGCTTTAAATAACTCTCTTGAATGACCTAATATTAACAACATTGGTCTATCAATTAGCACTACGTAAAATTGTACAATTATGCGCTCAATTATACCATTTATCTAGCAAATAAAAGTGACATAACAAATAATTTAATATACTATCATTAACCTATAAAACAATTAATCAATCTTAGGTTAATAATTTAATTAATTTATATCATATTTCTCAAATGTTAAACACTTATTAAACTATTAAACAATTTATTATAATTGTTTAGATAAATGAGTTAAAAGACATTTTCTTTATTTCATTAAATCTAATTTCATTTAATTACTATTTAACATTAATTAAATAGTAAGTAATTAACTACCTTTAGTTATTATTTAATAATAAATAATAACTTACAAGATTTATTTATTATTTCAAGTTAATCAAATAATAAATAATTATATTATATTATAAATAATCAAATATCCTTAGTTATTATTTAATATAACTAATAACTAACTAACTGGATTCATTTATTATTTAGAGTTAATTAAATAATAAATAATCAAATTATATAGTAAATAATCAAATATCATTAGTTATTATTTAATAATAAATAATAACTAACTGGATTTATTTATTATTTAAAGTTAATCAAATAATAAATAATTAAATAATCAATCTTAGTTGTCTTTAATTATTATTTAATAGTAATTAAATAATAATTAATTATTTTATAATCCTTGTTTATTATTTAATATTTATTAAATAATAAATAATTAATTCAGTCATAAATTTGGAAAATATAATATTAAACTAACTAGATTAATATTTAAAACATTTAAATATTAATCCTAAATATTTATTATATTTGGAAAATATAATAATAAACTAACTAGATTAATATTTAAAATATTTAAATATTAATCCTAAATACTTATTATATTTGAAAAATATAATATTAAACTAACTAGATTAATATTTAAAACATTTAAATATTAATCCTAAATATTTATTATATTTGGAAAATATAATATTAAACTAACTAGATTAATATTTAAAATAGTTAAATATTAATCCTAAATATTTATTATATTTGGAAAATATAATAATAAACTAACTAGATTAATATTTAAAATATTTAAATATTAATCCTAAATACTTATTATATTTGAAAAATATAATATTAAACTAACTAGATTAATATTTAAAACATTTAAATATTAATCCTAAATATTTATTATATTTGGAAAATATAATATTAAACTAACTAGATTAATATTTAAAATAGTTAAATATTAATCCTAAATATTTATTATATTTGAAAAATATAATATTAAATACCTAAATATCATTTTTGTATTTTTACTATTTTTTTATAATTTTTATTTAATTTTTAATCATTTAAATTAATTAAAACTAAATTTGAGAGCATTTTCGTAATTGGCCAAAAATCTAAAAAAAAAATCCTTAGCCTTCGCTGCAAGTCTGCAACTCACGTCGCCGGTTGCTTATCCTCTTCTTCGGTAGTACAAACCCCCATTAAAACACCATCAAACAAACTTAAATATATCCAAAAATTTCTAAATCAATTACCAAAAACTTAGCAACAATTAATAACATTAAAAATTAGATACCCATTAATTATTTCACAAATTTTCGGAGCAAAATTTGTGAACATAATTAATTCCATAAATACATCAAAATTATGATTTTCAACCTCAAATCCCATAAATAATCACATAATTAAATATTACAAATTATTCTATACCAAAATACTAATTTTTCTACATTATCCAAACAATTTATTACATAACAAACAATTCTTTTGGATAATTAAAATGGAAAGAAAGTATACTTTAAAAATAAAATAAAATAAGTAATACCTTATTTGATGATTTCTATTTGAGAGCTAGATTAATAATTTTCCTTTAGTAATTTCCTTGATGGCAATGAAACTTTCGGATGTAATTTCTATGGAGGATTTTGAGAAATATGATTTTCATAGAGAAAATAGAGAAATGTTGAACAAAGAACAATACTCATGCTTCTACTGTCTTGTAAACTTGGAACACGCCAAATCCAAGGAAACACGCCAAAATTTTTTAGGAAACACGGCACAATCTTTTTAATATATTAATTATTTAATATTTACACTTTAAATACTCCTTAATTATACGCACAGTGTAAAGAATATCACCATATGTATAAAAATTAAATATACCATAAAATAGTATATATCTTCACGATCATTTTAAAATTCGTTTCACTAAAAACGGATGTACTTTATTTTACCACATAATAATAATTTAGTACACTTTATGTGACGCCCCCAAATCTAGGCCCACACAGCCCAAACTTGAGTCGTCAAAAGACTACAACAAAATTATTACAATGAAATACAACGTACAACAATACAGTGGATAATACAACACAACTAAGTCTTCATTATTATTGCCACACTATTTTATAACACGTGAAGACTATGATAGCTATCCCCGCACTCTCACTCTATTCCCCGGCTAGACCCCGTTACGTTCTCATCTCCTGTTGAAAAACAATGGAACGAAAAGAAAGGGTGAGCTCAAATAGCCCAGTAAGAAATATCATGACTAAGATAATGACGAATAATTTATCATTAGCCTTCAACAGTTGAGTTCTTGATAGAATACAATAGACTACAAGGTTTATATCAAAAACTGCAGTTAAATTCTTAAACAACGTTCAGATCAATAATAGCAGCGGAATGAACAATCTATTAGAAGAATAATGCAGACTATAATGTCCACTCGCTTCTCTTTTTAGTAAAAATATCATCAACTTTTATCATATGAAATACCATTAGTCAAGATAATACAACTTCACAGTTCCTGGTCATAATCATGCAGATCAACAGTTCGTCTTTGCACTACGGGCCAAAGACATTCAATATAACACCAACGGTCATGATTATACCAGATTCAGCCTTTGGTCATAATCATACCAACCAACAGTTCATCTTTGCACTACGGGCCAAAGAGAACATTCACCACGTGTCATAAAAGACACCGAACAGATGTATCGCCTTTAACCTAATATATCGCCTTTAACCTATCATCTGTTCAACAATTATATCACATCTGTGCCCCCGGCCACAGATATTCACAACAGCTTGATTCTTGATGATTAATACAAATAACAGTGATACAAATGATGAACAGAAGAACAGGATAAACAATAAGTATCGGAAGTTTACTTTGTGCAGATTCAAATAATGTCCAAATTGCCAACATGATGTGGAGTGAAATTTAAAAATGATATTCAAGATCCACAGTTCAGAATAACGATTACAGTTCAATAGAAATGTTCAGAAAATAGGAAGGTTCAGTTGAACTAATGAAATTCAACTATTATGGAACATATAATATTTTCAGGAATTATAGAAGCAATAGTTCCATAATAAGTTTCGATTTAGGTGTATGGAAGAAAATAATATCCCTTACCGTAGCAGGTTTGATTAACAAAAGGTGAAGGGAATTAATATCCCTTACCATAGTAAGTTTGAATAATGGAAGATGAAAAAGATGGTATCCCTTATGAGTATAAAGGAAAATGATATCACTTACGAATATGGAATAAAAGTGTCATGTGATAATTCGTGTAGACAAATTATTTCCACACGAGACAAATAAAAAGGGTTATTCACCAACAGGCGATAATCCGCACCGTAAGGTTATTCCCATCAATTTGAATACGAATAGTTATTCACCAAACAGGCGTAATCCGCACCGTAAGGTTATTCCCACAATTTAATAGAATTTGAACACGAAGAGTTATTCACCAAACAGGCGATAATCCGCACCGTAAGGTTATTCTCAAAGATTAATAAGGAATGAATACAAAAGGTTATTCACCAACAGGCGGTAAACCGCGCCGTAAGGTTATTCCCACAATTTAATACATGGAAATAAATGGCACAAGAAAGAAACGATATTATTTTCGAGAATCAAAGAATGATAATCCCTTCAAGTAAGAAAGAAAATAATATCCATTTATGATGATGAAAAGAGTGATACCCCTTACCTTAACACGTGACTGGATATTGATTTAAATGAGATTGATCAACCTATATATTTTTAATATAATTAGTAATTACCACATATAAATTTCAAAGTATATGATAACTCGTATATTATGAACTATCAAAATTATATATATTTAACATAATTTTTGTAGTATAATATAACAACTTTAAAATAGTTTTTAAAATAATATTCCAAAATAAATCTTCCAAAGAAAGCTTTTAAAAATGAATCTTCTCAAAGAAGAGTCTTCTAAAGGAAGATTTGTGAATACCGTGAAAAATAGGAATTTATGAAATTACTACTCTTTAATAAAACACTTACTTGAAAAATTCCTGCACTCCTTTTGGCTTTCAAACTCTCAAAATAACCTTACTATTCTCAGAGAAAACTCATAAAATTCTTATAGAAAAATTTTATGTTTTAGGTGTGATTTTTCTATTCAGCTGAGCAAGCTATTTATAGGAGAAAATAAGTTACTATGCGTGGTAGGTGAACAGAAAAAAATTCAGCAGAGGCTGCTGCGCAGCCTCCACCAACTCTTCAGCAAATTCTCACATTTCTCACATTTCATGTGGGACCCATTGTGGGGCCCACATGATTCTTACTATTCACGTCACTATTCACGTTACTATTCACGTCACTATTCACGTTACTATTTCAAATAGTAAAATTAATTATTTTATTTTTTATTTATTTATTTATTCTTCCTGTGAGTCCAACATATAAAATAATGTTACTACAATAATGTAAGAAATACGTTACATATTTTTATTAATTTAATAATATAAATTATAGTGTATTTGCTACTGTGACAATTAATAGATTCAATAATTTTAAACTACAGTGCACCAACAATTATTGACTCGATGATATGAAATACAGTGTAATGACAATTATTGAATCAATAATGCAAAATACTGTGTAGCAATAATAATTGAATTGATAATATAAAATATTATACAGTGACAATTATTGATGAAATGATGCGTAACAGTTACGGTGTCAATTATCAGATCAATAATACGAGACACTGTGCAATACCGTGTGCTACTGTAGAATACCGTGTGCTACAATAAAATACCATAAATTATCGTATGCTACTATTCTTTTATCATCGGTATTTTAACAGTTAACACCGTTGACTATTTTTATTTAAAAAGGTTACTTCTGTCGTTTTCTATATCCGACAATTATTCCGTTGTGGGGTCCACCAATAATTTGTTATTTCGGCGCCGTCGTACGGCCCGAATATTCCCCGACAAAACGAATATTGTCCGACAAGATAAAATTTGCACATAACATCCTTAACTTTAAATTTTATCGATTTAACCACTTACTGTTTCAGGAAAAATATATATGAAGAAAAATTAAATTTTGTATTTCATAAATTCGGGGTCTTACAACCTCCCCTCCTTATGAAATTTCGTCCCCGAAATTGACGTACCTGGCATTTCGAAGAGGTATGGATACCTAGACTTCATCTCAGTATCTAGCTCCCAGGTCATTTCCTCAATATCTTGGTTCCTCCATAAAACCTTAACTTGAGGTATAACCTTTGAGCGTAAGATCTGCTCCTTCTTATCTAGGATTTTAACAGGTACTTCCTCATACGTTAAATCTTCTGCTATAACGTCTGGTTCTAACTCAATGACGTGGTTTGGGTCCTTCACATATTTACGTAACATAGATATGTGAAAAACGTTATGGATGCGAGACATACTTGGTGGTAAGGCTAGTCTGTAAGCTACAGTTCCCACCCGATCGAGGATTTCAAATGGGCCAATAAATCGAGGGTTGAGTTTTCCTTTCTTTCCGAATCTCGTAACCCCTTTCCATGGAGAAACACGTAAGAATACATGATCTCCGACGTTGAATCTCTCATCTCTTCGATGAAGATCGGCATAACTCTTTTGTCGTTCTTGTGCTGTCTGTATTCGTTGTCGAATCATTTGGATCTTTTCGGTCGTCAAGCGTACCAACTCGGGTCCCAACAGTTTTGCTTCTCCTACCTCATTCCAACATACTGGAGAGCGACATTTGCGTCCATATAAAGCCTCGAATGGAGCCATACCTATACTTGCTTGGTAACTGTTGTTGTAGGAAAATTCCACCAATGGCAAGTACTTATCCCAACTTCCTTTGAAATCTAGTACGCAAAGTCTCAAAAGATCTTCGAGGGTCTGGATCGTCCTTTCCGATTGTCCGTCCGTTTGAGGATGGTATGCAGAACTAAAACGTAGTTCAGTGCCCATAGCTTTTTGTAGACTGATCCAAAAGCGTGAAGTGAATCTAGGATCTCGATCAGAAACTATGGAAACTGGCATGCCATGCAATCTCACGATCTCATTTATGTACATACCGGCAAGACGTTCAAGTGAAAAGTTTTCTCGTATAGGCAAAAAATGAACGGATTTGGTCAATCTATCTACGATGACCCAAATTGCATCTAAGCCTTGAGAAACTTTGGGAAGACCCGTCACGAAATCCATATTGATGTGTTCCCACTTCCATTCGGGAACCTCAAGTGGTTGTAAAGGACCCTTAGGTACTTGATGCTCTGCCTTGACACGTTGACAAGTTAAGCACCTTGAGATAAACTCTGCAATCTCCCTTTTCATATTGTTCCACCAAAATGTATGTCGAAGATCTCGATACATCTTGGTACCTCCAGGGTGGATTGCAAATGGCGTGTTGTGTGCCTCCATCATGATTTTATGCTTTAATTCAGGATCGTTAGGAACACAGAGTCGAGAGTTGACTCGAAGTATTCCTTTCTCGTCGATTCTTGCTTCGGGAATGGTACCTTCTTGTACTTTCTTTATCATGTTTATCAGTTCCGGATCGGTAGCTTGAGCAGCTTTAATTTTATCGATTAAAGCTGGTTCTACTTGCACGTGAGCAATCTTCGAGTGGGTCCCTGGTGTCTTTAGCTCCATCTCCATCTTTTGCAAGTCGTACAAAATACGCTTTTGTGTTGTCAGCAGTGCACTTGTACTCGCATAAGATTTTCTGCTCAAAGCGTCAGCTACAACGTTCGCCTTTCCCGGGTGATACTGGATTGTGTGATCATAATCCTTCAACAGCTCAAGCCAACGTCGTTGTCGCATGTTGAGTTCCTTCTGGGTGAAGAAATACTTGAGACTTTTATGATCCGTATAGATATCCACTTTCTCTCCGTACAAGTAGTGTCTCCAGATCTTCAACGCGAAAACGACTGCTGCCAACTCTAGATCATGAGTAGGATAATTTTTCTCATAATCTTTGAGTTGTCGAGAGGCATAGGCTATAACCTTTCCATGTTGCATAAGGACACAGCCTAGACCTTTGCCTGAAGCATCGCTGTATATGACAAATTCTCCCGATCCTGATGGAATGGTCAGAACAGGAGCTGAAACAAGTCTCCTCTTAAGCTCTTGAAAACTTTTCTCGCATTGCTCGCTCCATATGAATTTTGTGCTTTTCCGAGTAAGCTGAGTTAATGGAGTGGCGATTCGAGAAAATCCTTCTACGAATCTCCGATAATAACCAGCTAGGCCCAGAAAACTTCGGACTTCGGTTACTGTCTTGGGTTGTTCCCAATTTAGTACCGTTTCAATCTTCGCAGGATCGACTGATATTCCTTGACTAGAAATCACATGCCCAAGAAACGTGACCTCCTCAAGCCAGAACTCACATTTCTTCAACTTGGCATATAATTTGTTCTCACGGAGCTTCTGGAGTATCAATCTCAGGTGTTGTTCATGATCCTCACGACTTTTGGAGTATATGAGGATGTCATCAATAAAGACAACCACAAAATGATCCAAATATTCCTTGAATATTCGGTTCATCATGTCCATGAAAGCTGCAGGAGCATTGGTTAGTCCAAAAGGCATGACTAAAAACTCATAATGCCCATAACGAGTTCTGAAAGCAGTCTTTGGAATGTCCTCAGCTTTAACCTTTAACTGATGATATCCAGAACGGAGATCAATCTTTGAGAAATGTTGAGCACCTTGTAATTGATCAAACATGTCATCAATTCGAGGTAACGGATACCTGTTTTTGATGGTGACATGGTTCAATTCTCGGTAGTCAATGCACAATCTCATACTCCCGTCTTTCTTCTTCACAAATAGAACAGGAGCACCCCAAGGTGATGCACTCGGACGAATGAAACCAGTATCCAACAATTCCTGTAGTTGGACTTTTAACTCTTGAAGTTCAATGGGAGCCATTCGGTATGGAGTTTTGGAAATGGGCTTGGTACCAGGTTCAAGATCAATACAAAATTCAATTTCACGGTTTGGGGGTAAACCAGGAAGTTCCTCCGGAAAAACGTCAGGAAACTCATTAACAATGGGAATATCATTCAAGTTTGACGTATTTTTGTTCAAATCAGTGACATGAGCTAAAAAGGCTTGACATCCGTTTTTCAATAAACGAATGACTTTATGGCTAGAAATAACAGTTATAGATTTCAATGGTTTAGTTGCTTGAATTTGCATGACAGGTTGATTAGGAATATGAAAACTAATAATCTTATGAAAACAATCAATTTTAGCATGATGGGTAGTCAACCAATCAATTCCTAAAATCACATCAAATTCATGCATCTCCAAAGAAATAAGGTCAACAGGTAATGTGAGGTTGTTGATTTGAACTAGGCAAGATTTATAGACAGTAGATGTAATGGTCATTTCTCCTAATGGGGTTTCAACTGATAAGTCAAAGTCCAAATTTTCAGGAGTTAAGTTTAAACGCTGAGCACATGCAGGTGAGATAAAAGAATGGGTAGAACCAGTATCTAACAAAGCGTAGATTTCACGAGAATTTATGAATAGCTTACCGGTCATCACCTCATTCGATTTCTTGATCATCAAGGCTGTCATCATCAAATCGAGTCCCGTATACTTCATCCGGATCTTCACATATTTCAACCATGGGAATACCGCTAAATAATTTTCTAACAAACTGTTTCTCGGATTCATCAACTTCATCAGTAGTAACGTACCAATGATTTCCATAAGAATAGTATTTTCGATAGACTGCAGTTTCCATAATAGTGACTAACTTAACCTGAATTCCTTTAAATTGTAACGCCCAAAAGTATAGAAACATCATTTTTAAATAATCTTGAAAGTCATAGCTGGAACACCATAAATCCCAAAGACTTATATGAAACGTCCATATATTCTGATCCTTTGTTATCGAGCATAACCAGGTGATATGACTCTCCCAATTAGTGAGCAGATTAAAGGCAATAATTTCTGCAAGTTCATTACATCCTTTAATTGCTTCTAATAACGGATCTGGAACGACTATAGCAGAGTTTTCACCTTCATCCTTACTGGATAGAACACGCATAATTTTTGCTTTAGACAAATGATTCAACTCTGAGTTTGTAGAAAGATTATTCGTCGCCTCTTGATTCGCAGCTACATTTGTTTCGGTCATTTCATAGTTAACCTCCTGATTTTCAGATGCCATACTTAACTGTGGTCACAAAATAAATGTTAGTTCAAATAAACTGACTCATCACTTCATGTCCCTATATTCAAATCAACTCATTAGATAATAAAATCTAATTTAGGTGGGACACACTAGTGACTGATTATATTCGTCTCTCCCTTCCTAGTTCTACCCCAGATCTCCATTAAAGACCATATCCCTAAGCTCTGATGCCAACTGTGACGCCCCCAAATCTAGGCCCACACAGCCCAAACTTGAGTCGTCAAAAGACTACAACAAAATTATTACAATGAAATACAACGTACAACAATACAGTGGATAATACAACACAACTAAGTCTTCATTATTATTGCCACACTATTTTATAACACGTGAAGACTATGATAGCTATCCCCGCACTCTCACTCCATTCCCCGGCTAGACCCCGTTACGTTCTCATCTCCTGTTGAAAAACAATGGAACGAAAAGAAAGGGTGAGCTCAAATAGCCCAGTAAGAAATATCATGACTAAGATAATGACGAATAATTTATCATTAGCCTTCAACAGTTGAGTTCTTGATAGAATACAATAGACTACAAGGTTTATATCAAAAACTGCAGTTAAATTCTTAAACAACGTTCAGATCAATAATAGCAGCGGAATGAACAATCTATTAGAAGAATAATGCAGACTATAAGGTCCACTCGCTTCTCTTTTTAGTAAAAATATCATCAACTTTTATCATCTGAAATACCATTAGTCAAGATAATACAACTTCACAGTTCCTGGTCATAATCATGCAGATCAACAGTTCGTCTTTGCACTACGGGCCAAAGACATTCAATATAACACCAACGGTCATGATTATACCAGATTCAGCCTTTGGTCATAATCATACCAACCAACAGTTCATCTTTGCACTACGGGCCAAAGAGAACATTCACCACGTGTCATAAAAGACACCGAACAGATGTATCGCCTTTAACCTAGTATATCGCCTTTAACCTATCATCTGTTCAACAATTATATCACATCTGTGCCCCCGGCCACATATATTCACAACAGCTTGATTCTTGATGATTAATACAAATAACAGTGATACAAATGATGAACAGAAGAACAGGATAAACAATAAGTATCGGAAGTTTACTTTGTGCAGATTCAAATAATGTCCAAATTGCCAACATGATGTGGAGTGAAATTTAAAAATGATATTCAAGATCCACAGTTCAGAATAACGATTACAGTTCAATAGAAATGTTCAGAAAATAGGAAGGTTCAGTTGAACTAATGAAATTCAACTATTATGGAACATATAATATTTTCAGGAATTATAGAAGCAATAGTTCCATAATAAGTTTCGATTTAGGTGTATGGAAGAAAATAATATCCCTTACCGTAGCAGGTTTGATTAACAAAAGGTGAAGGGAATTAATATCCCTTACCATAGTAAGTTTGAATAATGGAAGATGAAAAAGATGGTATCCCTTATGAGTATAAAGGAAAATGATATCACTTACGAATATGGAATAAAAGTGTCATGTGATAATTCGTGTAGACAAATTATTTCCACACGAGACAAATAAAAAGGGTTATTCACCAACAGGCGATAATCCGCACCGTAAGGTTATTCCCATCAATTTGAATACGAATAGTTATTCACCAAACAGGCGTAATCCGCACCGTAAGGTTATTCCCACAATTTAATAGAATTTGAACACGAAGAGTTATTCACCAAACAGGCGATAATCCGCACCGTAAGGTTATTCTCAAAGATTAATAAGGAATGAATACAAAAGGTTATTCACCAACAGGCGGTAAACCGCGCCGTAAGGTTATTCCCACAATTTAATACATGGAAATAAATGGCACAAGAAAGAAACGATATTATTTTCGAGAATCAAAGAATGATAATCCCTTCAAGTAAGAAAGAAAATAATATCCATTTATGATGATGAAAAGAGTGATACCCCTTACCTTAACACGTGACTGGATATTGATTTAAATGAGATTGATCAACCTATATATTTTTAATATAATTAGTAATTACCACATATAAATTTCAAAGTATATGATAACTCGTATATTATGAACTATCAAAATTATATATATTTAACATAATTTTTGTAGTATAATATAACAACTTTAAAATAGTTTTTAAAATAATATTCCAAAATAAATCTTCCAAAGAAAGCTTTTAAAAATGAATCTTCTCAAAGAAGAGTCTTCTAAAGGAAGATTTGTGAATACCGTGAAAAATAGGAATTTATGAAATTACTACTCTTTAATAAAACACTTACTTGAAAAATTCCTGCACTCCTTTTGGCTTTCAAACTCTCAAAATAACCTTACTATTCTCAGAGAAAACTCATAAAATTCTTATAGAAAAATTTTATGTTTTAGGTGTGATTTTTCTATTCAGCTGAGCAAGCTATTTATAGGAGAAAATAAGTTACTATGCGTGGTAGGTGAACAGAAAAAAATTCAGCAGAGGCTGCTGCGCAGCCTCCACCAACTCTTCAGCAAATTCTCACATTTCTCACATTTCATGTGGGACCCATTGTGGGGCCCACATGATTCTTACTATTCACGTCACTATTCACGTTACTATTCACGTCACTATTCACGTTACTATTTCAAATAGTAAAATTAATTATTTTATTTTTTATTTATTTATTTATTCTTCCTGTGAGTCCAACATATAAAATAATGTTACTACAATAATGTAAGAAATACGTTACATATTTTTATTAATTTAATAATATAAATTATAGTGTATTTGCTACTGTGACAATTAATAGATTCAATAATTTTAAACTACAGTGCACCAACAATTATTGACTCGATGATATGAAATACAGTGTAATGACAATTATTGAATCAATAATGCAAAATACTGTGTAGCAATAATAATTGAATTGATAATATAAAATATTATACAGTGACAATTATTGATGAAATGATGCGTAACAGTTACGGTGTCAATTATCAGATCAATAATACGAGACACTGTGCAATACCGTGTGCTACTGTAGAATACCGTGTGCTACAATAAAATACCATAAATTATCGTATGCTACTATTCTTTTATCATCGGTATTTTAACAGTTAACACCGTTGACTATTTTTATTTAAAAAGGTTACTTCTGTCGTTTTCTATATCCGACAATTATTCCGTTGTGGGGTCCACCAATAATTTGTTATTTCGGCGCCGTCGTACGGCCCGAATATTCCCCGACAAAACGAATATTGTCCGACAAGATAAAATTTGCACATAACATCCTTAACTTTAAATTTTATCGATTTAACCACTTACTGTTTCAGGAAAAATATATATGAAGAAAAATTAAATTTTGTATTTCATAAATTCGGGGTCTTACACTTTACACCACCAAAAATAATAAAAATATATATATAATTAATATATATATTATTTTTACAATTTAATTCATTATATAAACATTTTCACCATTTATTGTGAAATTAAATAATTGAAATATATATATATATAAACAAACACTTACGCCATCGGCCATGCCACCCAGCACATTACATATTTATATACTACATATGTGCGCATTACATATATATATATATATATATATATATATATATACTTAAATATTCAAATAATATATATAATTTACATATATATATATTATTTATACACATTACCTTATTTCAAAAACAATTTCACAATAAATTATGAAATTAAAATAAATACAATATATAATTTAATATATATTATTTAGGCCATAAATTAAATTATTTAATACATTTACAATAAATAATTCATTTCTCATCAATTATGAAAATAAATCCATTTACCCGAAAATACATTAAAATAATAATATATTACTCAATTTCTTATTTAAATAATTTATTAAATTATTTAATTAATATTACACAAATAATTGTATAATTAAATTACTCACTTCCATAAATCATTTACAATGATTTATTTAATTATAGAATATATTCATTTAATATATTCAATTACTATTTAAAATTACTCAATTAATTTAATCCCTTTATATATATGTACATATATATGAAATTAAATATTGTACAATATATATAATTACTATTCTCCCTTAATTAATTCAACTATTTTATATAATTTATAATTATATAAATTACATAATTATTCCTCACAAATAAATTTATCAATAATTTGCATAAATATTGATTAATTAATATAACCAATATAATAACTCAATTAATTTCACAATAAACCTTTTAATTCAATTTGGATTTATTTAATATTAATCCCTTTATTTACTATAATTTAATTAACCATTAAATTATGTTGTAAAATATGCACGTATATATATATTCATATAAATACATATTTAATTTACACGCAATCACGTCGCATAATTATATAACTCCACTAATTAAATTCTCTTAATCTAATTAGACTTGCTATTAGCCAAGTTTATTGAATTATCACTTTACTTGCTAACTTATCAAAAATTTTGATATCACCATAACTAAGTTAGTCCGTTAAATTTATTTTGGACCTCTATTTATCTATCACTACTAGGTTATCAAACTCCAACCTTCATTAAATATTAAATATTTTATTTCTAATTCATTTAAATATCCGGGATATTACAATAGGAATTTTAAAAGATCTATTTATTTTTTTATTATCAAAATCTGTTTATTTTTGGACAAAAAAAATTAGCAAAATTTTCATCTATTTTTGTTTATTAAAAAATTCAATAATAAAAAACTTAAAATTTTCATTTAATTCTTTTTCTTTACGTCCGTTTTAAAATTTCTGTAACTTTATTTTTTTCAACTAAAAAACTCGCAAATGGAAAAATTTATTCAATCATTATATGATAAATTTATGTGATATTTTAAATTAATATATTTTTTATTTTAATAATATTTTATTATTTAAAATTATGAACCCACTAAAATATAGAATTTTGTTGGCATGGAACACCCTGAATTGGTTAGCGGACGGTGGTACTGACTGAAAAACCCATGGGTAACGTGAAGTTGTTGGATGACTTTCGTCCGATTATAATCATCTCACTCTTTGTACTCTTCTACTTCTTCTTCTTCAATTCGTCTCAAGGAGCCGCTTTCATGATTTAACTCAGAAGAATAGGACCCTTGAAATTTTTCATGATATTCTTCAATGGATCCATTCCTAGAACAGAAACTAAGAGACGACGTCCATTACCTCCATTCTCTCTGGCACCAAGGTCCCCCAACATCAAACCCTAACCCTTATATTACCAATAGCCCTATCATCCCCATTTACAACCCCAATCCCAATATCATCCCCGTTTTCAACCCTAACCATAACCCCAATCCCAATCCCAATTTCAATTTCAATTTCAATTTCAACCATTACCCTTACGTATCAAGGCACCTCCAACCTTCAAAGCGCACACAATTCAAGAATGAAAAACAACTCAAACCTTCAAATTCCACGCCATTCAAGAAAGAGAAAAAGAGACGCAGGGACAAAAGGGGTGGCATTAATCGAGGCAAGGATTGGGCGCCGGGATCCGACCCATCTCCGGTCTTAGACTTTGAATGGCCCTGCGACCCGGACCTACCGGATACTCGTTGCGGATGGCCCACTTTGGACCTCAAACCAGCTCCGATGACGCGTGTAGCCACTGCAGAAGAGCAATCACGCCTCTTTGCTACCCGATTGCAGCAAAAAGCCTTGAAAGCAGCACAAGAATTGTTTGCTAGTAATATGGACAGTGACGGCGATGATAATGATGAATATGGTGAAGATGATGATGATGATATTATGGATGATGATGGGGGTGATGAGTACAAGTTTTTCTTGAAAGTTTTCAGGGAGGATAGTGAGCTGAGGAGTTACTATGAGAAGAATTATGAGAGTGGGGAATTTTGTTGTTTGGTGTGTGGTGGGATTGGACAGAAAGTGGGGAAAAGGTTTAAGAACTGTGTTGCTCTTGTTCAGCATTCAGTCACCATAGCTAAGACGAAGAAGAAGCAAGCACATAGAGCCTTTGGGCAGGCTATTTGCAAGGTTCTTGATTGGGACATTAACAAGCTTCCCACCATTGTTTTGCCTAAATTGGGCAATTCACAGGTATCTAGTAATTTGTGTGGTTGATATTAATATGTATTTGTGCTTTTAAGTTGGAATTGAATATTGCAGGGTAATGCCCCTGATGGGCCTGATCATGGTAAGGAGAATTTGAATATTTGCAATTCGGTAAATGTTGATAATAGTGTGTTGGTTTTGAATAAGAATGACAATGCTGGTGAAGTTTTACCTGATAAAGCTGTTGACTTGTCAAATGTTGTGGGTGGTGAATTGGTGGTTTGTGAGGTTAGTGATGTTTATTAAATTTTAGGAATTTATACGTAGTTTTCAGAGTTTCATGATTTTGAAGGGTGGAGTTATTTCTATAGTTACTCGTAATGAACTTGTATGGATTGTGGTTTCATTGTTCTGCATGTGTTGTAGCATTCTTTGATGGTAGCCGATGGCAACAAAAATATGGATGATCCTGATAAGGGCGTTCCAAGTAATGTGGGAGGAAATGAAGAGGGAGTGGTAAATTGTCTGGTGAGATTTTAGTTATCTATTTCTATATTTTCCTTCTGTTGTTCCCTTTCTCTTATACAGTTGACCATTTAAAATTCTGATTGCATCTTTTTGTAAGAGTGAGTAGGTTCCACTGTGATTAAATTCAAAGTCTTTTTTAGTTTTATGAAATACTTTTGAATTAATCTGGAACCGTGTATGATGTAAGCATAAATATATAAGATGTCCACAACAGTATATTGGCATCTATGGCATGTAGCCACGAAAGTCAAATTCTTCCGTCTTTGGATTATGTAATCATATAATTATTAGTTGATGCTTATTTTTCAGTTAAATTGATTGATGCTTGGTAAGTTAGTTGACTTGTTAAAACAAAGTAGTTAGGATTTTTCCCCTTTTTGTTCAACTAATTAGAAATTCAGAATCCATGAAGTGAGCTATCTGGTACTACATATTGTTCGCCATTAAATATAAAATTTACTAGCCATTATGACGTGCTTTCTGCCCGCTACATTTTGCCTTTCTGCCGGGCATATAGTGCTAGATAGGACGTATCATTGCTGCATTGCTATGAGCACATTGGGGTAATGTAAAACCCAACGTTTGTCACCTGTCATAGTGGCACAGACAAGCATTTTGCTCTATTTAACTCTACCTCAGAACACAGAGACCATCTTTTAATGGCATGCAATTGCTCTTTCTGGCGGTCTTACTTTTTGCAATATTTAGTGCAGGAACCTTACAAAGAGGATGGTGTTGGAAATGCCGGAAATGAAGTAAAAGATCACACTGATAATGTTGCCACTGACTTGCAGAAAGCAAATAAAGAAAATCAGTGTTGGTAATGAAGCTCTAGATATGGTGCATATATAAGCAAAGGGTTGCATTGTGATATGATCCTTGTTATTGATGTAATTTGAGATCTTTACTGATGGCATAAAACAGTTTGGTTCGAGCAATTTATGCATGAAAACATTACGGTAAATGGATGAATTAGACAAGCTAAAGGCTAAAGGAAGAACAGTTTGTCAAGGTATTCCATCCATTGTTTACAAGAAGATGAGTAATTCATTCAGTATAAAACTTTTTTCTATTTTTCTGAATCCCTGGCCTTACTCCTAACTTTGCTTAGGCCAGGGTTCGAATTTCTCTCTGTGCAAAAAACCAATTCTTTCAAATCCATTTTCTTCCATCCAAAAAATAAAATTATATTTGCGTTGATACATGTTGAATTTCATGTATTCCGGTTATAATCCCATCCCAGTTTACATCTACCGTTGTTTACCGTATCATTGTTGCCTATAATTCAACAAAAGATTCACATGGTCACATCTATGAGCGAACAAAAGCCTGAGAGGTGAAATTTTGCTTTTGTATTTACAATTCAATGTTATTCAAAATTATTTTGAAATAGTGTATACACAAATATTTAGGTAAGTTCTCATGTTAAACAATATATTTGAAAAGTAGCAAATTATTAGAAAACTCTACAGCTAAAATAATTACTCTATTACTATACTAAACACAACCTTTGAAATTAGTAGTAATATTTTCATGAATAGAACGCTTCATTAAATGAGTTTCAAGTTTAAAGTAATGGATTCTTAATGTTAGTGGATATATCACAATTAATGCAATGTTTGAGTTACATTTATAAATAAATTATAAAAAAAAAAAATTTAGTATAGAACAGACGGATTATAGGATCACTTTACTTTATACACACAACATAAAATATTACATTCTATCTTACAATTAAAAAATATGATGAATTTTTATGTTGTGTATGTAAACTTATTCCGAATTATATGGAGTCAAAGATTTTTATTATTTTTATTTTATTTTAGTGAGCATATTGAAAAATTACTTCATGTTTTTAAAATAAGTGAAATAGTATATTTTTTCTTTTACATATTTGTGAAGCCTACCAAAGACGAACTCCATAAATACATAAAAAAAAAGAATATACTATTCAATTACCTAAAAAATACGAAATAATCTCTCCAAGACATGGGCTTAATTGGATGGCAAAATAAACCCTTTAAGAATCGGGTAGAATTTATATATTTGGCCATTTGGGTGTAAAGTATTCTACTGAGGGATACCGTAGTGTAAACAAACAAAGAAGTTCTATATAAAAACGTGGAACCTCCATCCACAAAAGCCAACACCTTCCTCCTTATTGATATTCGCCGGAGAGAGACTTTGAGAGAGAGAAGAGAGATGGCAGGGATTGGTCCGATTGCTCAAGACTGGGAGCCGGTGGTGATCCGCAAGAAAGCTCCGACCGCCGCCGCTCGCAAAGACGAAAAAGCTGTTAACGCCGCTCGTCGAGCAGGTGCCGAGATTGAAACCATCAGAAAAGGTCTCTTCACTCTGTATATTTTGCACAAGATTGTTGTGTATATTCGTACTTGTCCTTCATCTAGGGTTCTGATTCTCATCCATTCTGCTCTGATCAATATAACTGGTCTGTGTACATGTGAAATGATCTATATATGTATATATAGACGTGTAGTATTTAAATTTTCAGTCAGGGTTTGATTCGTTGAATACTTACATATGTTATCTTTAAAATATACATCAACATGGGTTATCCAGTAGTTTTTTTTTAAAAAAAAGAAAAAATCATTGTCCCAGTAGTTTTATAGATAATATTAATTCATATTCAGTTCAGATTACTAATGAATGATCTGATCTGTGTTGATTACTGGAAAGGGTTTTATAATCTTAAATAGAATAATAAGACCATTCTGGATTCTAGGTTTCATTTAAGTGCCTCTTGATCTATGTTTTGTGTTCTTTTTTCTTGCATATTGGGGTTCTCTTAAATGAAAGAAACTTTTTTTATATTTATAAATGGAGTTTAAAGGAAGATAAATAATGATGCTACGAACTTGGAAAAGAGGGGGAAGTGTTTGGTGATGTGGTCTGTAATAGCTGGGAATCCATTAATTGCTTTAGAGAGTTATGTGGCTAGACCAACGAGTAGTGAATGTAATATTTGAGGGTGAGGGTGAGCATATCTTTCAGTTGGCAGTCAGGTCCGTGGTGGCTTTTGTGAGATTTTGGGGGAAATTTGGTGTCTTAGTGATGAGCCTTTGATGTTTTAATTTTTTGGTTGTCGAGGATTTTCTAAGATTTTATAGGGATATATATGTTTTTTGTATATTTGTTTCTGGGTGGCATGCCATTCTCATGTCTTATGTTTTTTGGACTCCATGTGAGTGGCTTTTATACCTCATTTCTGGCCCTTTTATGGATACGTTACTTGTTTAGAGGTTTTAAATTATACGAGTTAGTGATTTTGTGTATTTTTTGATAATAGAGTTCTGCCATATTGTTTTTAATGAACCAAGTTCAACGTTTTGAACCATACTTTTCTTTTAAGATTGATCATCTTAAGTGTCAGTTAACCTTTCATATCTTTTGACAGTAGAATTCTTCATGTATATTGGTTTGTTTGAGTACAGTTTGTTTGTTAAGTTTTAGAGTTCGGGCAGTTTCACTCCTACTATATATATTGCATGATTATTTGTATGCAGTCTAATTTTTATTTGCCTAGGTTGGGATAATTGGATGCTTTTTTGCTTATGCTCTTCTATTTTTTCCTGAAGCAACTGCTGGCTCGAACAAGGCTGCCTCTAGTAGTACGTCTTTGAACACCAGGAAGCTGGATGAAGACACTGAAAATCTTGCTCGTAAGTAATGTTATCGACAAGTTTTCAGATTATCTCCTGCCCTTGAGCTCCCTTCTATTTAATGTATGTGCTTAAATTTCTTTTCCCACCTTAACCTCTTCAGTTCTGAAACTTGCTGGCCTACCTTCAATAACTGATAGTTAAGTGTATGCAATACCAGGAAGGAGGGAACTATTGCTTACTGTTTGCCATGCTTAACAACTTCCCTTCTAGATATCATAAGCCAAGTGAATAGATAATAGTAATGCATTCAAACAGCTTATGTTGTCTTCATTCAAATCTGAAATGCTGTCAGTATAATATATGCAAAGTTTGGCACAGAGGCTTCAGTTTCTGTTTGTGGCTTCATAACCGTGGTTACCTCTTATCTTCTCTTACTAAACAATCATTAGTGGAGGTCTTGAACTCGGTACATATAAAGTTTTTTTTAAGAACATTAACAAATTATTACGTGGCTTTGGCCGGACTTCTTTTTTAACATTTATCCAGTTAAAAACCAAACTTGTCTTCCTCTAATTAATGAAAAACTTGTCAAAAACTTCTTAATAAAACAAAACAAAGCAGGGAAGAAAAATGTCAAAAACCGAACTGCCAGTCTTACAGGCTAGTATGTCAAGCAGAAACCTTTTTCTTTACTTTGTGAGAGTCTTTGCTATTCCTTTTCCCCCCCTTTCTTTACTTCTTGACAAAGATTATGTGTCTGATGTTTCTGGTTTTCCTTGGGTTCATGAGTTGTGGATCATGTTAACATGTTAATGCTTCTCCGGAAGTGGGCAAAAGTATCAACAAGTTGGTTAGCCACACTTATTTTATAAACTGAATGTAGGATAGAGATGACATACTTTATTTTTGTGAACCCTTTCTTCTTCTTCTTCTTCTTTTTTTTCCACTTTCACTTTTCTTTTTCCTTTTGTTTTGTTTTTATTTTGGCTAATTATTTTTCTTTCGATAAATTTATTTGGTTAATAATTTATATTTTGATAATCTGCTAGACTTTTTGAATGCGATCAGTTGTTTCAGCTCCTTTTTAGCTTATCTATGTATGTACAGATGTTTTGGTTCTTCTGCCATTGACATGTTGAAACTTAATCTTCCTTTTGCCATATTTATATGGTTTCTGTAGTCTGTTTCTTATATCTTGTTTAATGATCTGAACATCATATGCAGATGAAAAGGTACCAACTGAATTGAAGAAAGCTATCATGCATGCTCGGAATGAGAAGAAACTCACCCAGGCTCAGCTTGCTCAGGTCTCTCTATCTCTCTCTATACAGACATACATACATACATATATATATATATATATATATATATATATATATATATATATGTATGTGCACACTTATTTGCCAAGTGGTGTACTCTTGGACTTGTTTAAAAGTACATAGAACCTCAACCTTTACCTCCTTCCCCCTTTTTTTTTTGCCCTGCAGATGATAAATGAGAAACCCCAAGTTATACAGGAATATGAATCTGGAAAAGCCATACCAAACCAGCAGATAATCACTAAACTGGAGAGGGCTCTAGGTGCAAAGCTGCGAGGAAAGAAGTAACAAAGGAAGAAAGATTGCCTCATTTTGCAAGTTCATGGTCTTTTAGAGTCTTAAAAAGAAATAAGTGGTGGAATGTACAAAAGCTTTTATTCCCTGTTCTTAACTACTGTTTGATTGTTGGTTAAAAACTGACTGATGGACATGACCTTTCCTTGTCCGCTGTGAATCTGTTTTTCACCTATGAAAAGTTGGAAAACTGCTTGTGTGGACATCTCTTGCACTGTTAGATTGTTTTGTTTTTCAAAAGCTTGGAGAGTTACTAATTTAAAGATTCAGAGTTGCTGCATGTTTTTTTTAGTCACGATGATCAAAATGCATTAGGTTCCTGATGATTATTGCCACATTGGGATTATCAAAATGTCAATACTGCTAATATCTTATGTGGAAGGGATCCTCTTGAGCTAGTTAAATCTTGAAAAAGGAAATGGGCCAAGGTGAGGAGATTTCCTTTTCTCATGACAATTTTGTATTGCTAGTGGAAATGTTAGTTTCTCTCATTTGTGGCGAGAAAAAGAACTGATGAAAAAGCTTTTATTTCTGGTTGTAGCTGCTGTTCATCATTTTTAGTTCTTTTATTCCATAAGACATCAAAGGGTCATTTAGTATGCACAAGTTTTTTTGCGCTAATTCTAATTTACTAGCCACTTGCACAGTCCATTGTCTTAACTTGTATTATTACGTGTTATTTTTGTAGAGTAGCCAATTAGTGGTAATTTTTTTATAATCAAAGTAAGCACCGATTTTTGTGCATATATAATCCATGGTTACTTTTGTTCGCATGTAGAACAAAACTCTCTCAAGTCTTGTTTAAAGAAAACAGGAACCAGGTTGGCTGATCCTACTTGAGGATGTGAAAGCTGATTCAGACCATGCGAGGGTATAAGATTTGATTTACTCCTTTTACTGAGAATCACATGGTGCTGATGTGTTTTGCCCTGGTCTTATTTCTCTGCTTTGACCACTGTGGTTTGTTAGGCTGGTTACTGCTGCAAAATATGGCAGCTGGATCAGTTTTATTTGCTAATTCCCTTGTGTTCTGCTCTTGCTTTGCAGTCTATTTGTATTGGCTGCTGTTTAGTTAGTTTATGGGTCTCCTTTACTGTTAAGTTTTGTTCTATTTAGCTACGGGGTGCCTCCTTTACTCGGTGTTGTTTTTGTTTGCCTAGCTGGAATTCATGGATGAGATCTGACTTGATGGTTTGGACTGTGCTGTGGTCTTAACAAATTCTTGTATTCTCCTAGTTTTGCAGTCTCGTGCAACTGAGTGCCTTCATTGCTATTCTTTATGTTGCATGTGGTTATGTCTGTCTTGCAGGGGTCTATTCTCATTTTGTAATAGAGTTTTGTTCCCTAACCACACGGGCTGTGTGAGTTCGTTAGTGGTTAGGAAATGTCTCCTAGTTTAGGCTAGGTGTTTTTAATCTCAATGGGAGATGGATTAGTGTCACTAGTTTTATTGTAATATTCATATTTTTTTTGCTTTTAATATACAAACATATTAGCAAAAATAAAATAAAATAAAATTGAACGTCCATTGCCATAACCTACGGGCTTAATAGATTAGATTTCCCCGGCTACTACTTTCACCCAAAGTATCTTTCACAAAATATTCATATTGTTTATATACATTTCACTGACCAAAAGAAGGCACTACAGAAATTCAGAAAAGAGCATAAAAGAACAAAAATTAAAAACGAAAGAGAAAAAATGGTTTCTGGATTAACATATAATCTTAACAATTACATGCCCACCAGTTGCATGAAATACACTTGCAAGAGAATAAATTACTCGCATGCCAGTTTTGTACCGAAACTGGTTAGACAAATAGCAAATGCCTGGAATGCTGACAACGGCTGCCTGTAATCCATGGTGAAAATATCATCACCAACTTTCCCAAATTGCAAGAGAACTGTTTCCTCGTCACCCTTTCCTCCTGGCTGGCTTTGATCTAATGTTGCAACTAGTTGAAAGTTCTTCACCGATGCAACAGTCACCCGGCCGTGGAAATTTAAGCACCAGCACTGCAAGTGTTCATGCCACCTTGGAGCTTTGTTTCTTAAAACTGTTTGCCCAGAAGCAGCAGACTCTGGCTTCTTCATTCTGAAATCATCCTGAAGTTTGTCAGCAACAGTTTCACCTGAACATGGGCACTGGAGCGAACATATCATCCTCCTAGGACCTCTTGATTTCAAGAGGTTGAACTTGTAAGAGATCTGTCCAACCTCAAAGTTCCCTGCAGGAACTTGGGGGCTTATTTGCTTGCTTGCAAAACGACGTCCAGCTCTACTGCTTGATGGCTTTGCGCCAATGTATGG
This sequence comes from Hedera helix, assembly GCA_947179155.2. Lineage (NCBI taxonomy): Eukaryota > Viridiplantae > Streptophyta > Magnoliopsida > Apiales > Araliaceae > Hedera > Hedera helix. The sequence goes on along the minus strand of OX359265.1, from coordinate 60,003,267 downwards.
AGGCTTGCTATCATAGATAGTAAAGTTGGTTCCAAGAAAATCCGAGCTGCAAATAATGGAAGTTAGCAGCAATTTAAAACAGAAGAAATCACTGATTATCAAATCCATCTGGTAGATTCAATATGATCTATATACTAGCACAAAGAAGTTTGAGTGTATGTTGAAAGATGAAACATAAGTACTAAATGATCCAGACAATTCTATGTTGCTCAAGATCTTGGGTTTCGCATCCTAAAGCTGCTTCATCCTATTTAGCTAGAAATAGGAAGTCCTACTTCAAATGAATTTCAGCAATCACCTAAGCAAAGAGTGCCAATGATTTTTTTTTTTCATTCCTCAGAAATATTTTTTTTAAATTTCTTATTTCACACGAGGAAGTAAGTTTTCTTGAATATACTGGCTATACCATCTGTCATGAGAGCATCCCAGACTATGTTAATACTATTTCGGACTATTTTATCCTATTACGAGGGATTAAATAGTCCTATGGACAATTTTTTTATCATTCCTAAGGTTATTTATGTAGGATTCTATAATCCCATGAAAAATTTGGGATTAATAGTCCCCCTCATTTTAAGCTATTAAATGGCTTTATGAGACTATTAGTCCAACATTAAAGGATTAATAATCCCTCATCAAATGATTAAATAGTGTAAAGTAATATTAAATTAACGTAAATAGTCCAATCCCAAGTATATTTTTTACAAACAAATATAATCCTAGAGTACTAAAGTAACACAACTGCTAATTCCACCTAGCCCGCCAAAAAAACATGCAATATAATATTACATTACAAAGTTTTACAATGTAAAGTAGGCTGGCTATACAATAAGAAACAATAGAAAAGACAACTTCTCCCTCCAACCCTAATTGAGAGTCATGGTCAATATGACATACAGTTTTAGAGAAAGATAATCTCCAATTTTATCTATCACATCACTATGTAGGGTCCACATGCTTAACCTTTCACACTATTTTAAGTTTTTAACCATGACACTCATTTTGGGTCTTTCAAATACGGAAAGGGAGACACTCAAATTGGGTAAAAGGAGTATTATGGTTATTGACTTTCCATGGAGTTTTAAAACATTAACATTTTACTAAATAGATTTAAGGTTTTTTAAAACTTAAATAGAGGAAGAAAGAAAAATCATGTCAACCACAAAGGCCTTTGGAATGTCACAATTTCAGCACAAATGTGCCATTCGCATTTCACAACAAATACTTGTGTAAATGAAAAATGCACATGAGATTGTACCCAAAAAATTATATCTGCTGATGTGTTGGGAGGTTAACTTTTTTTTTCTTCAAGAAGTTAAAAAAATAAAATAAAAAAATAACACTTAAAGGACTTGTTGGTCCACTTCATTCTACACATAAAATAGTTGCATGAATTTAGTGCATGTTAGCAATACGCTTTCATAAACATAACATTTCCACACTCAATGCTCACAACCCTGTAGTAAGCAGATTTCAATTTAACCTAGTCAATATCTTTACACCAAAACTAAATCAAGAGGAACCTAAAGAGCACCTCGAAATTTAAACTGATTGTGAACAAAGAACTTTACAACTAAAAGCACAAATGATATTTGACTAGATGACAACAGTCTACCAAAACAAAGCACCACATAATGAAATGGCTCGATTTCATTTTCCTTTCCTGAAAAAATGTCTCACCTTAGTTTTCCAACGTATGCATTGCTTCCTTGTGATAGGTCATCGGCATCAAGCGATATAATGTACTCGGTGTTAGCACCATTTCTATACCTTCGTGCTGCCAATAGAAACTTCCCCTTATCTGTAAATGCTGCAAAAAGCAAATCCCAAAAGATCAAAATTGGTCAATATGGAGGTCAAAATGAAATATTGTTCATCACTCAACAGTGGCTTAAGCCAACCAAATGCCTGCTGATAACATCCTTCGTAATTATTTGCTTATTTAAAAGTGCAATTCAGTTTGGTCTTTACTATATTATGGATTATCTTAGCTATAGGCCTTAGGACAACACGTGAAAGGTAAGTAGGTAACTAAAGGAAAGGCCATTCTTATTCAGTATCCTAGGGTAAAATTAATTAATCATCTAATATAGTAAGTCCAAATTAGTTACTTAATGCATCTGACGTACAAATAAGGCTAAATAGATGCATTTAGGAAATATCCTAGTAAGCTTCCAGTGAACTAGGAATGCTGCTCTTTTTCATTTCAGCTATTCAATCAAATCTCAAGAGGAGTATTGCTGTAGTGTGGTAAAATTACAGATTATTTCAAGTTCCCTGTTTACGTCCTGATCAAGATATAGCTAAAATCAGAAAATTGACAAGTTAATATAAGTCCGCTGAAAGGTTTATTATATACGTGAAAAGATTGCTTAACTAAAATTAGTTGCAAAGGAAGTGCTAAATGGATAAACTCAGATAAATCAGGGTCGACGCGTATGATTGGCATAAACATTCAACTAAATTGACTTACATGCGGTAAGAGCAAGGGAAAGGTAAAATGTCCCATTCCTCTTGTTTCTTTTTATAAGACACTGAAGTGGAACATCACGAGGAGCAGGCTGCAAAATAACAAATAGGTCAGAGAGAAACAATAAACCACAAAATGCAAACATGCTCCATCAACCAACAATTGAAGCACAGTAATATAGATATTTCAGATTCAGTTAAGTAGGAGCAGAACCAAGATTCAACAGTGAGGACAATAAATTTTAAATTAAAATTTTGTAGTAAAGGCCTAAAGAGGGCTAAATCTTATATTTAATAGTCCTAACCTATGTTACACGGACTAGGCACTTTAGGGTGCAGCACCCATGTCGATACGATGTAGATGCAGCACGGATTCTTTTTAATTTCCTTGTAGTGATGTCAAAAAGCATTGATGTAATTACCCGTGTTGGATCCTTTTAACACCTTGTCCCCATATCCTATAATTTAGAAATGGACAAATCCGACACTTGGACGCTTTCCACACCCAATCCTCATACCCAAGTCCGTGTAACATAGTTCCTAACAAAGTTTCCCAAACGTCAGGGGGCAAATCATAATATGCACGTGGTTTTGTCTGTGTAACCAAGATCGTCTAGTTAACTATCAATACCATCCAACGGTCTAACTAACTATCAATACCATCCAACGGACTTTACAATTGACAAAGCCATTACAAAATGACATCCAAAACCCAAATAAGGACAGAAAAAACGCCTAAGCCCCGAACTATAGCTAAATTATCTTGACCTATTTAATTCATTATATTTCACACTGTTGTAGTCACCTATTATGATTAATTCTTAACATAAAATTGTTTACATGGACTATACGGTTTTCTATACTAAACATAAACCTAATTTATACTAGTTAACAATTGGATCAACTTTGCTCCCTATGAAGAGAAACACATTCAATCATTACTAATCTAAAACTCCACATGGTAGGAATGACAATTTTTCCAAATCAACAAAGCAATTTTACAATTTTCTTTTCAATAATGTCCAATTTCAGATTTATGTTAGAAAGCTATAGTCAAACCTATCTTAAACACTAGTCCAAGTAAGTGGAACAAGAGATCAATGAAGCAGAACATTAAGAAATTTTGGAAACAAATCATAAGCAATTTAAAGCTCAGAGTACAAATAAACTACATCAGGATAAAAACAAACAATACCTGTTTGAGGCAAGAAGGGAACGTGATCTTCCCACTTTGATGAGGAGATCTAACAATTTCTCTAGTAACATCTCTCCACTTCTTGCAAACACAACCGCAAACGACCACGTTTTGGCGTTGCGGCCACCGGTCTTCGCTGGCTTCCACTCGCCTAATTATCTCTCCGAGTAGCTCAGGCAGCATAGAGGACCATGAAACTCCATTTGATGAATCTCGATCCGTGATTTCCGAATCAACGGCGACGTTGTGGCGGTCGTCGTCTCTGAGATTACTACTGTGTACCGGCTGTGAGAATTTAAAGTCCTTCAAGGATTTGGAAAATGTAAAAGAGAAAGAGCGATTACTGATTCGTCGCGAGAGAAACGATTTTTTCTGTGACATCTCTCTATTGTTTTCGCCAAAACCAGCGAGAGAAAGAGATGAAGAGGAGAGAGAATAGAAAGAACAGGAAAAAAATTCTAAGGAGACTCGGAAGATAATAATGGTGATGGAGTGGCAGGAATATCTGAATTGTTAAAGGACAGACTTGTAAAAAGAAAGATTTTCCGGTAATTTAATTGTAATAGTAATATAACAATAACGTTTCGGTGATAAAAAAATATAAAACTATATATATATATATAATAATTAATTATAATTATTAAATAATAAAATATGTTATTCAATAGTTAATTTTTTTTTTGGTTACGGTAATATTATTCCTATAGAATTGTTCAAATATAAAACTATATATATATATATATATATAATAATTACTTATAATTATTAAATAATAAAATATGTTATTCAATATTTAATTTTTTTTGGTTATCGTAATATTTCTCCTATAGAATTGTCCAAATTTGACTGGTGTGAGACATGGGGTTGGGGGCTGGCTGGCTGTCCCGTATTATATTTTTGACTTTTTCGTTGATTTCTTATGATTGTGGTGTTTTTTTTTGACTAAATCTTTTACGCTTGTTCATTCACTGTAGTTTTTGAATTATTTATAGGTAAAAGTAAAACTGTAATTATAAGTGGGGCTGGCTGTTTCTTTAGACTTACTCAACCCTTCGGATTAAGGACATGCTTATTTTGAATTTATATTAATAATAAAGATAATAGAATTGTAATGATAGATTTTTAAACATAAAATTTAACAAAAAGAATTTGAGTGGAACAATGATATGTGTGTTTGTTATAAATGAGAAATATTGCAAATTTTACTACTTATATAGGACTATTTCATACGATATATATTTAAATTTAAATTAATGTAATTTATTAAAGTATTAAATATTGCAATTGAATAATTTATAATGTAAAATTATACTATTATTTAATATTAAATTTAAATTTATAATCTGCCTCGAATTAATTATATAAATTAAAATTTGTCTCTATTTTAGAAGGAAGAGAGTATATTATTGAAAACTTCTTCTTTATCCAAAACAACAGTTGTTTGTCTAACAATCTAAGATTTTATTATTATAATTTCCCCGTGAAAACGTGTGGACAACTAGATTAGAAATATTCCACCAACTCTCTTTTGGTCTTTTCCCTTGCACATCCCCCACAAACTCAAAACACTATAAAAATAAAGTAGTTGGTTACTTCAGTGCCAAGTATAAAAATTCAATTGAAATGAGACACATAGCTGGTTACTACATAGTTTACATCTATAGTAAACTCGGCATACTTTACTACTATTTTTCTACTTAGGTGGACGACGTTATCTTTAATCTTTTGAACAACTGACAAATAGACTTTATTGGAGTATTCTGATTTTGATTATTTGGTGATAAGATGTGCTCGAAGCAAAACCAGGTAACTTTCTGATCTTCCAATTGGAATAATATTAGTTGATTATTGTTACGGATCAAATTCCGAATCCAAATAAAAAAGAAATGGTACTGAGGCCGAATTAAAAGGTATGAAATGGCATTGAGGACCACTCAAAAGGTAACTCCGGTATTGGGCTGGACTGTACACTAACAATCGCAATAAATTTTGTAAGGAGTCATAACTGTTATGCATTACGACAATTTTTTAATATCAATACATGAAATTGAATAGAATTATAAAAGTGACTCGATATATTAAATATATCGTAAAAATATTATCAACTATAATTATTCGCGTAACTCACAATTAAAAAGTTGAAGGAATTTACAGTAGTATCCTTCTTCTAATTTGGCAAGCACAGAAATTTTCAATTCCACGAGCTTGATGAGAGAGATTCCTCAGGCGGGTTAAAGAGCAGACAGCCAGAAACTAGTTTTCAGGCTTTGCCAGGCTAATGTCAGCAAGTACATATTGGTGTAGATCATGAAGTGCCTAATACCTGATAGCAGATGCAGGGTAACCTAGTCTTGGTAGATAAACAACCCAGAAACAGTGCTGATCTACCCCGAGGGTTGGTTCATTGGCATATTTGATTATGAGGTCACGAGATCGATTCCCGCCAACTCCAAGAGTATCCACACAAGCTTATTACTTGAATTTGTGCTATATATATGTCGTGTGTGTGTGTGTGTTGTGTTAAGTTAACAAGGAAATAATACTCGCTTACAGACAACAACAGTATTTTCAAACCCGGACCGATCATTGAATCAAAAAAGGTACCGGGTGAATGAATCAGTGATCCAACTAGTGGTTAAACCGTTATTGAATCGGTGACGTCATTAATATGTAATAAATAATTAAATATATTAATTATTTATTACATATTATATATAATATTTAGTAAATATGCAAAATTAATCAATTTTTCTACATAAAAAAAAATTAAACCTATTTGTATAATGTTTACTTTATACATTCAAATAAATACTATATATATATATATATATATATATATATATATATATATATATATATTAAATCATGATCATAACTCAAAATTCAAGACTCAAGAGTGATAAAATCAAACACAAATGAACATAAACATCTCTATGATACATTCAATCAAATTCGGTAAAAATAAATAAATCTATTTGTATAATGTTTACTTTATACAATTCAAATAAATACTAAATCTATATGAAAAGAAATATATTAAATCATGATCATAGCTCAAAATTCAATCAAGGATACATTTAATCAAGTTCAAATGCTTAATTTTTTTTATAAGAAAAAAAAGAAGGTAAGAAACTGGTCACCGATTTTGACCAAAACTGATTTTTTGGCTTAAACCGAACCGGACCGCCGATTCGGGTTTGAAAACCATGCCCATACATATATACAAAGTTTTTAGGGTTGTATAAGGGAAGAGGAGAACGCATATACTCTTCTTGTAGTTGGTACAGGGTACTAAGTTACTAACTCAACTAGGGAATTGTTATTTCCACAAAGAAAATTGATTTGATATTTGTACAAGGCCTTACTCACATAGATGTGGGTCTCATCTACTATTTATGTGAGAAGAGTTTTGTAGAACTGTCAAATTTTCTTGTGAAAATATCAATTCCCAGGGAATTGTTATTTCAATGAGGAAAATTTAGTTGGTGGCCAGTCCTTCACTTTGTTTCTTAGTTTTTTTCTTTGCAAGTAATTAATTGACAACTAGATTAATAAGGAAGATAGTTTAACCTCATATGTAAGCTGATTAAAGGGAAGGCAGGCACAGATGAAACATCACTTGACATGTCTATTATACCATTACATAATTCAAAAGAAAATGTATACTTCTTAAAGGAAAAGAGGTAAATGAGCACTGCTTTCTATTTATTTCTTTGTCACATGCCAAATGGTGAAAAATACCAATAGAGCAAGAGATTTGTGCATCCTATACGTCAACACTTCAAAGAACAACTACCAACAGAGCATATGATTGTCTCAACTCTTAGACTATGCTTGTTTGAAAAAAAAAATACTTGAGATTTGGACTATTTGTATTAATTTAACACTACTTCGGATTATTTTATCCAATGATGGGGGATTAATAGTCCTTTAAATAGTCCTATGTGTTAGAGTTTATGCCCTATAGGCTAATTATTTGATGTAATTGCTTAACATTTTTGATATTATATTTGATTGAATAAATAGATTATTTTATTATGATTTCATTTACTGCGTTATATAAATGTTAATATAATAAAAGCCCTTAGAATAATGATACGAATTATATAGCTTTAAGTATGTGACTTGAACATGAGATTATATAATTATAATTAGTATCATTGCTCTTAAATGTCCCTAGTCGAGTATCATTGTTAATGGGACAACAATGATGCATTGAGACTAGTATGTGGATTGACTGATGGCCAAATCTCATTGGTCATAAATATATGAGATATTTGAGTCAATGCATAGGTACATGTTAGAGAACAATGTACTGGACTGACCCACCATGAGAATTCTACATGGAGCATTATGCAAAGTGTCATAAGAAATTCTTATAGTGACAATGATGTAATGATCCTTCGACCTGAAGTCACTATATTATTACACGAGAATTTGTGTACTTTGATATCATCAAATGTCACCTTTAATAGGGTGGACAATAAAGGTGATTATTGGGTACATCATGAATCGTGTGAGGAATATGAGTGATCTAGATGGAATTTAACCCTCCTATATATTAGGGGTGATATCCATAGGCCTCTTGATTGAGTAGGACTATGAAATGCATGACCATGCTCAAATATTGATTTGTTTCATATAGTCTACTCATTGATCAAGAAAACTCTGATTAAATTATGAAGAGTATGACACATTCCATGCCTCGAGTTTAATCTAGGATATAAGGTTAAAAGGATTAAATTACATTGAAACATTGGTCACGAAAAGGTTGTATCGAATCACCGATCTTATTATTATTTGGGTAGCAGTGATGCATTACTAGATGCCGCTCACTGTTTATAATTTTATAATATGATTTTAAAATTATTGCCAACATAATAATAACCTATAGGGTCACACACTTAGAACGTAATTAAAAGGGAATTAATTTAAATTGTAAGTATTTTAAATATGTCAATATGATTGATAGTATTTAAAAATTACGAATTTAAATTAATAGGATAATTTGTATATATGTATATTAATTAAGTAAGACTTAATTAAAATATAATATATATAAATTCGGATTTTATTTTTCTATTGATTTTAGGTTTTAGTTAATTCCTATTAACTACTATATATATGATATATCAGTAGTCTAAAAGTCACGTAAGGAAAAACTAAAACCCTAGCCGCTTTCAGAAAGAGGCTAGAGAGAAAAATAGGTTATAAATCCTGATCTTGGTGGCTAGTACCGCGGTTCCTTTTGCTGCAGATCGTGGGACGATTCGCGGAGCGTTCGTGTGGATACCGTAGAGACGTAGTCACTAGATTACGTTGAAGATTCGAAGCCGTTCCAGAATTCCATCGTCTTCTCAACATCTCAGATAATCGGTAAAATAATCTAAACCTCTGATTAATCTGTTTTCGCATGGATCCTGTCTTAGGGTTTCGAAAAAAATTTTAAATTCCGCTGCTTTCACTGTGTCGAAACCCTAACACTATGGACTACTTTGTATCATTTCTAATATTATTTATGTGGGATTATATAATCCTGTGAAAAAATTGGAATAAATAATCTCCTCTCATTTTAAGCTATTAAATAGCTTTATGGGACTAATAGTCCAACATTAAGGGACTAATAATCATTCATCAAAAGATTAAAAAGTGCACAATAGTATTAAATTAAGATAAATAGTCTAATCTCAAGCATATTTTTTGCAAACAAACATGACTTTAAAGTTTTGTATGTGGCAAACCACTAATATAGATCCGATTGCCAACCTAAATTCTAGGAATCTATCAAATACCTCAGGCTCAGGTAAAGATTATTCCAAATAACAATCAAGAGAAAAATACAAATGTACTAAATATAACAAATCAGGTTTCAGACACTCAACGGGGATGCATTTTAGCAGGAATAAGTAATGTCTATTATTCAAACTGACTTTAGAAATATTATTGCACCATTTAATTGAGTATAAGACATTTTGTTTAGTGCAATGTGATGACAAACCAGTAACTGGTTCTATTTTTTCACTAGCAACCTGTATGATAACTAGTTAACAGGTGAAACTGTCATTTTTACACATAACTCACTTATTTTGCACTCGCAGTTCGAAAAGATCAAAACAGACGGGAAATAAAATGAATTCCTGACATGCCCTGCAGAATGGTCATTAGCAGGATATTTGGTGGTGACGAAACTTCCAAATCCGATCCTCAGGTTCAAATCCTATAAATTCTTCTTCATACTATTCCTTTGTTTCTGAAAACTAAATGTCACCAGGAAAATCACACCTTACTTTAAGTTATTCAAGAATCAAAAGTTTTAAATGTTTACTTAAAAAAAGCCTGAATGAAGCAATCGACTTTAACGCCAATAGAATATAATCATTCTAAAGTTCGTTAAATCAATTCTTAGGTTTCTGTTCCAAAATTACAGATACATTTCTAAAAAAGAAGGAAAATAATATCAATTCTTAGGTTTCTCCCTTTGTTCTAAAATTAGAAATACAATTCTAATAAAAGACAATTTTACTTATCTAATCATATCCCATGTGTCAGATTGACTTTTAAAATAATGATGTTCTAATTTGGAATGCAGGGAGTACTATAAACATACAAACAAGCAACCACTACCTTTAGAAGAAACATCTTTTATGTATCAAATAATTTCTTATTAGTATCACCAAAATACTAGGACTACCCAACCATTAAATTCCATTTTAATCACCCAATACATATTGAGAACTCTTTTAAAAACATGAACTAATTCAAAATTAGAAATAATAGGGGCATTAAAAAGGCTCTTACAAAGCCCTAAGAAAAAGGGGTCTTTATTCAACAGCATTTTGCACGGCAATAGATGATTTCTCCAATGATTGACCCTTTTGCTGTTGTTAAAGAATAGACTTCTGTTCCAGCTCTCTCCATTTGTTGATCGCAGCCGTGCATATAACTGCAAAAGAATTACAAAAATATTACTCCACTTTGATAAGAATAACAATTAAGAAGATGATACGGTAATAATTAGGTATAGATAAATGTAAGTAAGAAGTGCGGTTCTTGATTGGATTTACATCCGGCGCCGACGAAGTAGAGCAGACGAACAAGCTTTGGCCCCGCTTCTTCTCTTGCTGGCATCTCTATTATGCTATCTCGACTTTTTAATTTATGTTACTCCGTTTTAGCAAGTTTTAAAGTGAGTTTTGACTAGTTATTCCTTTACTAGGGCATGTTTGAAAAAAAATAAAAATAAATTAATAGTTTTTACACAATATATAAACACAAAATTAAATATTATATATGTTTTAACTATTAAAAAGTGAGAGATGACATAGATTTCGATGTCACACCCTACTTTTTAATGGTTAAAATAGATATAGTATTTAGAAGTTGTATACTTTTACTTATTCATGAGTCAGATTACTATGAAATTTACTTTGGTTAATTGACCAATACAATACTGACACATAGAGAGAGAACACTTCTTAACCTGCGTGTCGATACTATAATGGTTAATTGACCAATATTAACTTCATAGTAATCGAATCCCTTATTTATAGTTTTAATAAGGCAAAATATTTGAGGAGAGAGTAATAATTTTATTTGGGATAAATATATTTTTGTCATTAAAATATAATGATAAATCACAACGTGAATTGTTTAGGATATTTTCATATTAATTAAAATAATTTTCTTATTCTCATATTTTTTTTTATGTTAACATCACACTATTTTCTTTCCTCTTACAGAATTTTGATTTTATTTTGACAAAATCATAAATTGGACAAAATCATAAATTGAATGATTATAATGATAAAAGCCGATTTTGTGCAAAGACTTTTGGTGCAATATTTGATTTGACGCTTAAATTTTAAGGTATTTTAATCGGGGGGAAAAAGTTATCGTGGAAATCCATTTTAAATATAAGCTATCTATATATTCTATATAATATGATAGAATTCATTTGGAATCTTTTTCCATTTAAAAAAATACAAAGACGATTCAGATTTCATCTCAAATTCCGCCTAAATTATATTTTTACTCCTTTTGTTTATGAGTTTTCAAAATTACTCTTACATAGTAATTTTCTCTTTATTCTTTCTCTCGTCTCTTTTTTTCCCAATTTTTATAAACAATCTTGGCATTTTGTTTTGCTCCTCTCGTCGACGAGTAGTGCAGACCATCTCCAGCCTCCTTAAAGATACATATTATATAGTTTGTTATGTAGATTTTTGCAAACTATTGAGAAGTTTTGCTCAGGGAACCGCATATAAGAAAACAAATGTATGACACTGGAAAAGTAAATTATATTATTGATTTTTAAAGTGCCTTATATTTCACAGATGGAAAAGTAAATGATAAATGTCTTATTGATATTATTGAATCTGATTTCTATTTTTTGAATGTTGATTCATAACATATCTTAAATTCAAAAATATAAATATATATTTCAATTATGTAATTATATTTAAATTTTTTGTGAATTGAATTTATAGGATTTTAGATTGAAAGAGCTTAGTTGTTGTTGTGCGGAGTAATAAAGAGGGAAATTATGAACTATGTCCACAAAAATAATGCACATATCAAGTTCAATAAATTGTTTCTTATAAATTCTTAAGCTCAAATCGAGACATGTTATATTAAGCTTCATACTTTAAATAAGGTATAATTATGTTTTGGAACAAAAGCGATTTTCATGTTCAGTATAAAACTTCATACTTTAGTGTCACAAAAGGGAAAGAACAGTTGGGTCTGTTTAAGGTTATTGTACTCGAGTGATATGGATTTGGATTGATTGAAAATTTAGGGGAAAGTGTTTGGATTGAATTTAGATAACAGCTAGAATGATTTTGACAAATATTATGAAAATTTTGTCCTCTATGAAGCTTTGGTTTAACCTAGTAGAGGAAAAGATAAGGAGAAAGTGGAATTTTTGTTTTTATTTTTGGGGGAGGGGTGGTGTGGTTGGGGAAGGAAAAAGTTTCAATATTTCTCTGAAAAAATTGTAAATTAATCACTCATACTGTACATAAAAGTGATTCACATTATGTCTAATTTTTCGTCACGTTGTGTCTTCAAGTACAGACAATTACTAGTGATCTATAAGTTCCAATTTGTCAAATCTATTACTTCTATCAGTGTGTGTGTGTGTGTGTGTGTGTGTGTGTGTGTGTGTGTGTGTGTGTGTGTGTGTGTGTGTGTGTGTGTATAAGTACAATAGGCGATCCTTTTGATTGAAAAAATTGTTGAGTGATCTTGGTGTAACACCCAATTTTCAAAATAGAAAGAGAGGTTACACACAAAACATAACAAAACTATAAACAAATATCAAAAGCTCTATTTAACCAAAATGAATAACTCTAATAACTGATAAATGCCACAAATCAAACCATAATAAATACCAAACTGGTTCAAACCATAATTTAGAATAGTTATTACAACTCCAAACGAATAACACAGCCTAAATAGAATATATCTAAGTCACTAGATAAAGGGGTGCTCTCATCACACTTTCCCTTTATTCCCCTGATTACCTGTCGGAAGAAAAACACAACATAACCCAAATGTTCAGTACGGATATAGAGTACAAAATAATGAATTGAAACAATTAATGTCATTAATTGAATTGAAACGAACATAACTAACACAACGAAATAATAAGCTGAATAAAAAAGATGGGTGTTATTTAATACCGAGATCAAAACATAACAAAAATATATATTGCTACAAAGGCAAGTCAAAATAATGCAACGCAAATAAAATAATGCCACACAGGCAAAATAATGCCGCGCAGACAAATCACACATTGGATCGCTAGTCCAAATGCATGAAAAGTCGGAAGGTGTGTTGGGCACAAACATCACCAATCCGCAGAACATAACAGAAATTAGGGCCGACCCATACGCCTCTCACAACAAAACACCAAATTTGGCCATCGCCCACCAAAACACAAAATGGAGATTCCATGACTGATCACACCGCCACGAAATGTGTCATGCCTCGGCGCCAAGAGACATGTCTGTGGTACCCCCACATGTGGTTATAACTCAGGTATATCCTACGGTATAATATAACAAAAATATTATGCCACAACACATGCGACACAATATCAACAAAAGGGTTCTAAGTGTACATGTTAAATTGAAACGAATCAATATTAAGTCTTCAAAATAAATTAACATGTACGTTATACAGAATAAAAAATAATCACTAAACATGATACACTAATACCAAGAGTAAAAAAAATAAGTTCTATGTAACGCCAACATGAACTTATCATATTGATTTCACAAGGAACAATTATGTGAAACAATAACGAAATTCAAAACGAGAAACAAAATGAACTGATTATATTTAACAAAAATATCGCTGAAGGAATACATAATCTGTACCTGGAATCAGTACAGGTAAAATAATGTCGCGCAGGCAAATCACACATTGGATCGCGAATCCAAATGCATGAAAAGTCGAAAAGTGTGTTGGGCACAAACATCACCAATCCGCAGAATAGAAATTAGAGTCGACTCATACGCCTCCCACAACAAAACACCAAATTTGACCATCGCCCGCCAAAACACAAAATGGAGATACCGTGACTGATCACACCGCCAAGAAATGTGTCATGCCTCGGCGCCAAGAGACATGTATGTGGTACCCTCACATGTGGTTATAGTTCAGGTATATCCTACGGTATAATCTAACAAAAATATTATGCCACAACACATGCGACACAATATCAAGAAAAATGTTCTAAGTGTACCTGTTAAATTGAAACGAATCAATATCAAGTCTTCAAAATAAATTAACATGTACGTTCTACAAAATAAAAAATAATCACTAAACATGATATACTAATACCAAGAGTAAAAAAAATAAGTTATATGTAACGCCAACATGAACTTATCATATTGATTTCACAAAGAACAATTATGTGAAACAATAACGAAATTCAAAACGAGAAACAAAATGAACTGATTATATTTAACAAGAATATCGCTGAAGGAATACAGAATCCGTATTTGGAATCAGTAATGTAATACCCAAAAATAATCTAAATATAACTCGTTAGACTCTCTTCGTCCGATCTAATAAATTTAATAAAATCTAATTACAAGCCCAATCATCACAATGTACTATTTTTTTTAATTATATTGTAAAACAAATTTTATTATCTTTTTACTAACCAAATAAATTAATTAAAATAATTTTCATTATTATTTAATTACCTTATTACAGCATAGACCACAGTGCATGATAACTATCATAAAAAGAAAACCAAGATATTGCTTTATTCGAATTCTAAATTGCAGGGTCATTCCATGTACAAACGTAATATATATGTATAAGAAAAAGAAAAAAAAAAAAACTTCAGCACTCGTTTCAAACAAAAGTGCAGCCAAAATTATATATATATATATATATATATATATATATAAGACTCCTTTACTATATATATATATATATATATATAAGACTCCTTTACTTGGGAGTTAAAAACTAATACCGACGGATTGCATAATTGGTACGAAGTATCAACTTTCCATAAACGTTATACATATAGAATATATATTTTAATCTACACATCATTCAATGGATTTTTACATAATATTTTTAACATTCAACAATTTAAAATTATTTAAGACTTTAACATCTAACGGTTACTAATTTATCACTCATTTTTCTTCCAAATTCAACATTTTTTTTTAAAATATATCCAGTCACATTTTCCTCCCAAACTAAATTCACCACTACATAATGATAATAATAATAATAATTAATATAATAAAAGTAATAATAATAATAGTAATAATAATAATACTAATAATAATAGTAATAATAATAATAATAACAATAATAATAAATATAATAGTAATAGTAATAATAATAAAAATAGTAATTATTATTATTATTATTCGTATAATAATAATAGTAATAATAATAATAATAATAATAATAATTGTAATAGTAATAATAATAATAGTAGTAGTAATAATAATAATGATAATAATAATAATAGTACTCCTAACAACCAGTTGCTATAGATGAATTTTCATATATATATATATATATATATATATATATATATATATGTTTATACAGGTATAAATATCTTATTTAATATTGATATACAATATATGAAAATATTAACATCCATTGATTATATATCTTTTATAACTATTTTATGATATACGATATAAACAAAATATGTATGGTTATTATATATAGTTTTATTATTTTATTTAGTTAATTATGCATCATTTTTAATTGTTAGTTGATTAAATGAATATTTTTTTTTGGTTGTCAATTTAATAGTGTAAGAATTTTAAAAAATTGAAACTTCTAAAATTTTATTTTAAACGGATGCGGATACGAATACGGATATGAATATGCGAATATTTGATATAATTATTTATATAATATTATACAAAATGGATATAAATAATATCCGTGTTCGAATATTATTCTTTAAAAAAATATTTATATATTGTATATTAGTCGAATACAAATATAAATACAGATATTAAAATTTATTTTAATAAATATATGTGTATCAGCATTCAAATATATTTGGTGCAATGATAATTGACGATAATTGACGAAATTGATTTGTTGGACTCATGCCGGCTTTGAAGATTATAGTATAGGTGATGGCCACCCAACCGACCTCCGTCAATTGATTGCCCAGTTCTTTAAGCCCAAAGTCCCCAATCACCTTTTTCTGTTCCTAGATCAAACATTCATCTGCTAAAAGGAAAGGACGTAGTAAGGGAGAAGAAAGGTGGCTCAAAGTTGAACATCAGCACATCCCGATCTTGGAATCAGTATAATTTATATTAGCAATACATATATATATATATATATATATATATATATATATATATATATATATATATATATATATATATATATATATATATCCGTTGATATGTTTTTTATTGATTTACTTATGTGTCATAAGAATTGAATTTTGAAGCTACTGAAGTAACAATTTCGGATTTCCTTCTATTATTTCTCTTCACAAACCCTAGATATGATTATTCATTAGCGTCCATATCATGATTAATTTTTTTTTTTGGGGGGGGGGAGCGGGGGGGGTTCTTAGATTTTATTTAGTTATTTAACTCAACAGTTCCTAAAGCAAAGAAAACCTTATATGAGAAGAAAAAGGAAACAAAGAAGCGAAGAAAAAGGAAAGCATACCATGGTGTATGGATTAATCAATTTCTTCAGGCATGAATTAACTCGCACCCATATACAAAGCATGGATAATAATGTGAGGCTTAAGATTGCTTCCCAGAGTTTCAAACATAGTATGGACTGCAGATGATGAAATGCTTCATATCTGTCTTCATTATGCAGCATTAGTTCAAACTGTCTGTTTAAGGGATACCTGTTCCTATTGTGAAATAAAGCAAAATTCATACCAAGCTTTGCATGTATTTTCAAGAACTTGGTTGCCTGAAATTATGAAGGACAAAAAGAAGAAGAGTTTTTCCTTGTAATGAGGCCAATTCCTTAACGCAATTCTTATGTAGATTGCAACAAAAAAATAGAACAAAATCTTGAATCACAAGGTCTTGTCTTTGTGGTAGAAATAATTTCCATCCATGTTAAATTTGAAATTTGAATTAGTTTGATTAGAGGTTATAGATTTCCAAGAAAAAAAAATCTGATGTTAGAGTTTTTCATGTGGAATTACATGTGGTGGTAGAGTTTATGGAGTATCATTCTCTTAGCAGTATGGGGTTGGCCATATCTGCAAAGGGTTATATCTTCTTGTTCTTCTTCGTAAACTTATCTTCCTTGTAAGGTATAATTGGGATGTGTGCGCGACTGTGCTCCTTCCCCAACACCCCCCCAACCTTGATCAATTATTCTTTTCTCATATATAAACAAGAAAATAAACATACTTGAAATGAAAATAACTAGGTTCTCACATACTCTACTCCCAGCCAATTGAAACTATGTCTAAGTTTTATATGGCCGAATGACTTCATCAGACTTAGGGTATGGTGCATTTTGTGTATGCACATATATATATATATATGTATATATATTTATCTTCATGTAGCAATAGTCATGAAATGATTTTTAGTTATTTGTGATTTCGTGCAGCTCTATTTGAGGATATGAAGTGCCTGATGACTTTTTGCATTTATGTTACTGTTACCTATTTATTTCCTCTTTCTTCTTGGTGTATTCCTCACCCTTTTCCACGAGGTCTATTGTTATACTTATCACACTTGACATGATGCAGGTGGAGCTGAAAGGTTAATTGTTGATGCCGCTGTAGAACTTGCATCCTATGGGCATAATGTTCATATTTTCACAGCACACCATGATAAAACTCGATGTTTTGAGGAGACTCTTGCAGGTGAGACTTATTTAAGGAAATAACTGATTATCTTCATCTTCTCTTCAAATTGTGATAGTGAAATTGTATATTGGAACATTGTCCAGCTACCTTTCCAGTTACAGTATATGGTTATTTCCTTCCTCGGCATATCTTCCGGCATCTTCATGCAGTATGTGCATATCTTCGCCGCATCTTTGTTGCCCTCTGTATGCTGTTTATGTGGCCCTCATTTGATATTTTATACTCGCGGATCAAGTATCTGTAGTCATTCCACTGATGAAGTTAAAAGGTCAATAAACGTAACTCTTATTGTTTTATTCTGATCACCACATGCTCATGGTATTAAAGTTATTCATGTGGTCCATTACCTATACAGGTTGTATTCTATTGCCATTTTCCTGATTTGTTGCTAGCTCAACATACTACTGTTCTCAGGAGGATTTACCGGAAGCCCATAGACTTCATAGAAGAAATAACAGCAGGTCTACCATTCGCACTATTGATACGCTTCTTTGTTGCTTTCAAAGTACAGTTTCTTACTAGATTTCTTGGTGGAACTGTAGGAATGGCAGATTTAATTATGGTTAACAGCAAATTTACTGCAATTACATTTTGCAAAGACGTTCAAGCGGCTTGATTCACTGGGAGTTAGACCAGCTGTGCTTTATCCAACAGTAAATGTGGAGCAGTTTGATGAACTGAATTCTTTCATGTAACTAATATGCTTCTATCTCTTGGTATCTTCTAGTTCTACGCATGGTTAGAAAGTGCCTATTTTGAACTTGTATTTAAGCACACTCTCTCTTGAAGTCGTAATTTTATTTGTTTTTTTTCCCTTTTTAGGTTGAATTTTCTTTCTATCAATCGATTTGAAAGGAAAAAGAACATAGACTTAGCAATATCCATTATCCGCCTTTGCAATGCTTTGCACAGCTGAATCCAATGTTTGCCAAGGCCATAAGTTGGCCAATGCTACCTAGCAGGCAAGTCTCAAACATATTTTCAGTCTGAGATCAGTCATCAATTTATACCCGATATCTTGGTTAGGGTGTGACTATCATTAATTGTCTAGGTTAGGGTATGTTCTATCATTACTATTTGTTGCTATCAAGATGTTATGCTAGTTCCTAGGAGTTGTTTACTTTATTCTCTTAGTTTTATCCTGTGTGGTCGACAAGCCTTTGTACAACTCAATAAAGCCTTGTTCTAACTGCTTGAGGTTTGTTACATAAATCATGTCTCTGCCATTTTTCTCATTAGGCTAATATATGCTGCTACACTCCAAGTCAAATCCCTTATCCTCACGAGTCAACTTACTGGCTTACATTTTTTGTGTTAAAACCATTCTAAAACTGATTTCTCACTGTTTACCTTCTAACCCGAGCCACTTTACAGTCTTACTTATGCATTCATTTATTTTAATCACTAATACACCTTCGATATCCATTCTTCGGCTTCGGTTACGATCAGGACGTGTTGTTTTTAGCCACCTAACATTTTTCTATTGTGTAGCTGATGTAGGATTTTATACTTTTCTTACATGAGATTGCCCTATGCGTATTTGAATAATTATGATTGTATATAACTCAATAGTAAACTAAAATTGGACACCTTAGAATAGCTTTGTTGTGCTTGTCCCTGGAGACGCAGTGAGGTTGTATCCGCCCAACCCCACAATTACAATACAATTACACTGAGATGCTCACTGACTTCTGGTTTTGGAGATGTAGATAGATACTAATCATTCATCTGGTGATCTGGTAAAAAGGTGTATACCGAGTTAAAATGGACTTCCAAACAATTAATTGTATGTACTAAATGCACTGTAGAAACATTCTATGCTTGAATTACATCAAAGAAGAGAAAAATTTGAAGGCAAATGGCACCAACACTTTACTGCTCACTTAAAAGATATGAAATGTAACTGACTATATGCATGATAGCATTTTTCTGCTTATGAATGCGAATCTGATTCTAATTTTTTTTTTTCAGGTGGCTTCGATAAACGCCTGAAAGAGAATGTCGAGTACTTGGAGGAACTGAAAACATCAGCAAAAAGGAAAGGTGTGGCTGATCGGGTCAAATTCATCACATCTTGTTCTACAGCTGAAAGAAATGCATTTCTCTCCCAATGAAGGTACAGTAAACTAGTAAAGTCCTCTATTTTTTCCTTTTATTTATTTATTTTTCTCAAAAGAGTAGGTTGAAATGTGGAAAAAATCTGAGGAACTGTACTTGGATTTAGGATGAACACTTTGGCATTGTTCCACTGGAGGCAATGGCAGCCCATAAGCCTGTTATAGCATGCAACAGCAGGGGTCCTGTTGAGACGATTAAGGATGGCATTACTGGGTTTCTTTGTGACCTTAATCCAAAAGGTTTCTTCTCTTTGGCTATGACTAATTTCATTAGGGAACCTCAGATGGCAGAGAGGATGGGTGGTGATGCGTGGCGGCATGTGACAGAGTCATTTTCTACCAAGATATTTAGCCAGAATTTAAATCTTGTTGATATAACTCGGGGTAAGACAGAGTAAGCATGTCTAAAGGCAATATGGAAAAAGATACCTTTCTAGGTTCTGCGGAAAGCAGACCAAACAAGGTTGACTATTGATTGACTCATGAAAATAGTGTGCACACTAAAAACTTCTGCGTGTCATTGGTGTTAATCTAATTCACTAAAACTGACGCTCAGTGGGGAAGAAAAGGGGTAGTTGCAGAACCTCTTGCAGGCAATGTTGCTGCCCATATAACAATTTTGATTAGAGGGAATTAGATTAAATTGAAAGGCTACTAGAATTGAATTCCGTTATGCTTCCTTGTCTTGTTAATTGATGCATATTTGACCTTATCATGTACTGACAAGATAAGGTTCTTCTTGAAATTGAAAGGATATTGAAGACGGTGACGGTCATTGCTCTTGTAATATTAAAGGACCATATTGTTCTTTTTCTAAACTCCAAACATTGAATTGGTATACATTCACTCCGATATTATTCGTGTCAATTTTATTACAAGCATTTATGACCAATTACTATATGAAAATGATCAAATCCCAGTTTTTATTTGGTTTTTGGACTCTAATCCTATCCTAATTTTAAGTATGAAAAATTAGAAACGATGAAATAGTAAATAAAATGAAGAGAGTATTTGGAGATGTCACCACTTAGCTTGGGTTTGTTTAGGTTTTAATGTCTTCAAATTTGCTTGCTCTTTAATGTCTTTTAATTGGTAAGATATAAAATAAAGTTTAAATCATTAAGAGTTGTCTCTTAATATTTTTTTGCTAATTTTTTATATATAAATACATTCAATAATATTATTCACTCATTTTTATTAAATTAAATATTAAAAATTATTAAATAAAATTTTACTATTTAAAATGATAAAATAGTGTCATTAAATAGCATCTCACTTTTTGAATTATCAAATAATTTTTTATATTCATATATTACTTTATTCAAATAATTTAATTTATTAAAATTTATTAATCATTCAAATTTTAATTATTCAGTCAAACACTATATGAAATTTTGAAAAATTATTCAGTGATTATGGGACATCATCACGTGATATTTTATGTCAAAAATATGATACTATTTTAATATGTACAGTCGACCTTTTTATTATATATATTAAAATGATAGTATATAAATAATTATGAGACACTACAAGAATTGGCCCAGTGATACGATCAACTCATGTGAAAGTATAAAGTTAGGGGTTCGATCTTTGGTGACAACAAAGAATGATGTGTATGTTCGGGAATGTGTGTGTAAAAGTAGAAAAAATAAATAAATTATGAAACACTACATTACCATGACCGAGGATCATAAAATAATTTTTCTGAAACAGGGGATTCATTGTTTCCAAAAAGTAGAAACAAAAAAATAAAAAGGTTACAAACAAAGAGGAGTAGTAGGAAAAAAAGAAGTCAATATGCATTTAATTGGTGAGGATAGGGATATTAAATTTTATTAGAAAAATAAGAGTAGACATTTATACAAAAGTGGTTGTAATACATTACTCTTTTTCATTTTATTATATAAATCGTTTAGGATATAATTATATGTATTAAATTTTTTTATTAATATTAAATAATTAATGTTGATTTAAAATTTTATTACTATTCATGCACTAATTAATTACTCTTTTTTCTTTCTCTTAAATACTCTATCTTCAAAGATAAAGTAAGAAATAATTTTATTACTATCCATGCACTAATTAATTATTCTTTTTTCTCTCTCTTAAATACTCTATCTTCAAAGATAAAATAAGAAATGATTATATTTTTTTCTCATATATATATGTAAAATAATTTATATTTTAATTTTTTTTTTAAATAATCTATATAATAGAAAAAAAAAAGTACTATTTATCAATGTTCATATATATTCATTATGAGTTATAAGTACAACCCATGGTGAGGGAAAAAAAAATCAATATGCATTTAATTGGTGAGGATAGGGATATTAAATTTTATTAGAAAAATAAGAGTAGACATTTATACAAAAGTGGTTGTAATACATTACTCTTTTTCTTTTTTATTATATAAATTGTTTAGGATATAATTATATATATTAAGAAATCTTATTAATATTGATTTAAAATTTTATTACTATTCATGCACTAATTAATTACTCTTTTTTCTCTCTCTTAAATACTCTATCTTCAAAGATAAAGTAAGAAATAATTTTATTACTATCCATGCATTAATTAATTACTCTTTTTTCTCTCTCTTAAATACTCTATCTTCAAAGATAAAGTAAAAAATGATTATATTTTTTTCTCATATATATATGTAAAATAATTTATATTTTAATTTTTTTTTTAAATAACTTATATAATAGAAAAAAGAGAGTACTATTTATCAATCAATGTTCATATATATTCATTATGAGTTATAGGTACAACCCATCTTGTCTATTATGAATATTTAGACAATTTTTATCGTATACGTGTTTCACTACTCGTAATTTTATTTATAAAACCCTTCAGAGTCTCTCAATCTTAATTTCATACGTACCACACCTAATTCGATCAGTAGGCAGCAGCTTCCAACAAAGTTATATATACACATATATATACACAAACTCCACTACTAGCAATCAATTAGAGGACCGATGGAAGGTGAGAGATCATCATCAAGTTCAGGAGATAGGTATAGGTCTTTTCTGCATGATGTCGCGGAGAGCACCCAGTGGAGACATGGTGGTCCGCCCGTTTATGATGATGTTAATCTCCTTTTTGAACAAGGCCGAACCAAGGTACGTACTTAATTTCATATCTCCTTAATTAATAGTACGTAGTTAATTTGTCTAAATTCATTCAATCATTCGTCTGATGGATGACTATGGGTGCAGGTATGGGCGGAAGGATCCCTGGAAGAGACGGTTCAGAATGCTATAAAGACCTGGGAAATGGAACTCTCTCACAAGACTCGCATCCAAGACTTCCAAACCATCAACCCTCCCAAATTCAAGCTCATCGTTAATGGTGTCCTAATTTCTTTTGTCAATCTTTTTATTTATTTTTTATTTTCACAGATTATATATTAGTAAAAGATGACATGATATCATAATGATAATGATGCAGGGAGGGAGGGATTATCAGGAGAAGAAACACTGAGGGTTGGTAGCTACAACGCCTTGTTGAAGAATTCACTTCCA
This sequence comes from Hedera helix, assembly GCA_947179155.2. Lineage (NCBI taxonomy): Eukaryota > Viridiplantae > Streptophyta > Magnoliopsida > Apiales > Araliaceae > Hedera > Hedera helix. The sequence continues at coordinate 59,979,588 of OX359265.1, read as the reverse complement.
GAAGCTTTCAAATACTACAAGGCTGATGAAGAGAGCTTCGAATCATCTCACGACGCTTTTCGGTCCGCTTTTCCACGAGGGTTTGCGTGGGAAGTGATAAGCGTTCATTCAGGACCACCAGTGATAGCATACAAGTTCAGGCACTGGGGCTACTTCGAAGGTCCTTTCAAAGGCCATGCACCTACCGGAGACTTGCTTCAGTTCTATGGCATGGGACTTCTCAAGGTACGTAGCTGCCCGCCTACCACAAACCACATCTTAATAACTTCCTTTCTATAAATTTATTGTGATAAATTAAGACTAATATCTGGAAAAGAGATTATTTGATGCTCCTACGACAAGTGAATAATATACTTCCTTCTTACAGACGGACGTCACAAATATGTGAGTTTGTATATGAGAGAAGGAACATATTATTCACTTACTTTAAGAACGTAGAATACTTTTTTTCCCTTGAATCACAAACCATCCCACCTCTCTCTTTCTCTAAGGTGTACTGCTGTTCGTCTGCATGTACGTACGTACGTACGTTACCTTAATCAATGAGCTAGATCGATTCACCTCATGTCAACACAATATATACTCTTGGTCGTCTGTCTAGCTGCTTACTCTTTCTTACACAAAAATAGTTCGAAGTTCTTCGCATTGACATGTGTTGTGCTTAGACATGACAAAAATGAATTTAGTTTGGTTACGCGTTACAAAATATGGTTATAATTTTATTAAGAATTAAAATTATATGAATTACATGATTTGAAAATAAATAGTTTTGAGTCAAATATAGTCGATCTATTTTTCTAATTTCAAATTTATTATTGCATATTTATAATACACATAGCCCGGCAAAAAATTGATTTGATTAGACTTTGATTTACATAATATAGTTATGGATTTATTAAGAACTAAAATTATATAATATCTTTTTACTATAGTTTATGTGGTTTCAACCCATATGATTATAAATTTAATATAAATCAACCCATATTATAAAATCTTAATTTTATTATTATTGTGATGCAATTAAACAAATTTATACGTTTTCTCTCTCTAAGTTGAGTATTTTTTTTAGAGAGTTAAATATTTTTAGAAAGAATTAACTTGTTGTAAGTGGATATAGTTGAACCAATAATTTTTGAAGTATATATATTCTAGTTGTGTTATCCTTGATTATAAATTTTGGTGTGATGCGATTTTCACGTGGGATACAAAATTTTATCCCGACTCGGCATTAATCCCCAAACTTGACAATAGCATTTCTCATGACGGACTATACTGTTGCTGCATGCAGCTGTTATGCGAAATTCATTGAATTAAACAAGTAACTGAATTTAAAATCCCATTATTTGGTCTTGTTTATTTGGTGATTACAACAGTAATAACAATAATTTATCATACTCTAACTCTTTCTTCACTCCAGAGTAACACTAAATAATCATTTAATTGTTCCTGAATGTTATTATGTTGCGATAAAGAAATAAATTAAATAGTAGAAGGGAGGGAGGCCATAACGTTATTTGATTATTGTGTTAAGAAATAATTTGAATATTACATTTATCTTCGTTTACCGGATCATGGTATATATTCAGATTTAATTCAATATGTATATATATATTGCTGTAGAAACTGCCAAAAGTCTTCGTTCGAGAATAGGACTAGCTACCTACTCCGTATGTTAAAGCTTGTCCACCCGTTCAATTTACTGTTAAAATAAATCAAATCGTCATTCATGACACAACAAAAACACAATCCATATTTATGACTTTTGGGGACAATCATATACCCTTTTTCAAATCTGACCATAGAATATTTATTGTGAAAATTAATTAATATATGGCCCGCCCTTGCCCAAAAAAATATTTGATATATAAAGTCGGAGGAAAACTTCACGTGAACAAATTCTTGAAGCCTTGTTGACTTTCAAAAATACCCTTCAACTTTTAAAATACGATAGATATATCTTTCTATTTAATCTTTTAAATTTTATAAAAAAATTTGTTTCATTTCACATCATTTACAACGTATGCTAGTGTATATCAGGTTGATGAATCGCTGAGGGCAGAAGATGTTGAAATATACTATGATCCAGCAGAGTTGTTCGCTGGGCTACTGAACGGCCCACCAATATCTCAACCACAAACCACCGCTCCCCTACAAGACGCTACAATTACTACTCCTACCACTAATCGTTGCCCGCTCCACTAAATGATTCTTGGATATTTCTACTGATATGTTTTTCAGAAGTTTGGCCGAGAAATAAATCAATTGTATGTGCTTCCAGTTTCAATCATGTGTGCTGTAGTAATATTTGTGTGATTTTTTAATTAAAATAAATATTTTTCACATGTAAGTTTTTGCTGAAGCAACGGCTTCATCATTTTATAAAAAAAAAACGTTTGCTTACAAAGTTGGCTAATACAGTATATCCGACCGGCTAACAATAATTAACTACCAGATCTATGTGATACATAAAATTTTGATTCAACATAATTCAGTGTCACGAGCTAGATAGTCCCTTTCCACCCCAAAAAAAAAAAAACAAAAAAAAAACCACCCTCCACATAATAATAATAATAACGATAACAAAATTAAATTGATGACTACAAATATAATACAACAGCCAAAATTTTGTTGCTCCAAATTTAATTTACTACATAAATAGCTCACTTCAAAGAGATTCGATTTTGGGGTCAATGCCACAGCGGCTTTCATCTACAAGAGCTAAAGTTAACATTTCCGTGCAGAACTGGTCATCAGCTTTCAACCACAATGCCTGGTTGGAGGATAAAGGGCGAAATCAGAATCATGAGCAACAGAATGGCCAGATAATATAATTGTGCCAATCTTTACGGTCTGGCTTTCCAGACCAAATTATATAAGAAATCATAATAAATCATAGTAAAGTAGATTTAAAAAAGAAAAAAATTCCATATAATTAGCTCCCTACATGGTTCTATAAACGTACTGAGCGGTGTTTTTATCTCAGCATTTAGGAGGACAGAGTGACTTACCTTGTGATAGAACGTAATAGCTGCAGTGTAATTGTCCTGCATAAGCAAAGAAATAGAACCTTATAGACAGATCTTGTGTAAACCAATGCAACTGTATTTTGAGAACTAGATTCAATCTTACGTGAAAAACTACGACTTTGGAGAGAATAACATGTTCTACTTTTCAAGTAGGAACATGATCTTTGCACATTTTAAGTAGCATGAAACTTGGCATTCACAAGGAAAGTTGTGCTCAAGCTTATAACAGCTAGACATGCAATGCACTCGAATGCATAAAACAAAAATTGATTTCATAAATGGTAGACAACAGGTCAAGAAGGCACATTCCATAAAGTAACTACATCAAAGAAAATATAAAGGCCGTACCCAGTGCACAAGGCTCCCGCAACATGAAAGGCTCTTTATTCAGGTATGCATGCATGTTAATACAAAAAGCATATGCTTTATGTGTAAAACACATTAAAGCATATACACCAACTCATATGTGCACGTACATAAGGTTCTCTTTGCTTATGCACAAGCATTATCGAGTGCCTCATCAGGAAACTTGCTACAATAAATAAACCCTTTTTTAAGTTACTTCAAGATTCAATAGTTTTTCAGAAAATATTGTTCCTCTAAACAAAAGGATCATTAGGGGAAAACTAGAGCAGAAGAAGGGGGAGCGGAACCTCCAACAATAGTATCTTGATATAAAGCTACAGATTTTGAGTAAAATTACAAAAATAATATCTCACGGTTGGCGCAATTTTTTAGCTTCTTGGTAATACATGAAACAAGAAACAAATAGAAATCGAATAATTTCTCGAGGGAGGGGTGGATTACCTGCAAATGGTACGTGTACGCAAGACCAGCATAAGTGCTCAAGCTTCTAGTTGATAATGCAAGTGCTTTCTCATAGTATGAAATTGCCTCATGGTACCTCCTGATACAAAGTTGGAATATCCATTAGATTCAGTAAGACATTACTTTCCATTTATCATATGGCTCTTCATCTACAACAGCAATGCCAATAATCCCTTGTACATTCAAATTATAGAAATTCTGTATGCTATAATTACATATGATGGCCTTAATCATTAAAAAGAAGAATTCCCATGCACAAGTTCACCGATGACCAAGCAATCGAGAATCAACCTGCTAAAGTAGTGATGCCAACAAAGGAAAAAAAAATTCTCAATATATAATTATGTCCTACAACCATTACAATATTAACTATCTCAAGAACGTTAAGGTTTTGGAATGAGTTCAGAACTCACGAGTAAATGAACATTCTACGCTAGGCTCCCACAAAAGATTAGTCCTTCGAATCGCTCAAAACCATGATATTTGTGCCACTTTTAGGTATTAGAGTAAATTATCAACCCAAACTTCCCCCACTTCCCCCTAAAAAATACAAAACAAAACAAAATATAAACAAAGAGAAAGAAAGAAGATGAAATAAATATTAATACCACGATTGAAATTTGGGCAACAAAATTTTTATGATAACAATAGCCGTACGTATTCAGGGTCAATTTTTTGTGACCTTAGGGAGCTCTCGTCATTGATATATAGTATAGTACTATGGGGAAAAATTCGCAGGTCTGCTGCATCTAATTCTAGTTACAGCTAAAATACATAATTCACGGCCACCAAAACTCTCAGTCATCTTGTATTGATGAATTGTGATTCTTTTATTAGCAAACAAAATGTTATAAGAAAGCTAAAGCTTATTTATTACTCCCTCAGTCCCTCTATTCTACAAAAAAGAGTCACATTCCCAGAACTAATTTGTTATACAAAAATAGTCTGCTTTTTTTTTTATAGGAGTATAACATGACACAATGTTTGTTCATAATTTCACTATCACGCCACTACTACTTAACTAACAACTTATTACTTTATAGGTAAACAAGGAACCAAAATTCAACCTTAATTTTTTAGGACAACTAGGACTAAAGAATCAAATGTGTTTGGCAAAACTTTGTTGCAAAATGGTATCAGAACAATATGACCAAATTCATCTACAACAGAAGGTAGTCTGATTTAGTTAGAATACAAGATCCAATGTTGAACACCCAGCACTGTTATATTTCAATTTAATTCATATAATAACTCAAATGGAAAAGAAAAATAATAATAAATTCAACTTCTAAGCAGCAAACAAAATTTTGGAAAGGAATAGTAAACATACCTAAGTTTTCGTAATGCATGAGCAAGATTAACCACCGTTGGTTCCCACATTTCACTTAAAGAGGATGGAATGTGAGCCAAAGTCTTCTCAAACCACCACACAGCTCTTTTATACCTGAAAGCATTTTGAAAAAAAAAGAATACTGTAGCAAACACTTTCATTGAACATAAAAAGAAATATGTATAAATTAAAAGAGTTTCCATTCAGTTATTTAATATTCTGAATTGTTTTAGATTATGCAATCAGTAACAAATAGAAATGCAGAAGTATCATTCACTTAATAAGGATGAGTCTACAGTACACAACTACCTTTAGTTCAAGACTACAAAAATAAAGAAGATTAGTTAAGGGGCAAGGGTGCCCTTTCGTTTGTTGTGCAATCTTTTTTTGCCTACTGTACTTCACTTTCAAGATTAATTTTATACAGTTAAATGTTTTTCAAATCGTAAAAAAACATTTGCACTTATAAGGTTCCACAAGGGCCAGGGTTCCTTCTCTCTTTCTACTCCATTAAATAGAAGCCAAAACTAGCTCAATAAATTTCTGCATGTAGGAGAAAGCAGAATGTGAAATATAACAGTCAGTCAACATTATAGGCTGGCTGTACATTTCCAGGCATCAATAGCAGCCCCGGCACCCCAGTAATAATTATAAATATGACAATGGCACAGGTATGTTAAGCAAGACTTCTCCTTAAAGATTTTGGAGGTAAATCAATCAACTGGCTTTGACATTTAGTTGAATTTGATCTAGCCACTGGAGCAGTTTAAATTTTTGCACAACATGAGACATTTGTTTCAAGTTTATTATTAGTTACACTATTTTAAAAGCATTATCATTGTACTCCCGGGGGAAAATTTCGGAGATCCAGCTTGAGTTTTCTCTGATATTTTGAAGATTTGTATATTGAAAGTAACGTCTTTGCATCTTGGTAGGCTACCAAATCACAAAAAATTGTCTTCTGCTTCTGCCTTTATCAGAGATGTCTTTCAAAAGCAATCCATATCTTTTTAGCTAGTTCACAGTTTCTCATACACCAACTACAAGTTCACATAATCGCTTGGCCTTTGCCGACTTTCAATAGTGAAAAGGTTTCATGTTGCCATTTAGAGGCTTGGTATATCATTTCAGCCCCCGTAGTCTAGCAATGTTACTTCAAAACCCCACTCATATTCTCCTTTTGCTCGTGTTAGTCATGTTCACTTAAACAATTTCATCCATTTTCCCAACTAGGAAGAATACCACTAGGATACAAATATAATAGTAGACTTCTAGAGTTGGGGAAGCACAATCATTTAGCTATAAGTACCGTGCAACTATCTAATCATGCCTCATTTAAGTAATAATCCAACTAAAATTATTCAGAAAACACTTCCACAAAATAATGCAACATAAGAAAATAAAATAAAGAAAACGATTAATAAGTCGACTAATCATTTTGACACAAATATCAACATATTCCCTCCTATCCCATATATCCACATACTTCGGTTTTTAATATCGACATAAATTGTTGTCATACCTAAAAAGACTTGTGTGTGTGTGTGTGTGTAGTAATGAAGCCATATAAGTCTTAAGAGCCGAGCATCCTTACTCCTTCATATGATAAGCAACAACTCCAAGTTCATTATATACAAGTGGATCAGATGGGCATATTGTTTTAGCCTGCGTGAAAAACTGAATACAAGATCCTATCAGAACATCAGATAGAGAAGCTTATCATAATTTGGAAAAACAAATAAATAAGTAGAATTCCACAAGCAGACATCCACATGTATTATGAATTTTCAACTCATTTTATCAAAAAATATTTGGTAACCATCAACAAACTTTTCAGCCACATGAAGAATGGAATAGTAATGTGGTATGAAGTTCGTACTCCAATACCAAAAAAATAATTAATAAAATAAAATATCAGTAAATTCATATTTAGAAGTGTTTTAACCATCTACTAATCAATTTGACACTTTTTCACATATTGATCTATGCTTTGTGGTTAACTTGATTTAAAAATTATAGGAGTATGATGAACACTAGTGGTCCAAAGTATCAGTCAGTAAGTGATATTTTGATTACCAAAATGACTAACCAAAACCCAGGGAAATCGACCTTTTCCAATCGAGATGGTGGACGTTCTTCAAAACTTACTTTATAGATAATATTATATTACTATGGAATTCAAGAGCAGTCTTCTAACATATTATCTGAATAACTAGAACATCAAATCTATGTTACCAAGCAACTGTAAGAATTAATAGAATAATGAATGATGGTGATGACCAGGAGGATGATGAAGACAATAGGTGGGTGGGTGGGTTTATAATATTTCATTTATAAGTCATAATGTAGAAAATTTAAAACCTTTGAGAGATAAGGATACCTGAAAGATATATATAACAACTATCAGGACCAGACTTAACTAACAAAAGTGAACAACAGATACTGTAGATGGCAACTATGAATTAAGTCTGATTATATATATCCCTATTAGTGAAGAAAATTATTCTTACAAGATACAAAGATACATTCACATATAAGTTTTATGCTTATATAAACATGAACTAACATATAAAGGGGAAAATATCCAGCTACAAAGGGAAATTAAAATATCAAGAAATATTACCTGCTCAGCAAGTTTGAAGCTGTGAGTTCGCATATATTCCATCCCAATATACAGAGTTGGTAAATGGCACCTGGAATGATAGAATATCAAGATTTAACCTTTAAAAGGTAATTTAAAACACATAACTAATAAGAGTACTTCCACAATGTATACACAAAAAACAATCAATAAAGAAATACAATCAGAAAAGGAATTATAATTAGCTTGTAACAACATCCATAAGGGAATTGGAGCACTGGATTTGAAATATACAGTTTTCTCGGGACTCCACAAATTCACAAATGCAATAAATTATGATAATATTGAACTTGCTCAAAATTTTGCTAAAAGTTTTTAAAAGCCAAAACTTTGCCAGTATTTCAACGTTTGTCATCTGATTGTTTATTAATTGGAAGACTCTACAGTCACCAATAAAAATGGCATAATACAGTTCTTTACCATTTCAAACATACTTCTTCAAACCTACACCCAATAGAAGATTGACTAATCTTTTGAAAAAGGGGCCGAGGGAGAGGATTCAGCATATATTTATATATTACATAAATTTATTTATATAAATATACATATATAAATGCACACGCATTAAAATTTTCAATACCAGTAAACAATAATTCATGAGAAAAAGTAAACATTCACGAAACAAAATTTTTGAATTATCTCAAAACCCGGATGGTGTAGTAACGCTAACAGAAAATGCAGAGTTGAAAATCTGTTTAAGTCAATGGGGTTGATGGTTCAATTCTTATCATTTTACTAAAATAAATTCAACTTCTTAGCTTCTCCACATGCTAACTAGAGAGTTATCCATTTTTCTTTTGTTTTGACAAAATTATAAAATTTGCCACCCCTAATCTCAAAAACGAATCCCTTGTACGTAAATCCAAACTTCTTTCTTTCTTTTTTTGTGAATAATAGCTGATTCGTTATTGACCAAATTCCCCAAAATCATCAAAACTAGATTCACCGGTTCATCCACGTACAGAAGATTTTTTGCTTCTTAGATCAAGTGTAAGTATCGAAATGGAATATTTTGATACTTTTCTATAAATATTAAAAAGAAAGAAAAGGATAGCTCATGTATCAGCTAGAAATGGATGATAAAATATAAATGAAAAACAAAATCAAAGAAATCAACCTCTTGAAGTAATGTACTGCCAACACTCTTCCCCCCCCCCCCCCCAAAAAAACGTAAATAAATAAATAAAATCATACACGTTTATAGTGCCGTAGAAAATATCCTATACGATTACAATCAATAAAAAGCCTGCCACTTTGAATAAGCAGCGCTGAAGCAGGAATTGCTTAGCTTTCTAATCAGTAATCACTAAAAGAATAGTCAACCCAATGCATGCTGCAGCTTAAGCGTGCAGTAAATAATCAAGCTCAACTAACAGTGGGGTATGAAATATCAACTCAAACAAGAAGTAAAATTAATATCAGGGTTGAATAAATGAAGAACCAAAAAACACTAAATTACCCAGGAAACAAACGAGCAGCAGTGCGATAAGCTGACATTGCTTGATCCCCCTCTTCTTGAGCAGCATAAGCATTCCCGAAACCTATCCAAGCTGGAGGAAATGATCCATCTAAACTCGTAGCCTTGCTATCATATAAAATAACCAGTGTGAGATTATATCAACCCACTGAGTGAGAGCAGGGAGGAATAAAATTAATGGCTTGAGCATGAACCAGGACAACTGCATATAAACTTGCCTACAAAAAAATACACAAAACAAAACCTGATGCACAAAAATTGGAATTCACTCGAGTAAATATTTAATGTTATCAGATTTACTTGTTAGAGTGAAATATTTTATATAATATGTAACTTTTTATTGAAATGTCCGTAAGGTATCCACTTTTCTATGTTTTCAAGATTTTATTGTGTCATTGTGTTTGTATTCTGAAGTATTCATAAACTGTAAGAATATCACCTGAAATAGCGCCTTGACTGATCATACTTTTTTATACAATAATAATAGCAACCAACAGCAAACCAAGACAGAGCCCTGGGGAGAAAAGAAAAAACCCAGTGAGTTGTTACCTAATACAACTATACAAAACATCATGACCAAACATTTAGAAGAAAAGTGAAAGATATCATTTTCAGTGGCATAATTAGGAAAGGTAAACAGAATAGGAATTGAGAACATGATTAAAACAGTTAATTTAAGCATGAGATAGTTGTTTTAAATAAAAAAAGTGTACTTAACGTGGCCATAAATAATGTTTGATTTATTAGAAATTCCCATTGCCCTTCAATCTTGCATAAATTTAAGGCTGAGACAGATCCAATACAGTTCCAGTAAACAGAAAAATCCCAATCATCCCCCTTATCATCACTTCAAAGCTTTTCAATTTTCAGACAACCTAAATCTACAACAATGCTTACCAACCAATTGGCAATTGTTTAACAAATGCTATGAATTAGTTATGAATCTTCTTTACTCTTGAGATAAATTTTCAGTGACATGGAGATGCTTATATAACTAAATATATTTGAAACTGTAGTTATATTAATTTCTAAAATGGAAAATCTGGATAGAAACAAAAAAAATTATAGATGTTCTCGAAAATCTGGCTGGATTTTCATCATCAGTTATAGAATTCACAATATGTCTCATTACTATCTAATCACAATTCATTTTATGCCAATTAGTGAATTGATATCCTTGCCCCTTATGCAAACAAACCCCACATTCAATGAAGGGTGCCCACAACACCAAAAGTCTAAACCTGGTGATAAACTAAGAAAAATAAAGAAGAAACAAATATTTCTTACTTTCGAGGATAGTCCTTCGTCAAGTTGCATGCCATAAGATAGAGCTCATTTGAATGTCCCAGTTCCATAGCAGCGGCCAAATGCACCAAGGTACATTTCAGATGGAAGGGATCCTTTTCTAGCAATCTGGATTTCATTTGGTGGAACAGAAAAGCCTCAGTGAAGGAATATTAAAGTACAAGCCAAAAGCCTCTTTTTTTAATGAAAGCTGCCTACGTTGAAGTCAATTCAAAGCATTTCTGATATTCACCACACTGATGGTAGTACTCAGCTTTGCAAGCCAGAAGATCGGTGTTGTTTTTCAGTGTACATATGGACTGATTGGAAGGTTTTATATCGACCCCTCCTTGTTCTAGTTCTTTGAATTTGGATTCCACAGTGTTTTCTTTATCATACTGGACAACAAAATAAGGAAAACAATTGTTTCAATACACAGAAGAACAATGCATTAATGATGAGGATAGAAGTATGTATATTATAAATTTAACATGTGGTGCATGCCCCCACAAAGAAAAAAAATCACATTAGTTAAACAGTTGAACACACTTGCCTTCTTTACCAAACATGAATAGAAAGAAGAGAGCCACCCATCTTCAGGAGCAAATTTCAGTGATGAAAGTAGAGTTCTCTCTGGAATGCAACAGTAGATCAATTAAAGCATATTGGATACTTTAGTGAAGTTACGTAGCAGTTCAGGAAAGAAAAAAATGTGAAGTTACAATAAGATGCATTTGGCGGACAATTCTAACAGATCCTTTGGAAAATTAAACACAAGTTACAAAAAGAGTATGTCACAAATCATGTAGCTGATGCCAAGAATACATTTGACTGTTAATGACCTAATTACCTAAATAAAATCTCACCTTCTTCACATGTAAGCATATAATTGTCAATAAGGCATTCTAATGCCTGGAAAAGAGAAAAAAATGGGGAGTTAGGACAAGGAAAATTGAACATATTACCACGAGTAATAAAGAATAAGGAACTAAAGGCTAACCAAAAACAGAAAAATTAGAACAGCAAAACAGTCTTATGTGCCGCGAAATGCCTGGATAGAGTTATAGACATTATATGATGTATGATTTATGAGCAGACATAAATGTCAGAGCAGTTGGAAAAAACTTCTACCATAAAATATCAATCTTATCGTGGTTCAAAGTTGTGGTAGCAGTCTATGTTTTGGAAGGTCATTTTTTGACTCAGTTTCGGGTGATACGCACCGTTCGCTAGTTAGGAGTCTAAATTTTTTTTAAAAAATTGTGAAAAAATCTAAATAATAAGAACAAAATGGATTAAGTAAGTTTACAAAACACACTATCTAGTATACATTGCACTGCCCAAATGAGGGCAATTCAAATCTCTTAATAACAACAGGAATGATTGGGAGATTAACAAACACATCAAACGCTGGTTTTGCATACAGCATTAACAGTGTTACTGAATATTTGGCAAGCCATGGTGTAAAGGCGTTGCCTGGACGGCCACGTAGTACTGAGGAGATCAGGGGTCTTAATTGGATCGTGAGACCACCAAGGCCAGTAATTCGGACGATGCAGCCACAGCACCTGGATCCTTCTTTAACAAGTCTGCCAATAATAAGCCTTCACGAGTAAGATGGATCAACTTTATTGATTTTATCACTGGTTGTGGTTCAGATGTCAAATTTGAGCATATTGAAGGATCAGAGAACCAGCTGGCAGATCACCTTTCCCGACTTATAAATACCCTGGTTATCTACGGCGATAGTCACACTGAGCAAAACAAACTTAATTTGCTTATTCCAGCACTTGACGAGAAACGCCAGAAGCGAAGCAAATGGAGCCAACAGAAAATGCAGGAGCTACTGAATTGCTTGATCAACAGCATCAAAGACTCATCCAAGAAGAAAAGACCAGAATGGCAACAGGACTTCCCCTTGAAGACTTTGCCAGAATTTCTGCCCAGCGATATGAACTGGAACGACAAGCCAAGATTAATCTCGGAAAAGCCATACTTACCTACTGCAATATTCGACAAGCGGAACAAGCACGATGTGCCGGATTCGCTACCTCGGACAACTGTTATGGGGACCAGTTCCCAGGAATACACAGGGACAACAAGGAGCTTCTCAGGATAGCTCATGAATTGGTGGACCATATGGCAAAATTGACTTGATGACAGCTGTGTCATCCTTATCTTTACTTTTAGAAAAGTTGAAAAGTTTGTATTGTAAGTGCGCCACTAGTCCGTGGACCACAGCGTCAGTATGTGAGTAAAGTGTCGGCAGGAATAAATGTTAGTGGATCAATAGGACCACTTGTGTGTAGTGGATTCTCGAATCATGTATCGGGACCACAAGTTGCGTAAGTTTGTGTTGCTTACAGAATGAAGCGATAAGTGCTATGGGGCCCAATGCGCACCCGGCTTATGCTTTCCAATTCTATAAGTAGCAAGAGTTGTTACAAGAGCAGGATATCACCTCGCCTTAGTACTTCTCTATAGCTTACGACCAAAAATAGGGTCCTACTATAGGATCTACTTGTATGAAAACTCAAATACTTAACAAAGGATATATGAAAACTTCTGATATTATTATACAAAGATCATAAAGATCATACCAAACTGGGTTTACAAAGAAAGACTGACTCTTGTAAGCTATAGAGAAGTACTAAGGCGAGGTGATATCCTGCTCTTGTAACAACTCTTGCTACTTATAGAATTGGAAAGCATAAGCCGGGTGCGCATTGGGCCCCATAGCACTTATCGCTTCATTCTGTAAGCAACACAAACTTACGCAACTTGTGGTCCCGATACATGATTCGAGAATCCACTACACACAAGTGGTCCTATTGATCCACTATTATTTATTCCTGCCGACACTTTACTTACATACTGACTCTGTGGTCCACGGACTAGTGGCGCACTTACAATACAAACTTTCTGAAAAGTAAAGATAAGGATGACACAGCTGTCATCAAATCAATTTTGCCATATGGTCCACCAATTCATGAGCTATCCTGAGAAGCTCCTTGTTGTCTCTGTGTATCCCTGGGAACTGGTCCCCATAACAGTTGTCCGAGGTAGCGAATCCGGCACATCGTGCTTGTTCCGCTTGTCGAATATTGCAGTAGGTAAGTATGGCTTTTCCGAGATTAATCTTGGCTTGTCGTTCCAGTTCATATCGCTGGGCAGAAATTCTGGCAAAGTCTTCAAGGGGAAGTCCTGTTGCCATTCTGGTCTTTTCTTCTTGGATGAGTCTTTGATGCTGTTGATCAAGCAGTTCAGTAGCTCCTGCATTTTCTGTTGGCTCCATTTGCTTCGCTTCTGGCGTTCCTCGTCAAGTGCTGGAATAAGCAAATTAAGCTTGTTTTGCTCAGTGTGACTATCTCCGTAGATAACCAGGGTATTTATAAGCCGGGAAAGGTGATCTGCCAGCTGGTTTTCTGATCCTTCAATATGCTCGAATTTGACATCTGAACCGCAACCAGTGATAAAATCAATAAAGTTGATCCACCTTACACGTGAGGGCTTATTATTGGCAGACTTGTTGAAGAAGGATATGATCGCTTGACAATCTGTCCTTATCGTTATCCGGTCCCTACCAATATAATATAGCTTGAATTTACTCAAACTATTCATAACCGCGTAAATCTCCGAATCAATAGTGCTTTTTAGTGGGGTAAAGGTTCCACTAGCAAACGCACAAACCTTCTCAGTGGTCCTGGGGTCAGATTCCCCTAATTTCCACTTACAAATGCCGCCTCATCCTGTCATACATCCGTCACTTTCAATAATGACATGCGCATTCTGCGGTGGTAATTCAAGATCAGGAAGATTCCTTATCTTCTGAATTATTGTGCTGAGTAGATTTCTATCCTCCTTATTGAATCGCCGTTCACCTGTTGGGCTGACTTTGGCATACAAAGGCCCAAGTAACTTTCCTAAACCGGGCATGTAAGGCCTTGCATAATTCAAGAGGCCCAACCAACTTCTTAGTCCGGTCTTTGTCTCCAGAAGATCCATTTTGAAATCACAGACCTTCTTAATGATATTGGGCTGAAGTCTTACCTGCCCATTATCAATAATAGCTCCAAGGAATTCCACCTTCTTTTGGCCAATCTTCATCTTTGTTGGACTAAGGACTAGCCCATTGGACTTACAGATTTCCAGAACAACCTTTAAGTGCTCTTCATGTTCCTTTTCTGTTTCTGAGAAGACCAAAATATCATCAATATAAACTGCTATGAATTCCTCAGTTCCTTTAAAACAATTGTCCATCTTTCGTTGGAAGATTGATGGAGCATTCTTCAATCCAAATGGCATAACTAACCATTCAAATAATCCCTGTGGTACCCAAAAGGCCGTCCATGGGATAGATTCAGGATGCATGGCTACCTGATGAAATCCACTTTTTAGATCAAACTTACTAAAAATTTTAGCTCGTCCAACCCTTGCAATAATAGACTGAATTCCAGGCAGACTATACTGATCTTTATGGGTTAGATCATTAAGCCTCTTATAATTGAACACCATGCGTTCCTTTCCTTTTGACTCAACTCCGGTTTTTGGATCAACCGTAGTTCCAGATTGCACAATGAAAGCATTAGTCCTGTGTCTGCTTGTACTTTTCCTGATGACTCCCAACTTGAGTAAAGCATCAATATGCTTCTGATAAATTGCTTTCATTTGAGGAGTGATATCATTCAAAGGTTTATCCTCAACTGTTAAGTCAGGATTTTTGATATCAAGATAACATTGTACCTTATTTCTTTGCCAGTGCTGTAATGGATTATCCCCAATAACTCCCTGCTTCTTTAATTCTTCCAAAAGAGGCTGAATCCTTTGCTGAAATCCTGGGAATGGATCCGAAATGTTTAGAGAAACAATTTCCTTGATCTGGCTGTACTCCTCATAAGTCTGTTCCTCCTCCACTAAGGATGCTGCCATACTTGTTTCCACAGTTGTCAGAAACTTGTAGAATGTAAGGCTTGTTCCTTCAATTCTGAGTCCTCCCTGCATTGCTCGAATGAAGTTGCACCCAATAATCATTTGAATTTCTTTCCCAATGGTCATAGGGAAAGCATAAGTATACGGTATTCTGAAAGTATTTTCTCCAATCCTCATACGACCGTATTTTAACTTCTTTGTGGCGGTTGATGTTGAATTCACACCACTGAAAGTAACTTTGAAAGTATTATCTTCCAAAATTTCACTTGGCACAGAGCCTTCATCAATACAACATGTTGTTGCACCTGTATCCAAGATTGCTTTGACTGTTACTGGCTTATAGTCTGGGACTTCCAGAACTATCTTCAGGTTGTACAGATTATTCCGTCGCTCACCAGGTTCCTGGTTTACACAGAATATTTCTGCATCTTCATCTTCAATGATTCCCTTAGCTTTTTCCATTGTTGGACTAGGAGTAGATATCCTTTCTTCTGGTTCCTTGATTGTAAGAGCTCCAAAAGTACTTCTGGGCGTGGAACTAGAACTACCAGCTTGGAATTGCAATGGTGGCAATGGATGCTGCTGTAGGTCCATAAGCTGAGGAAACTGAAATGATGGCTGCTGTTGCTGAGAATCCTTGGATTTTGAGTCCTTTTCCTTTTCCACCCGAACCGGAAGGGTTTGGAAATCATGTTCCAAATCTTTAGAGATGCTGGATAAATACTTATCCTTCCAGTATTGAACCTCTTTGGTCAATTTCAAAATCTGCTGTTCATGCCAGAGCATATGTTCAGTCTGCACATGAGCAAGATTCGTTGTTAAGCTGCGAGGTACTGGTGACACTTGCGGGATAGCTTCAATAGTTTGGCCCGTATATGAAATACTGCAAAGGTTGCAAGCAACAAGCTCACAAAGATTACAATAAACATAAAGAGAACTCCGCTGAAGATCTCGTTTGCAGAAAGTACACTTAGGAGTGACTAGCTTTGCAATAATACCCTGCGACCAATCATGTTCACATTTATATTGCCGTTTATGAACAGCAACAAGTGGTAAGTAGCTTCCCTCATTACCAAGCAGGTAATTTTTCTTTCCATCTCTTTCCAGTATTACGCAGAGTGATTCTTCATGAAGCAAATCATTCTGGTATGCGTCATCTTCATTGTCTGAGACACTGTAAATTGCATCCGACTGTGGGTCGCCTTCATCAACCGAGACAACTGCAAAGTCATCTGGGATTTCCAAATTTTCAAGCATGGTAACCCGTTTACTGCTTTTCTTGTCATTTGGGCAATCTCTTGCAAAATGACCTTCCTCTCCGCATACAAAACATTTGCATTTTCTGTTCTGCAAATATTTTGCCTTCTCAATTCTTACATGTGAAGAATGAGGTTTTCCTTTGTAAGTCTTGCTACGTCGTAGCGAATTCCTGCCTGTCTGTCTTCTGCTGGTACTGCTGTCATAGTAACCAGGTATTGGAATTGATTTACAGAAATCCAAGTTCTTCAGACTTCTAGCAAATGCAGCTTCTTTGCATTGCTCTTCCAAGTATCTGTAGGCATAAATGACTCTGGGGGGAACACCAATGTTCAGATCCCCATATTCCTTCTCATAGGCCTGCTTGATTTGCATGCCTAAATCTCCTGGGAATTTCATCCAGAGCTTATCAGATAATTCTTTACCAATATAAGCTCTTCCCGTCTTTGCTGCTAGTCTGAGATAATCATTAAGGAATGAAACAATATCCTTAACATCTCTGCAGCTTAGTTGCTCAATATCCCTGTACGCCTGATCTTGCATTTTAGTGGATCCCGTTGCAGGATCTTGAAGAGTAAAAACTCGTCGGATCTGGGATAGGATATTCTGAACACCTTCATAATCCGATGTTACTAGGATCTGGTTATAATCAGTAGGATAAGCCATTCTCCAAGCTATCCATATGAGCTTTTCTTTTTCACCAAGTAAATTCTCAATGAAATCCACCTTTTCTTGAGCACTTGCAAACTGTTGTCTTGCAGTGAAATTCTTTGTTATGGATTCCCATCTGGTGAAAACTTCATCAAACAAGCCAAGCTGTCGTGGAATTACAAATATTGCACCTGTAGCTTGTTGTGCTGATGGTAAACTCCAGTACTCATTGCCATCATCCCTTTTGAAGTTCATTCTACCACTTCCATAATAAGGAACATATGATGTATGAGTGAATGTTGGTGCTGGTGTACCTCCAGGGGGGTATGCTGGTGGTGTCATGGCTGTGTCACCAGGCGGCTCATAATTACTTCCAGAAGTAATTGCAGAGTAGATACTTTGCTTTTCTGGTTGAACAGCTTCAGGTGGTTGCATAACTTTCTCTAGTATTTGCATACTAGGATATTCCATTTCTGGTTCTTCCGTAATCACCGTTACCATCTCCTCCTCTGGTTCAGACCAATACTTTCCTTGATTCATAAAGAGATCCCAAGGGTTTTCTTCCTCAGACTCTTCTTCAGATAACCGCTCAGTAATAACTGCGGCCGTTTCATCTGGCATGTTCCATCCTTCTGGAACCACATCCATGAGGGATATCTCAGCTGATTTTGGGGCTGAGTATTTGACCAAATAGTCAAATTTTCCACTTGGTTGCCCAAGAGTATCCCAAATATCCCCTTCCATATCTTGCAGTAGTACTGCAATTGTTTCAGTAGTTGATTCCTCATCCGAGTCAACTTCTTCATCATGGTTATTGAACCGCCTCTCAGGTTCCTTTTTAGCGGCTGTGTAATTGGCAAAACGTAAAGAAATTCCGCCATTTAGAAGATCCCGAGTTTCCAGGTGCTGTGGCTGCATCGTCCGAATTACTGGCCTTGGTGGTCTCACGATCCAATTAAGACCCCTGATCTCCTCAGTACTACGTGGCCGTCCAGGCAACGCCTTTACACCATGGCTTGCCAAATATTCAGTAACACTGTTAATGCTGTATGCAAAACCAGCGTTTGATGTGTTTGTTAATCTCCCAATCATTCCTGTTGTTATTAAGAGATTTGAATTGCCCTGCCATTCCTCATATCCCCGAGTGAGGATGGAAATCTCCACATGATTTGCGAAATCTTGGAGTTCCATCATGGTGTCAGGTATGGCATACATGAGTTGGCTACCTTCAGTGAGATCAACCTCCATTGTAGCAAATATGGAGCGATCACCCGTCCATCTGGTATCCCTAAATAGGATTAAAGCCATTGTTCCCACTTGAGATCTGTGTAAAATCTGAATTCGGGCTTGCAAGATTCCTATGTGAATAAAGCTATATCCACTCCTCATGAGTTGGTTTGCACTTTCTTCCTGGATAAACGTTCTATCCACTTGTGCATCTCCTGCACACAATATTGCCTCTTCTGCTCTGTGAATATAAACACGATGGTTTATATCATCATTTCTGCTTCTGTAGAGGACTTCCGCTGGGACAAGTCTAGCTCTTTCTCGCATAGAGAGTCTAAGAGTGGCTTCCGGATCCACCTCTTGTTCCAATGTTCTGTTATACGGACGGTTGGTGAGCTTTGCTTTCAGCTTTCGTGCAGAATTCTGGAGATTATGTCGTCTCCGTTGGTTTTGTCGGTAAGACCTAATCTGATCCTCAATGATAGGAGTCCGATTAGTACTGCTAGAACCAACTTCCATGGTCCTGTTGGAAACAGCTGGTTGCTGTTGTATGGTTTGAGTTCTATTCATGTCTCCTTGCTAGGCTTCTTTAGCTTAGCCTTCTCTTCCTCTAGGATCTTGTAGGGATCCTTAAAGGCGTAAAATGTTCCCTTCTTCTTTGGGGCTTTCTCGATTACTGGACCAAGATTTAGATTCCCAAGTCTGTCAATCAGATTGGATAAATCCAACTGATTTTCCTCCGTCACCGGTTGCTTATCTTTATAGGCTTTAAGACTTGCAACTTCCTTTTCAAGAAATCCAATCCGTTGATGCAAATTAACAACAAGCTGAATAAGGACGTTGTTTTGCTGGATCAGAATCCGATTGCCTTCACCTCCAGTGATGCTTGTCTGGATCTTGGTAAGTCCTTGAGTAGTGTCGTAGATTTTAACTTCGTCAAGAGCTTTCTGATATGATGGATCAGAAGACATCAACTAGTCCAGTTGACTAGATGATTAATCAGCTTTTCAACCTTATCGAGCTTTAGATCCAAGGCTGTGGTAAGCTCCAAAGCTTTCTCCTCTACGATCTTCGGTTGCTGGGCAATCTCCTTTACCAGAGCTAAAACTTCCGTTCTGGTGAGAGGTTTGTTGTTGATCAACTCCGATCTGATTGCTTTAAGCTCCTTTTTGACACTGTTGAGCTCCTTTTGACAGGACTCAAGCTGTTGCTCCAAGGCCTCCTGCCTTACTGCTATGCTATGAAAATGTTTCAAGGCACTTCGGGACTGTAGTACTATATGCTTAACAACAAAATCAATATTGTTAGCAATATCTCGATTTGTGACTTTGGGTTCTTGACTAAGATCAAGTAATTGGACTAAACCAATTCTTTCAGTGTTATAAAGAGACTGGATAGATTCTTCAAATCTTTGGGACATAAACTAGGGTTTTGGTAAATCAGAACTTTAAAGTGAGTGGTGGTTTTTCAGGTACTTTTGGGAATAGCTCCTTCTGGTACAGATATGAAGAGAAACTTATCGTAATAACCGCTATATCTGGACAATCCAAACCGGGTGGTTAACTCAACTTCTTACCCACTATTTATCCAGCATCTCTAAGGATTTGGAACATGATTTCCAAACCCTTCCGGTTCGGGTGGAAAAGGAAAAGGACTCAAAATCAAAGGATTCTCAGCAACAGCAGCCATCATTTCAGTTTCCTCAGGATCTACTTGTATGAAAACTCAAATACTTAACAAAGGATATATGAAAACTTCTGATATTATTATACAAAGATCATAAAGATCATACCAAACTGGGTTTACAAAGAAAGACTGACTCTTGTAAGCTATAGAGAAGTACTAAGGCGAGGTGATATCCTGCTCTTGTAACAACTCTTGCTACTTATAGAATTGGAAAGCATAAGCCGGGTGCGCATTGGGCCCCATAGCACTTATCGCTTCATTCTGTAAGCAACACAAACTTACGCAACTTGTGGTCCCGATACATGATTCGAGAATCCACTACACACAAGTGGTCCTATTGATCCACTATTATTTATTCCTGCCGACACTTTACTTACATACTGACTCTGTGGTCCACGGACTAGTGGCGCACTTACAATACAAACTTTCTGAAAAGTAAAGATAAGGATGACACAGCTGTCATCAAATCAATTTTGCCATATGGTCCACCAATTCATGAGCTATCCTGAGAAGCTCCTTGTTGTCTCTGTGTATCCCTGGGAACTGGTCCCCATAACAGTTGTCCGAGGTAGCGAATCCGGCACATCGTGCTTGTTCCGCTTGTCGAATATTGCAGTAGGTAAGTATGGCTTTTCCGAGATTAATCTTGGCTTGTCGTTCCAGTTCATATCGCTGGGCAGAAATTCTGGCAAAGTCTTCAAGGGGAAGTCCTGTTGCCATTCTGGTCTTTTCTTCTTGGATGAGTCTTTGATGCTGTTGATCAAGCAGTTCAGTAGCTCCTGCATTTTCTGTTGGCTCCATTTGCTTCGCTTCTGGCGTTCCTCGTCAAGTGCTGGAATAAGCAAATTAAGCTTGTTTTGCTCAGTGTGACTATCTCCGTAGATAACCAGGGTATTTATAAGCCGGGAAAGGTGATCTGCCAGCTGGTTTTCTGATCCTTCAATATGCTCGAATTTGACATCTGAACCGCAACCAGTGATAAAATCAATAAAGTTGATCCACCTTACACGTGAGGGCTTATTATTGGCAGACTTGTTGAAGAAGGATATGATCGCTTGACAATCTGTCCTTATCGTTATCCGGTCCCTACCAATATAATATAGCTTGAATTTACTCAAACTATTCATAACCGCGTAAATCTCCGAATCAATAGTGCTTTTTAGTGGGGTAAAGGTTCCACTAGCAAACGCACAAACCTTCTCAGTGATCCTGGGGTCAGATTCCCCTAATTTCCACTTACAAATGCCGCCCCATCCTGTCATACATCCGTCACTTTCAATAATGACATGCGCATTCTGCGGTGGTAATTCAAGATCAGGAAGATTCCTTATCTTCTGAATTATTGTGCTGAGTAGATTTCTATCCTCCTTATTGAATCGCCGTTCACCTGTTGGGCTGACTTTGGCATACAAAGGCCCAAGTAACTTTCCTAAACCGGGCATGTAAGGCCTTGCATAATTCAAGAGGCCCAACCAACTTCTTAGTCCGGTCTTTGTCTCCAGAAGATCCATTTTGAAATCACAGACCTTCTTAATGATATTGGGCTGAAGTCTTACCTGCCCATTATCAATAATAGCTCCAAGGAATTCCACCTTCTTTTGGCCAATATTCATCTTTGTTGGACTAAGGACTAGCCCATTGGACTTACAGATTTCCAGAACAACCTTTAAGTGCTCTTCATGTTCCTTTTCTGTTTCTGAGAAGACCAAAATATCATCAATATAAACTGCTATGAATTCCTCAGTTCCTTTAAAACAATTGTCCATCTTTCGTTGGAAGATTGATGGAGCATTCTTCAATCCAAATGGCATAACTAACCATTCAAATAATCCCTGTGGTACCCAAAAGGCCGTCCATGGGATAGATTCAGGATGCATGGCTACCTGATGAAATCCACTTTTTAGATCAAACTTACTAAAAATTTTAGCTCGTCCAACCCTTGCAATAATAGACTGAATTCCAGGCAGACTATACTGATCTTTATGGGTTAGATCATTAAGCCTCTTATAATTGAACACCATGCGTTCCTTTCCTTTTGACTCAACTCCGGTTTTTGGATCAACCGTAGTTCCAGATTGCACAATGAAAGCATTAGTCCTGTGTCTGCTTGTACTTTTCCTGATGACTCCCAACTTGAGTAAAGCATCAATATGCTTCTGATAAATTGCTTGCTATATTGCATAAAAATTTATTGCACATAGTACAGTCCAAATGATAAAACAGACATCTCGCAAAGCTGTATAACACTAAATTACATAAAAATTTAACAATAAATTCTTAAGATGCTTTCAAGTCATACTTAACTAGGTACTATGTAAATACAATTTTTTTTTATTAACATGTATATTATAATATATATATATATATATATATATATATATATGACAGATCTAAAGTATACCTCTTAAATAGCATACTTTTATCAAAATAACGTCGTTTTAAATATTCTTTTTTTTTTAAATAATATTAAAATAAGATGTGATATTCCGCGGCCCCACTTATTTTCCTTTTATTTACGAAAATGCCATCAAAGAATCTTCAAAAAGACGTCATTTTAATAAAGGAATGCGACTTAAGGAGGTATGCTATTTAAGAGGTATACTTTTGAACCGTCTTATATATATACTTCTAAATAAAATGACCACAATTTTTTTTAAGCTCTAGTTAACTTAGGCACTATATAGTATGTATAATTGTTTTTTCACTAAGTAGTTTAAGTATAATTTTGTAAGTTGTAGTTTAAGCTCCAATACGCTGAAGCTTTGAACCATGAATCTTATTAACTCACAGCCAGATATGCTAGAGGCCAAATATTAAGCAAACACACTTAGCAAAACGATCATGACGTTCATACTATTAAAATAAATGCATGTTTGTGTCATCTGCAAACGATGATGCTAACCTCATAACATAAAGGATCAGCTTTGACAGCAGCTTTGTACCTAAGCATCAATAAAGAAAAATTAAATAGTCTCCTTCACTAATGCATAAATCAAATTCAATCTACTTAACAGACATCTTTCAACAACAATGAAAGAAAATAACAGAAATAAACAGAGACATCAGCATAAAATGTTACCAAAAGTCCAATTGCGGCCACAATTTCCATAAAACTAGTTATAAATGTCGTTTATTGTAATTTTCCCGTTTCTAGTAAGACAACTTTAGTTAATCTTCCATACGCAATGAAATATTTTTTGGCAAACCTAATTATGATAGAATAATTTTGAGAAAGAAAAGCAAAGGAGAAGGGAATAAAAGGAAAAGAAAATTCTAAGAAATAAGACAAAGAAAGGTGGCAACAGATCTCATATAAGAGCAACAAACAAAAACACTAATTTATCCACAGAGACAGAGTAACAGAAAATTGAAAAAGATTTAAGAAACTAATTTATCAAGAGAGAAATAGTACCAGAAAATTGAGACAGATCTAAGACCCAATTTAGAGACCAAAAAGACAAAAACTCCATCAGCTGAAGTCACGTTAAGCATATATATTAGAAATTTATAAATATATTTCTCTACAAGAAAAAGTCATGTAATATAAATAAAAAATGGTCCATTCTAAACCATATCAGAACGAAAGAAGTAAAACCAGATCCTAAAACATTGCCTAATTAAAAGTGCTACTTACTATTCAAAGAAACAGTTAATACCAAACCAGTTAAGTATATCGTACATTTAAAACTGTGACTAACCATTGTCGAGCCTGGGCACGATTTTCCAGAGCTTCATAAGCCTTGCCTCTTAGGAAGCATATTGCTGACGAAATCTGTTACAAGATTGAAACATCATACTTATTTTTCCATTTCAAGCTCAATAGGATCTTAAGTTCTAGTGAAAAACATGTTTCATCTATCGATCTTTAGAAATTTAGCAATCAGTGATGGATAAAACGGCGTCCACCAATTCTCAAGGTAGACCAACATAATCAGGTGACTAAATTCAAACCATCGGACAATGAGAAAGGGGGGTTTGTAACAGCTTCACAATAATGATTTTAAAATGATGGCCTGAAAAAAAAATTAATCATCTAGAGCGTCAATCTACTAAGAATCGGCATTGACCAAAACACATTGTGAGATTAGTGTCAATATTACCTTCAAAAATTTCAAACAAATAGAAAATAAGTTCTGGTCACAAATATAAAATTCTGAAGTTTGTCATGCCATGTATATAAGAAGAAATCTTCCAAAGCATATCTAGGATGGCACAACTGTCCTTTGCTTTGACATCTGCAACTCCATTTTTTTTTAAATTCGTGGTTATATCTCCCTAGAGGAATAGTGTACTCTAAAACAACTCTGTGAAACTTGGACATTAATGCCACTTGTATTTTCACTAGTCAAGAGAGGATAGGCAGGTAACTCTGGTAGTATAAAGGTCAGCAATGTAATATAAATGCTCTCAATAATACTATTAAAGGAAACTTACATTGATTTCACGATCTTCTCCGTCTTTATCCAAGTACATGAGATTGCTATCCTTTGTGTGGCTAATATTCCCATGTTCATCCACTTTAGCATCACCAAGCATTAAAAGGCATTGATCCCACTCTTTCAATTCTTCCTGATCACGTACATTTATATATATAACAATAATGGATGTAAGAACATGTCATTTAGTTTAGCACTTAAGGGGGAAAACAAACATGTAACAATTTGTTTTTATTTTTATATTTTTATCGGATAAAAGGATTAGTTTCATAAGATAGGATATAATAAAGCTGACGAGGATATATGGAAGGGGAGGACGGTGAGATGAAACTGATTTTTCAGGAATATATGTCCTTCACCTACTTTCAACATAAGTTCAACGGTAGCTACCTTTTCTCTTCTTTATTAATTTTCAAAATATAGACCACCAGTATGTTTCATTAATAAAGTATATTGGAAAACCCTGCACATATTGGAAAACCCTAATCCCCAAACAACCCCAACCCCCAAAATTAAACAACATCGACCTAATAAATTTGAATGAAAAGAATCTTCACATTAATCAAAATATGAGTGTATAAGAAAGGGGAATTGGGGAAAAGACGCACGAGACACTTGGCGGCGAGGTAGCGAAAGCGGAGATCACGGAGGACGATCTGAGAGGCGTTGAGGAGGTGAAATGCACGGCGATAGTGGCGGCCGAGGAATAGGGCCTGAGCCTGCATGTATATGTCTGCCGGGTCCGATGTGAGGGCGGCGACTTTATCAGCGAAGAAGATCGCCGACGAGTAGAGATGCTTGCTCACACAATCCCTAATTACACCTCTTAGCTTTTCTATCTCTTCTTCCCTCATTTTTTTAGATGATCTGGGCTGCTTTTGAATTTCGAGTCAGTTCAAGTATATAATAATAGGGTGAGAAATTTGGAATTGGGGAGGGAGGTAAACGAGGTGTTACAAGTTAGTTTGGAGGGAGAAATAATGAGTAGGAGCAATAAACTGAAATTGACCTCGAAATTGCACAAAAAGAGACCAAATCCTACCGATAAAATTCCACAAACGATTTCGGTGTATAGAATTATTTTAGAAAGGCTAAAAAATTATATTTATAGTAGGAGTGTACACGGTCGGTTTGGTCGATTTTTTGGAGAAAAAAATAATCAAATCATTTAAGTCGATTATAAAAAATTAAAAATCAAAACCGCTCAAATTTTTACATCGTAATCGGTTATCAGTTTATTCGATTTCGGTTAAATCAGTCTATTTATTCGGTTATTCGGTTCCGTAATTGATAATTTGATATTTATTATATTGTCAATTTTTCATAATAATTAATAAATCACTGACTCAATAACTACTAATTATAATAGAAGTTCTCTAAATTCGAAAAACAAAAATCACCTAACTCACTCACTAAGATAGAAGTTTTACAAATTCGTCACAATAAAAACATATAATAAATATATAATTATATAAAATAAATATTTATTAGAAAAGTATATAAATTATATTATAATTTTAAATTGTTCGGTCGGTTTCGGTTTTTTGAGAAGTCAAACCAAATCGGCCGAACTAGTTTCGGTTTTTTAGTTTTATAGTGTTCGATTTTTCGGTTTGAAATAGTAACGGTTTGGTTCGATCCGGTCGATTTTTCGATTTTAGTCGATTTTGTGTGCACCCCTAATTTATAATTTAGTTTTGATTTGTACGATCTACCACATCACACCATTAATAGTCAAAATCATATCGTCTTGGTTTTTTGTTTTTTTATTTTAAAAAATATAATATTTATTATACTTTTATCCTGCTCTTTTTTAAGTATACTATTAGTTTTTACAGTTGTCTCTTATATGACTATTAATTATAGTTTAAAAAAAATTTAGTTGTAAGTTTTACTTTGGGCTCGTTTGAGAATGATTTCTTTTTTTTTTTTAATTTAAAGTTAAAATTTTAGTAGATTTATAAATAAAAGAAGTGTTTGACATCACTTTTACTTATAAGTCCGAAATTATAAGTAATAACTATAAGTGTGTTCGGCTAATAATGACTTATGAGTTAAAATAAAATATAAAGATTACTAAAATATCTTTCAATAGAAGAATATTAGAAAAATAAAAGAAGACATTTTTGTCATTTCATAGTTGTTGGTCAACTTTAAAAAATGACTTATAAGTCATATTTTTTAAGTAATAAATAGTTACTTTTTTTTTAGCTTATAAGTAAAAAAAAATTGATTCCGAACTGTTTTTTTTACTTAACTACTTATAAGTTGGGTTCATGTACTTATAAGCAACTCCCGAACAGACACTTAACTAAACAAGTTTCTTATTGTTTGACTGTAAGTGATATTTTTACAATTACAGAGTTTTATTATAACATGGATGAAGATGAATAAATTCAATAGTAATAGTCTTCTTGTATAAGCAATACATTATCTATTTTTATGCTATAAACAACTATTTACCATATTCTTACATTATTTTTTTTAAGTAACTATTATAATACTTTTATATACATTTGTCTATACTTAAAAATTAAGTGATTTCTTTCTGTATTTGTATTCTTTCAGTCTTAATTTTTTATATATGTTCAATTAATTTTAAAACCGAACACTAATTATAAAATATTTATTGTGCGATTTTAGACTTATCAAACTATATTTAAACTATTTTACGTGTAATTTAAATTTTAAATTACTCCATGCTCACCCCTAATAATGAGTAGCCAACGAGTTGGACTTAATTGGTACTATGAAACGGTCCGAGGCCCTTCACCCTTGACTTGTTTCAATACAAACTCAAAGTTCAAACTAATATTCCCTTCAGTGTTGTTGAAAACGGAGATGCGGATGAGTTCATAATATAATGGTTAAAATTAAAATATTATAAATTTTGAAGTATTTTTATATTTTTAGGAACCAATAAATTAAATTTCCATTTTTTGGGGTTGGTAACCTAAGACTTTGGGGATAGATAAAATAAAAAATTTAAAATTTGTACTTTATTAGTTTTATAAAAAAAAGTATTTCTTTTAAGAAATTATCCAGCAAAAATAATTTATTTTATTAATAATAATATAACATATTTTAATATTATTAAGTTTACCGTCATAATTTCTTTAGCATTTCACATTAATTAACTAAACAACTTATTGTTTTTAGGGACATACATGATCTATGAGCAAAAATATATCTATAATATTTAAAATTATTATAAATGTATCTCTTTTTGTGAAACAAAATGAGTATCATTTTATTTAAATTTTGTTAATACAATTATATTTACAGTAATCTAGTAAAAAGTATCCTTAATTATTAAGAAGTTTGTTATTTTTGAAATTTAAACACAGTTACCACCAACTAGACCTAAAAATGCAAGAGAGATTATTCACACCAATTTAACAAGATCTATTTGGATTAATTAATTGATTATGGACCTATATTTCGAGAATAAAAAAAGAGTACATTTTGAGAATAAAAAAAAGAGGAATAGGCTACAACTAGTTAACTTATTTCAAACCAACTTCACTAATCATTCCAAATCCATAATAGGACTATTTCTTCATCGTGTTTTTTTACCAATGCTTGTGATTACGGACGTAACTTTAAACATGGGATAAAATATTTCTTTAAATAGAACTCTTTAGATGATATATTTATTTGGAAATATGTAGGATCTGATACTTCTGGTGGGACAATAATAAGTTAATAACCCAACCCAACCGTCTAATTTGCACTGTCCGTCTCCTGATCTACTACGTCCACAAGCCGAATCACCACCTTAAATTAAGATATGGTCCGTTCCCTCCCCCGCCCTCCCCCTCCCCCTCCCCTCCTCTCCTACGTAGACACTTCAGGCAATTTACCACCTCCTCCAATAATAGATAGACGAGCACTGTCTTTCCTTCCTCTCACAGCATGCTTGCTTATGAACGAACCACCCACCCCATCCTCAATGAAGCATGCATCCTAAAAAATGGCCCAAAAACACATTCGTCGTCAAGCTTTTAAACTCCCATGTGGACGGGTAGTTCTGCTGCTGCTGCTACTACTAGGTAATGAAAACTCCCGTTTCACTATTATCATAATTTTATCATTGCCCCCATTACTTAGCTAGCAACTTCTTACTGTAGTGGAAA
This sequence comes from Hedera helix, assembly GCA_947179155.2. NCBI lineage: Eukaryota > Viridiplantae > Streptophyta > Magnoliopsida > Apiales > Araliaceae > Hedera > Hedera helix. The sequence goes on along the minus strand of OX359265.1, from coordinate 59,950,680 downwards.
ACGTGTAATAAAAATACAAACTTAACATTTACTTATTTTACAAATGAGATTTTCTCAATTCCATGAGAAATGTAAAAGTGCTACATATAGCATGTAAATATATAAAGCTATATTCATCCCATGTCCTTGCATATATAGAAACACTAGCTATATATATTAGATGATTAAGATTATATGCACCTATGAAGACCTCTATAACTAGCTTGTCTATTGGTTCAAGCTCCATACAAATATTACAATCCAAAAAATTTCCCACACTAAGAGGTCTACCATCTTTCCCTTTCAAAATATTACAGACATGCCCCCACAACCCATAACCAGGCAGGAGGAGGGCCATGACAATCGTTTTTTCTGTATAATTCAATACAAAAGTCGGTGCCCTCCATTTCAATCCTTAATGTGGTGGGCCAATACTTGATCCCAGTAAGCGACGACTAATCAATGATTAACTGAGTTTAACATTAACAGAGATATACCTGAGACTGTACAACAGTTTTACCGATCCTGAATCCCGGAACAACAGTGAAAGCCACTCGAGGTTCGGTTTCCGCTGTGCCATCAGATGACAAGAAAACTTGTTCATTCACAGAGTCCATGTACACTTCGGAAAATCGCCGTCTTTTGCTAACTTGAAAGATTGAGGCCTCTGGCTGGAAAGAGAAGGCCAAACAATGCAGTAGCCAAACTCGCTTCGCCATCTCAGAAAACATAGCAAAGAAAGTTGTTTCTGGGAAATCACCAGATCCCACTGAATGTCTCTGATTCAAGTTTCCAAATAGAGATGCTTCCATCTTGGGATGAATAAGTTGCAAGTACTTGGTGCGGCAAAATTTTGTAAATGTGGACTTAGGCTTCCAGGCAAGATACTCCTTTGGCTTCTGGGATTTCATTTCTATAAATCTGCCAAAGAATTGCCGTTGTTGCCTTTTCTTGTCAGGCAAAGATTCATGTGAGAGAGAGAAGTACGGGTAATTGAAACCATCAAACATCTCTCGACAAACAAATGACTCAAATGCAAAACATTTGTGGCTAAAACTCGAGTAGGCAACACCCGGTTCAATTGAATTGGCAGCAGCCTCTAGATCCCATCCAGCAGATTCCATCTCACTGATAATGAACCGGACAAAGCTCCTAATAGTTTTAACAGTCTGCTTAAGAACTGTAATGAAATGGCTGGGGCTTAAGGTAGAAAAGTGAAGATTGTCAAGAGCTGATAATGCCCCACTCGAATTCAATCTCTTCTCGAGTAACTTGTTTTCTCTATAGGCCTCGTCAAGTTTCTCTCTGAGAAAAGTAAGTTCGGAGTTTTTGAGCTTAAGCTCAGAGTCCAACTTTTTCCCCATAATTGCAAAGGTCTTCAAAAGACTCTTCTGCTCCTGAATTTCTGCCAACAGCTGTGTAGTTTCTGGAGAAGAATCGTCATAACGTTTCTTAAGGTGGCACTGCTTCAATTCAGATAAAATTTTCAACTCTGAGACTACCATCTCATCAGCAGATTGAATCCCTTCCCCATCATAGGGCGACTGAGCAAACTGCATCTGAGCATACGCCGCTTTTATAGATGAAACACTTGCAAACAGTTTGGAGAGGAAAGCTTCAGTGGCTGCTTTTCGCTGAAGCTTTTCATCTTCTTCATCAACTGACTTATGATCAGTACTCAAACTATCATGCTTGACCTGATCACGTGCCTTAGTTTTTTGAATGCCCTGATCATGTTTTTTAGTATTCTGAACTCCATCAGCTGGGGAAACCCCCGTCACAGCTCGAATATGCAAAACCTTGGCAAAAGTGCGTGCCAACCTACTCTTGTTTGGGGTCACAGCAGCTCCGTTAATTGAATCCATCTAAAGAAAAAGATTACAAAATGATGATGGTGATGATGATACAAGGGAGATTGAGCAATAAATTTCTAGTAATTCATTTAACATAAAACAGATATAGTCAACAGAAGAAACAGGAATATTAGGTGGTGATGATGATCAAGATAATGATGATCTTGTTTCAAAAAAAGTGAAAAGCAACATACTTTAACTCTTATATAGAGGCCTTTAGTAGTATATGGAATTTCCTTTTGTTTTGCTTTTTGTAGTTACTGGTATATGCTTTCCTTTGAAAGTTTAATAAAGTCATCTAAAGGATCAATATAATGCAGAAGGTTTAAGAACACATAGAGAGGAAGAACATGGAGGAGAAGCCAAAGAATATCTTACACAAAAAACAAGCTCAAAAGACGGGTCCAAAGTTCCATAATCTAAAGGCTGGTAACTGTTGGGATAACATTGCTGCATGAGTTTACTATACATTATGCAAACCAAATGGGGAAATGGGCTTTGAAAGTATTATGTATTAACATGTGAAAAGAAACATCCATGTTAATATCCTATAACCTATAAAAAGCCAGGGGAATGCTACCTAACTTTAGTAATTTCATACTATTAAATTGGCCAATAGGTCCAAATGCATACAAACGTGTGTCCCTCAACCCCGGGTAGAATTTGTCCTCTTTGTCAACTAAACCATTAATTCAAATCCTGAAAATTGAAGCCATGAATGGATGCACAACACATGCCAAGGGCCAGCATTACACAGACTAGTGGTAATAGTAGGATGCACCAAGTACCCATTGTGTGAGCCAAATCTTAAAACCAAAAGTGCATATACCAGAAAATTAATTAAACCTAAACTATTCCACTTTGGAGCAAGGCCATTCTTTAGTTTAGAAAGACTCATAAAAGTGGAACTATTCAATCCAAATATTCTTTACCATTTAATGTTAATAGCAGGATGTAGGATCTACCCAACACATACCAAAAATCAGCTTTATTTGATTTCCTAAACAACCGTTGTGCTCCTAACAATGTTATGAGTTTTATGAAAAGAACTTTTCTATGGGACCGGACAGGAGACCGGTTGAATTTATTTTTTAAATGACTCAAAAAATAAGTTTAATTTTTTTAAACTAATTTTTTTTTTACAGAATACAGTAATTTAAATGTAATTTAAATACATATAAACAAACAGTATTTATAGACTGTACTAACACTTTTTATATACATAAATCCAAATTACACCTTAATATATTCCGTAAAAAAAATAATTCAAAAAAAAAAAACAGACTTATTTTTTAAAAATCATTTAAAAAAAAAAGAGTAAACAGATGACTAGACAGGTCTCTATTCCCCTGTCCCCTATACTTTCTTTTATGAAAAATTTAATATTCACACACTTATGTAAAAATATCAATTTCTTTTTATTAATGTTTATTACATGGGTCCTTACACCCCAAAAGATATCCCTCCTATACAGCATTGAGTACATACACGTGTCGCAGCGTAATACGGACCCACACAGATGGACTTTGATGAAGGACCATCAGAATCCTACGGGTAATCTCCGCTCAGGAGCCGGGACAAATTTCTAAAAGACGCGTGGGCCCTACTTGATCAGCTTACTTCTATCATGACCCTGATTTTACATTGCCTTAGCAAGCTGGCTGGCCACCGAGATTTGAGCCCATTAGCCTACAGTCCAATCCAACGGCTATCAAACATTCTCCGTGACAGTTACTACTGACATACTGCATTAGCCTTTTAACCTCACGTGACCATCTACACGCGTAAACGCACCTGATCACGCGCAGGTCACGTGACCTACCTACACCGGCGTCGGGTGTTCCCACCGACCCCGGCTTTGCCCGAACTCCAAAACTGCTATACTCCTCTCTCCATTCAGGTGTAGAATACAATAAAATAAAATTCATATTTTACTGAGATCGAAGGGTCAACAACATCATCTTGACCACAAAAGATTTACCGTTAACTCTAAAAAGCCTCGACAAATTCGCTACTCAGTTTGTCTCCACCAATCGCACGGCGTAAATCTCAAGAAAACATAACCCCGTAATCTAACTCCGATAGCTACCTCTCTTCCTCGTTCTCTCTCTACTCAAAAACAGTTTCACACACATACGTATATAATATATCGGAGCTGCGAATTAGAAAACTAACAAAAACGACTTATTCCTTTTTTGGAAAAAAATAATCTTACCTCACGGAGAAACCAAAGCTATTTCCAAGTCAAAGAGCATTAAAGAGGAATCTGCAAATTTAGGCCAAACAGAGAGCTAAAACCTTGAGCTTGATTGTTGAGAGAAAACTTCAAAAGCCCTAATCTTTTGTCATCAAAAAAATGTTGGCTTGCTGGTAAATAGGTGTTTTTATTATATTAAATAACAGCAAATATAAATCATTCAAACAACAGAATAAAATTTAATAATTTATTATAATAAAATCAATAGGGTCATAGGAAGAAGTTTCCACGGCGTCGTATTTCCCCTAACTATAGACAGAGACTAACCTTACGAGGAAACCTCAGCTCAGAGCTGGCATTTTGAAATTTCTTGTTGACCTTAAGTTATTTAACTATGATGATTCTTTCTCTTCTTTAACTCTTCAATGGCCGTTTATAGAGAAAGAATATTTCAAGGTTTTAATGGGTTTTTGTTTTGAAGGTTTATGAGCTTGGGAATCCTGTAGTTTGAATGACGATTAAGGCGGGTTTTGGTGTTTTTTTGCAAGAAAAATCAGAGCTTTAGGGGAGAGGGAGGACGCAGAAAAAGAAATAAATCAGGGTCGGGGAGAGAGTAGGCGGTGGGAAAAGACGAAAACAGCGAGGATTGCAAAAATGTCCTACAGAGACATCGCTGAGGCATTGGGAGTTTAAATATAAAAATTTGCCTTTTGGCTGATTTTCTCAATGACTATTTTATCCACAGAGACTTTAATTATGATAGAACCATTTTGGATTTTTATATTTCGGGAGATGGGGCATTTCAATGCGGGAAGGGTAATAGTGTCATTTAGGAATGAGCAGATAAACCTGGCTCACTCTGATTGGAGTTTATGGTAGGCGGAGGTGTACTTGTTGCTGAGGAAGATGGAAAATTTTAAATTTATTCAAAAAAATTATTCGTTAATTTTATTTGTAAAAAAGATTAAAAAAAATATTATTTTATTTTATTTATATCTTATAAATAAGATAAAGTTATATTTATTTGTTATTTATAAAAATAAAACTTAAAAATAATTTTTTTGAATAAATATAAAAGCATCCGAATATAATTGATGCATTTATTCAACAGTGGCAAGCGAGAACCCATTCTTATATTTTTTTTTGCTAAATATGACCCTTTCTTATGTGAGTCCTTTTTTCTAATAAAAAATTATACTAATATTAAATATTATTAAATGTTGATATGGGGGAAACATGTAAAGAAAAGATCGACTTATTATTATTTTATTTTAACGTTTATAATTTTACATTAATAATAATTCGCTTTTAACATACAATTAGTTAACATATAAATTAATTTTCTTCTTATTTTATGACAAGTCTTTAGAAAATAATCCTACAACTACTGTTATGTATGAGCAGTGTTTTAATTTGTTGAGGTTGATTTAAAGGTTTTATTAAAATTTAAAATTAATAAAATTTCTTTTGATTATAAAATTATACTAATATTGCTTTTTAGATAATTTTTAACATTTCTAATTGTATTAGATGAAATCAAATGAAGAGCATTAATTTGAAATTTTAAATTCTGCTAATTGACTTTAAAAATTAAAATGAGATACTTATGTATGTAACTTGTAATGACCGAGAAAATTACGAACCCAATTTTTTTTTTATTTAATTATATCCATAAGAAAATATGAGGTATGAAGTATGTGTATATGTGATAAGTGGTATGATGAGATGTATTAAATTAGTTAATTAAATTAATTAACTAAAGAAAGAAAAAGATTTCAAGATAAGCTTATGTGATAAAATCACAAAGCTTGAATGTTGGCCTTGTATGGCAATTAAGAAGATTTTTATTAAGCAAGTTAATTACTTGTATGAATAATGCGAAAGAAGAAGCAAATGAATTATTTGAGATAATCCAATGTGGGAATAATTGTTCGTGTACGGTTAACTATTTTATAAACCCAATTTGATGATAAGGGATAGTGAATGAATTTATTTAATCAAGTCAAATTACTTGTATTATTAAGTGTTAGGGTTTTATTAAAACAAACCCAAGGATTTGTAAGTGCTAGGGTTATGTAAGCTAATTTAATTGAGGAGTCCAATGGACTTATAATTAGCAAATCTAATTGGATTATATTTTAAATCCAAATGAGTTGTTAAACTAGGTCAATTAATTTTACCTAGTAGCTTATGTAATTAAATTAAACTTTAGTCCATGTAATTAATTAAATAAGCTCAATGCTTATTTTAATTAAATGTAGCATAGTTATTTAAATGCTAGCCCAATGTGTTAATTAAATTGAGCCCAACCAATTAATTGGATGAGCCCAATATATTATATCCTAGAGTCCAAAGTGGAGCCCAATAGCAAGTCAAAATATTGGTCAAATATTATATATATGTATATATATAAATAGATGTATACATGTATAATAAATGTAATAAAAATAAAGCAAAAATGGGGGATTAAATCCCATTTTGCTGAGATTTATGGGGGCCCCACATGGGGTGGCTTGATTTTGCAAGGTAGCTTCTTCCACACTTCTTTCCATAGTTGGCCAACCACCCTAGTCATTCCAATTGGTCATTCATGCAATAGTAACCTCACTTAAGCTCCTAATTTCACCAACACAAGATGATTAGTAGATTGATGAGGGATTAGTAATGTGCTATATATAGAGTGCTACTCTTAGTTGTTATGTTGGTTAGATCATTTGTAGCATTTCTTAGAGAGAAAATGGAGAGCATTTTCAAAAGAGAAAGAAAGAATACACTTGTGAGTGTGAGAAATTTCTACAAGAAGGGCTTGGTGAATGTCAAGTAGCATCCTCACATACTTTGGTAGGAGAAGAAGAAGAGCACACAAATCTCAAAGGTTTAAAAGTACTCTAACCTTCTCATATTTCATTTTTGTAGCCTAGATCGATTTTGAACGGTTAAAATCTATTTTTAACCGATCAAAACTTGTTTTGATGGTCTAGAAGTCTTAAACTATGTTATATATGTATATTCATAGTTTGATGTGTTTATATCATGATTTGGTATGTGTGATATGCTTAAAAAAAAGGTAGAAATGTTCATATCGAACTTTACCGGTAAAATCCTATGTAGCTATGTAATATATTTTGTGTCGTTTCAAAATGTACAAGTTAAATACTTGATTTATATGGGTAGAAAGTTTTATGTATGAGTTTATAAGAAAACCCAACTTGAATCTCACAAAAATATGAAATAACAAAGAAGTTATAATTTTTTACCGCAAAGTAGGTCGTTTTGAAACCCTAAGTGGTTCGATCTTTAATTTTGTGTCAAAACGATTTCAAAAATGCGATCGAACTATGAAATGTTGTAAGACAAGAGGTTAGGAAGACAACGACACTAAGTTGGTGTCATTTGGATGAATAGATTTCATTTTATTCAAGTTTGAACCTTTAAAACCAAGGATTTGTGATTTTAGTTTGCACTTTGTCCTTGTAAGCCGTTTTTAGTCCAGTTCCGTTTGGAATTTGGATTTGTGATGTAAAGTGAAATTGTAGATCATGAAATTCTAATGAATTTAGACTCAAGAATCACCTCAAAATGTTTCCGTATGACAAAGTTATGACCAAATGAGTAAGAGAGGTTCCGGCAGCCAAAAAAATGGTCCGGCGTCTAGACGCCCTAGTGTACGCCCTTGCTTCTGTCCATGGGCGTCTAGACGCCCCAAAAATGCCTTGGAGTGGCGTCATGACGCCCGGGCTTGATAAAAAAATTATTTTATTATTTTTTTTATTTTTAAATGAATAAATGTATTTTTAATGATAAATAATTGATTAATTATATTAGATAATAAATAAAATATTATTAAATAATTAATAATATTAGATAATGATTAAAATATTATTAAATGACTAATAATATTACTAAGATAATAAAATATTATTAAATGATTAATAATATTAGATAATGAATAAAATATTATTAAATGAATAATAATATTATTAAGAGATTAAAATGTTATTAAATGGTTAATAATATTAGTAAGTTAATAAAATATTATTAAATGATTAATAATATTAGTAAGTTAATAAAATATTATTAAATGGTTAATAATATTAGATAATGAATAAAATATTATTAAATAGTTAATAATATTAGTAAGTTAATAAAATATTATTAAATGGTTAATAATATTAGATAATGAATAAAATATTATTAAATGGTTAATAATATTAGTAAGTTAATAAAATATTATTAAATGATTAATAATATTAATAAAGGATTAAAATATTATTAAATGGTTAATAATATTACAATATGAATAAAATATTATTAAATAGTTAATAATATTAGATTATGAGAAGAATATTATTAAATGATTAATAATATTATAAAGGGAATAAAATATTATTAAATGATTAATAATATTAGATAATGAGTAGAATATTAATAAATGATTAATAATATTAATGAGTTAATAAAATATTATTAAATGGTTAATAATATTAGTAAGTTGTAGAATATTATTAAATGATTAATAATATTAATAAATGATTAAAATATTATTAAATGGTTAATAATATTAGTATGAGGATAAAATATTATTAAATGGTTAATAATATTAATGAGAGGAGAAGATATTATTAAAGGATTAATAATATTAGTAAGATGATAAAATATTATTAAATGGTTAATAATATTTATAAATGATTAAGATATTATTTGATAAATAATATCCTTGGGAATAGTGTAAAACATTATTTAGTTATTAATAATGTTAATAAGTGTTGAGATAATGAAGATATTAAGATGATTATTAAATGGTTAATAATATTGAGGAACTAGATGATTTATTATTGAAATAATAAATGGTTAAAATATTATTATACGATTAATAATATTATTTGTGGTATTTATATATTATCAACGGTGATAATATTATAAAGCAATGAAGTGATAGTTATGTGATTTAAAATATTATCAAGGGATTGATAATATTATTAAGAGATTTAAGGTTATGATTAAGTGATAGATGATTAAGACATATATGGTAACGTTATTAATGTTAAATAAACCTATATGTGTTATGCTAATTGGAGGATCAATGTTGTTGAATATTAGGTCACCCAAAGGAAGTAATTTTAAGTTGAATAGCAGTAGTCAGCGGAACAGGCAAGTTTCTCTGAACCTTAACTTGTATTTATTTCGCAAGTTATTTATGTAGAAATTGGAATTTATTTCTAATGCATGATGAAATAATTATTAAGAATAATTTCATATCTATATTGTTATTGACAATCGCACTTAGGTGCATTTGCATGACCGTTCACATTATGAACTGTTTAAAGAGAAATATCTATGCTATTTGTTTCAGCTAGATATTGCACGTGATATTATGACTGTTCTTGTTATGAACTGTTCTAAGTGAGGGTTCTATGCCAATTGTTTCGGCTAGACCATGTACGTTTTAAATTCATTAATCTGAATATTATTGAAGTTAATCCAAACCATATTGTGGTGGTGCGGAATCTGATGGGATAAGCTGAAATGAACAGAGCAAAGTAAGCAGATAAGCTTACGGTCGGATGGAACATTCCCGATCAAAACGAACTAGATGGTTATATTGTGCACTCTATAAACGTACGATAGGCTGATCACCTAAAGTACCCATCACCGGATATGTCAATCGAAATGATTGTTAATATTCAAAACGAACTGACAGTCTACTGTCAACAGGGTATTGTAAATACTCAAAACGTGTGTTCATGGTCTTGTGACCCTTTCAGCATGATGAAGCAGTATGTTATGTCAATTGAATTATATTATTCAAAGTTGCATGTCTTCACAATTATTGTATATTGTTGAAGTTTTCAGAGCTAAATCTTTTTCATTCATGATATATCTTTTATTGTTTATTTAAACTTGCTGAGCAAAGTAGTTGCTCACCCTTGCTATATCATGACCTATTTTTCAGTTAAGCCGACGAATATAAGAAGTGCAACGACAAAGTAAAGCTGAACGAGTAGATGTAATTAGATGCTATTTCTAAGTGGTAAACCTTTTGTATTATAAGGTAATGTTTATGTATTAAGGTTAGTGGAACCTGGGATTGATGGTACGAATTGTGATACAATTATGTATATTTTCCGCGAGATATTGAAGATGTATTTTATGAATGTTTGACAAGTGTTGAATAGTGAGTACCGAACCCGAGGTTCAAGGGACCCGGATTTGGGGGCGTCACATAACTAGTGAGATGAAAGAACAATAAATTCACAACTAATAATAATAATAATAATAATAATAATAGTAGTAGTAGTTTGTTTGGTAGGAACGAAAGTAATCTCATTAGATCACCGATAATGAGACTATCAACGTAATTATTTTTATAAATTGATATTTTTATAAGTAGAAGTGATATTTATACAATATCTTTTTTATAATAATAATAAATAAATTTTACACTCATGTAAGAGAGATTTAGCGAGAATATATTAAATTTTATTTATGAAAATATGTATTCCTTTTATTTTAAAGTATTTGCTAGAGAATATTATTGAATAATTATATATAGATTTTTTTTATTTAAGACAATAAAAAATTATTATCATCCTCGAATAAGAAATAAGATACTTGTGACCCTTCCAAATCTGTACCCACACAGTTTAAATTTGAGTTGTCAAAAGACAACAATAAAATTATTATAAATAGTACAACGTACAATAATACAGCGTATAATAATACACAGCTAAGTCTTTCACGATTATTGTCACACTATTTTATAACATGTAAAGATTACGATAGCTATCCCTCGGACTCTCACTCCATTCTCCGGCTAGACCCAGCTGCGTTCTCATCTCATGTTGAAAAACATTGGAACAAAAAGAAAGGGTGAGCTCAAATAGCCAGTAAGGAGTAACATGACTAAGATAATGACGAATAAATTATCATTAGCCTTTAATAGTTGTGTTCTTGATAGAATACAATAGACTACAAGGTTTATATCAAAACTGCAGTTGAATTCTTGAACAACATTCAGATCAATAATAGCAGCGGGATGCGCAATAGTGTCCACTCGCTTCTCTTTTTAAGAAAAACATCATCAACTTTTATCATCTGAAACACCACTAGCCATGAGAATACAATTCACAGTTCCTGGTCATAATCATGCAAATCAACAGTTCATTTTTGCACTGCGGGCCAAAAATATTCAATATAATACCAACGGTCATGATTATACCAGTATCCAACATTTGGTCATAATCATACCAAACAACAATTCATCTTTGCACTACGAGCCAAAGAGAACTTTCACCACGTGTCATGAAAGACATCGAACAGATGTATCGCTTTTAACTTATTATATCGCCTTTAAGCTATCGTCTATTCAACAATTATATCGCATCTGTGCCTCCGGCCACAAATATTCACAACAGCTTGATTTTTTATAATTAGTATAAATAACAGTGATACAAATGATTAACGGAAGAAACATGATAAACAATAAGTGTAAGACCCCGAATTTTATGAAATATAAAATTTAAATTTTCTTCATATATTTTTTTTTTCTGAAACAGTAAGTGGTTAAATTAACAAAATTGAAAGTTAAGGATGTTATGTGCAAATTTTATTTTGTCGGACAATATTCGCTTTGTCGGGGAATATTCGTTTGGTCGGGGAATATTCGTGCCGTACGACGGCGCCGAAATAATAAATTATTGGTGGACCCCACAACGGAATATTTGTCGGATATAGAAAACGACAGAAGTAACCTTTTTAAATAAAAATAGTCAACGGAACTGTTAAAATACCGGTGATAAAAGAATAGTAGCATACGGTAGTTTATGGTATTTTCTGTAGCACACGGTACTCTACAGTAACACACGGTATTGCATAGTGTCTCATATTATTGGTCTGATAATTGACACCGTAACTGTTACGCATCATTTCATCGATAATTGTCACTGCATAATATTTTATATTATCAATTCAATAATTGTTGTTACACAGTATTTTGCATTATTGATTTAATAATTGTCATTACACTGTATTTTATATCATTGAGTCAATAATTGTTGCTGCACTGTTTTTAAAATTATTGAACCTAATAATTGTCACAGTAACATATGCACAGTAATTCACATTATTGAATCAATAATTGTCATTACATAGTAACGTATGCTTTCTTTTACATTATTGTTATCTCTATTATGATGTTATTTAAACAGTTGTATTTCATTAATTTATTGACTTGATATCTAAGAGCTAACTATACTGTATTTATAACAATTAGTCATAATAATTGAATTGATAAAGTTATTTGTTTATAATATAAAGTTAGGTGATTATTAGGTAATATGAAATGAATGGTGTAGATTAAAGTGTGAATTATTGTTGAATAATTGAATTGATTTGTTTATAATATAAAGTTAGGTGATTATTAGGTAATATGAAATGAATGGTGTAGATTAAAGTGTGAATTATTGTTGAATAATTGAATTGATTTGTTTATAATATAAAGTTAGGTGATTATTAGGTGATATGAAATGAATGGTGTAGATTAAAGTGTGAATTATTGTTGAATAATTAAATTGATTTGTTTATAATATAAAGTTAGGTGATTATTAGGTGATATGAAATGAATGGTGTAGATTAAAGATAATATAATATTTGAAATGGATGGTGTAGATTAAAAGATGATCTTTAAATGAATGGTTTAGATTAAATGAATGATAAGATTTTTGGCTATAAATAGAAGCCTTAACTTAAGGATTTTTCATAAACTTCCTTACTTGTTCTTTCTTTCTCTCTCTAAATACTTCTTGTGAAAGTTCTCTCTAAGTGTTCTTAAGTCATTCCTAGTTTTGAAATCTTTTGCATTCTTCTTTGAATTCCCGAGTGGAATTTTCTTATGTACAGTAACTCTTTCGAAAAATCGTAGTAAATTCATTATTTGTCAGAATTTAATGAATTAAAAGTCTGTCTCTTCAGTTTTTCGTCCTCTACAACTTTGAAGAAGGAAGAAAAGTCATCTGAAATCATCTTCATGCCTTAAAATACTAAAAACCGTAATCTATTCTGATTTTCGTCACTATTTTCAGTCTTAGTTTTGAAAATTCATAACTCATTCATATTAACTCCGAATTGAGTGATTCTTGAGTCTATGCCGTCTATCTTTCCGAGAGTAACATTATTTTAAAAGCATAAAGAGATTTTAAAAACTCTAGAAGACTCAAAAGTCAGATTCCTTACTGCTACAAACAAGGAAGGATTTGTTCGGCTATAAACTTGTTTCACAATATCAAGGTAAGGAATATCATTCTTTTCACACTCTTAAATTTATGACGGTAAGGAATGTCATTTTCTTTTCTTACTTGTAAGAAATACCATTTTCTTTCATACTCTTAACCTTATTATGGTAAGGGATGTCATTTTCTTTCATACTCTTAAAATTACTACTCGTAAGGGATACCATCTTTTTCATCTTCCATTATTCAAACATACTATGGTAAGGGATTATCATTATTTGATTCTCGATAATAATATTGTTTTTTCCTTACTCATAAGACGTGCCTTTTATTTCCATGTATTAAATTGTGGGAATAACCTTACGGAGTGGATTGCTGCCTGTTGGTGAATAACCTTTCGTATTCATTCATTATTAATCTCTGAGAATAACCTTACGGAGCGGATTGCCGCCTGTTTGGTGAATAACTCTTTGTACTCAAATTCTATTAAATTGTGGGAATAACCTTACGGAGCGGATTGCCGCCTGTTTGGTGAATAACTCTTTGTACTCAAATTCTATTAAATTGTGGGAATAACCTTACGGAGCGGATTGCCGCCTGTTGGTGAATAACCCTTTGTATTAATTTCCTTCACCTTTTGTTAATCAAACCTGCTACGGTAAGGGATATTATTTTCTTTCATACTCCTAAATCGAAATTTATTATGGAACTATTGCTTCTATAATTCCTGAAAATATTATATGTTCCATAATAGTTGAACTTCATTATTTCAACTGAACCTTCCTATTTACGTGAACCTTTCTATTGAATTGTAACCGTTATTCTGAACTGTGGATCTTGAATATCATTTTTAAATTTCACTCCACATCATGTTGACAATTTGGACATTATTTGAATCTGTACAAAGTAAACTTCCGATATTTAATATTATCCTATTTCTTCTGTTTATCATTTATATCATTCTAATCATCCAAAAATCAAGCTGTTGTGAATATCTGTGGCCGGGGGCACAGATGTGATATATTTGTTGAACAGATGATAGGTTAAAGGCGATATAATAGGTTAAAGGCGATACATCTGTTCGGTGTCTTTTATGGCACGTGGTGAATGTTCTCTTTGGCCCGTAGTGCAAAGATGAACTGTTGTTTGGTATGATTATGACCAAAGGCTGAATCTGGTATAATCATGACCGTTGGTGCTATATTGAATATCTTTGGCCCGTAGTACAAAGATGAACTGTTGATGTGCATGATTATGATCAGGAACTGTGAATTTGTATTATCTTGACTAATGATATTTCAGATGATAAAAGTTGATGATGTTTTTCCTAAAAAGAGAACCGAGTGGACATTATAGTCTGCATTATTCTTCTAATAGATTACTCATTCCGCTGCTATTATTGATCTGAACGTTGTTTAAGAATTTAACTGCAGTTTTTGATATAAACCTTGTAGTCTATTGTATTCTATCAAGAACTCAACTGTTGAAGACTAATGATAATTTATTCGTCATTATCTTAGTCATGATATTCTTTACTGGGCTATTTGAGCTCACCCTTTCTTTTGTTCCATTGTTTTTCAACAGGAGATGAAAACATAACAGGGTCTAGCCGGGGAATGGAGTGAGGGTCCGAGGAATAGCTATCATAGTCTTCACGTTTTGTAAAATAGTGTGGCAATAATAGTGAAGACTTAGTTGTGTATTATTATACACTGTATTGTTGTACGTTGTGCTTTGTTGTAATAATTTTGTTGTAGTATTTTGACGACTCAAGTTTGGGCTGTGTGGGCCCAGATTTGGGGGCGTCACAATAAGTATCGAAAGTTTACTTTGTGCAGATTTAAATAATGTCCAAATTGTCAACATGATGTAGAGTAAAATTCAAAAATGATATTCAAGATCCACAGTTCAGAATAACGGTTACAGTTCAATAGAAATGTTTAGAAAAATAGGAAATAAATATAAAGAGTAATTCACCAAACATGAGGTAATTCGCGTTGTCAGGTTATTTTCAGAGATTAATAAGGAATGAATACGAAAGATTATTCACCAACAGGCGGTAATCTGCACCTTAAGGTTATTTCCACAATTTAATAAAAATTGAATACGAAGAGTTATTCACCAAACAGTCGGTAATCCGCGCAGTAAGGTTATTCTCAGATATTAATAAGAAATGAATACGAAAGGTTATTCACCAACAGGCGGTAATCCGCGCCGTAAGGTTATTCCCACAATTTAATACATGGAAATAGATAACACATTTTATGAGTAAGAGATAAACGATATTATTTTTGATAATCAAATAATGATAATCTCTTACCGTAGTAAGTTTGAATAGTGTAAAATGAAAAAGATGAAATCTCTTACCTTAACACGTGACTGGATATTGATTTAAATGAGGCTGATTAACTTGAACATTACTCGTACACCTATTAATCTTCACAAATACTCAATATTACTTGAGCACACTTAGAGAGAACTTACACAAAAAAATATTTAGAGAGTAAAAGAAAGAATGAGCAAGAAAGTTTATGAAAAAATCCTTAAGTTAAGACCTCTATTTATAGCCAAAAATCTTATCATAACCAGGATTTTTTAATTTAATCCAAACCGTTTATTTCAAGATAATGTTTAATCTTTACCAATTATTTCATCTTTTAAGATTTCTTTAATTTAAACAATTTATTTAAAGATCATTTTTAATCAATACCATCAATTTCAAATTCTATATTATCTTTAATCTATATCACTCATTTCATCTTTTAAGATTTTCTTAATCTAAATCATTCATTTAAATATTATCTTCAATCTACACCAACAGGCGGTAATCCGCGCCGTAAGGTTATTCCCACAATTTAATACATGGAAATAAATAACACATTTTATGAGTAAGAGATAAACGATATTATTTTCGATAATCAAATAATGATAATCTCTTACCGTAGTAAGTTTGAATAGTGAAAGATGAAAAAGATGAAATCTCTTACCTTAACACGTGACTGGATATTGATTTAAATGAGACTGATTAACTTGAACATTACTCGTACACCTATTAATCTTCACAAATACTCAAGATTACTTAAGCACACTTAGAGAGAACTTACACAAGAAAATATTTAGAGAGTAAAAGAAAGAATGAGCAAGAAAGTTTATACAAAAATCCTTAAGTTAAGACCTCTATTTATAGCAAAAAATCTTATCATAACCAGGATTTTTTAATTTAATCCAAACCGTTCATTTCAAGATAATGTTTAATCTTTACCAATTATTTCATCTTTTAAGATTTCTTTAATTTAAACCATTTATTTAAAGATCATTTTTAATCAATACCATCAATTTCAAATTCTATATTATCTTTAATCTATACCACTCATTTCATCTTTTAAGATTTTCTTAATCTAAATCATTCATTTAAATATTATCTTCAATCTACACCGTTCATTTAAAATTATATAATTATTACATTATCTTTAATATATATCATTCATTTTATATCACCTAACTTTATATTATTTATTTATTACAATAAACAAATAACTTTATCAATTCAATTATTCAACAATAATTCACACTTATTCATTATTATGACTAATTGTTATAAATACAGTGTAGTTGGCTATCTGAGTTAAATATCAAGTCAATTAATTAATGAAATACAACTGTTTAAATAACATCATAATAGAGATAACAATAATGCAGAAAGTATGTAAAAGAAATAATACGTTACTGTGTTATGACAATTATTGATTCAATAATGTGAATTACTGTGCATATGCTACTGTGACAATTATCAGTTTAATAACACGAATGATTGTGCATGTGACAATAAAGTCAAATATTATACGATAACCATTTTATCAGTTTAATATTATGAAACACTGTGCAATGCCGTGTGCTACTGTGCAATACCGTATGCTACTATTCTTTTACCACTAGATATTTTAACAATTAAAAGTGATAGTATTATTGACCATTTAAAAATTGTTTATGTTGTTTTCTATATCCGACAATTATTAGTTGTGGGGTCCACCAATGATTGGTTCGTACGGCGCCGTCGTACGAATATTCCCCGACAGAACGAATATTCTCCAACCAAACGAATATTGTCTGACATAATATAATTTACACATAACATCATTAACTTTTAACTTTATCAATTTAACCACTTACTGTTTCAGAAAAAATATATATGAAGAAAAATTAAATTTTATATTTCATAAAATTCGGGGTCTTACAATAGTCACTTGATTTCATAATTTATTTATGCATATAAATATCAAATATTATCGAAATAGAAAAAAGGCTCTCATTTTAATTCTTTGTCCTTGCATACCAAATGAGACCATTGTTATGTTAGGATTGAACGAGTGAAATAATAAAATAAATAGTTGAATGATTCATTTTATTTCAGTTGAAATTAATCATTTTACACTTTCGTTCAATGAATAAAATTAATAAATTTAGGAGATATGAGAATATTCTATTTTCATTCAAATAGAATAATCAAATATAATTTTTTTTATTCCATAAGAATGAGTTACTTCATTCTCACTTCTATTCCCTTAATCTAAAAATAGTATAAGCGTCAAATTAGCTCAAAAACGAGTTTGTAAGTTAGTTTTATAACTTATTGCCACAAAAAAAAAAGGAGGAAGAGAAGAAGAAGAAGAGAAGTAAAGATTTTATTCTTATGTTAATTTGGTTGAAAGAAGAGAAGTTAATTTTGTAAACATTTTACATGTGGTTCCATGTGGTTGATTCTAATAATAATGGACAATAGAATGATAATCAACCTAATTTCATGACTTTGAGTCTTTTTGGACCATTATAATTTGTCTTTTTCTTTTCTCGATAAATCAATGTCATTTTCTGTCTTTGATTTTTGTTGGACTATTATAATTTCTCTTTAAAAAAATTATGCTCATTGGCTATTCTAATTTTAAAGATAATAAGTAACAACTGACCAGGGGGCAAGATTTTTCACATTATAATGTCGCTGATGTATGGTTGCCGATATTTTTGAACCATTATATACGACACGCTTAATATTTCTTCGTTTATTACATACGTGTGATAAAAACAAATGCTTAGATTCGGGTATTGTTTAAAAAGAAAAAATTGACATGTCTACTAGGCTTATTGCGGTTCCTTTATCCATTGCATCAAATTTAAGGATAAATTTATAAATATATTTATTTTATTTTTTTAATATATAAATTTAACAGTCGTTTTAGTCAAATAAAACTAAGTGAATAAAAATAATAGGGGAGAGAAATTTAATTATTTGGTCAAAACGACTGTTAGACTTACATATCAAGAAGAAGATAATAGTATAATTGTATCTATAGATTTATTCTAAAACTAATTCAAAAGAGTATATCTTTAATTTATAAATTTTATAAACATTTGTTAGATGTTATTTCTAAAATAATAAATTGGGAACATAAACTTATGTCTTTGAATATTAAGAATTCTTGTAAAATAGGGACAGAAAGTATGTAATATGTTTAAGAACATCTCCACTAGTTAGTCAATTCTATGGACTATATTTAGTTTATATGATATTAACAAATATTTTTTAGTTTTTAATTTTTTCAACAGATGAACTATTCCGTGGACTATAATATAAAAAGATTAAAATAATCAATAAATTTTAAAAAATTCCAATCATCTTTTTATTTTTTTATTTAAATATAATTAAAATTAGAGTTTATAGATTATCAAGTTTCTTAATTTAGTTATTTTGGTGCTTTAAATATAATCTTAAATTATATTTAATCTAACTATTAGAAAGAGAAGATGATTCCTATATTATATTTAGGCTAAAATTATATTACTGGAGATGGCCTAACGGATTGAGTAATCTAACACATAAAAATTGAAAAATATTATTAACTTCTTAAGGCAGCTCCAATTGTAAATATCAAACAAATATACAGAAAAGTAGATGCGGACAGAATCCTCACTAAAATGTCGTCTGCTGTCCGTTTGCCCACGCCCTGAACTTGAAAGACAATGAGAATCTTTATTTCTGGAAACGGTTGCAACATAGTAATGGCATGGATAATTATGTAGGCGTAGAAATATGTTGTCTCTTCTGCTTCCTTAATTTTTCAATAATAATAATACATCCCATACAAAACATATAAAACAACAAACAACAAAGAGAGAAAGAGAGAGAGAGAGAGAGAGTAACATATACATACATAATATAATACCACTGCTACTATTACATTCCAAGCCCCGGTACATAGAAATGTTATATTTGAATTGAGGAAATAAAATAAAAATAAATAAAAAATAAAAAATAATATATTTGATGATTATTTTAGAAGAGCAAATATTCTAGTAGAATAAAAATTTATTTTATTCCTTTTATTTTTAATTCTCGTGGAATGTGGTGAAATAAAATTCATTTCAATAAAATAAATATATGTGATAATTTTATTATTATATTACATTACCGACTATCACTAATAACTAAATATACACTTAAAATATATTGAAATTATTATATTATCTCCTTCATTTTATTTATTTAATCCAAGGTGCAACATTATTCCCTCTTATTTCGTTTAATTTATTTCTTCATTTTTCATTTGTGGGGTACTAGTAGGAGTTCATAATTCGTACTCCATCCGTTTCAAAATATAAACTCATTATCAATTTTTTGAAGTTAATTTTAAATATTTTTAAATTCAAAATTAACACAAATTCATCTATTTTTAATAAATAAAATGATGAATAATGCAACTTATTTAAAAAGTACTTTTAATTTTAAGATTTATTATAAATTTTAAATTAATTTTTAAAAATCAATAAATACCTTATAATTATAAAGGAAGAGTTATGTTTGCTCTTTTTCAATCCATCTTATATAAATTATGGGAAAGAAGATTAGATAAAAAGATAATGTCACGACATAAACTAAGACAGATGAGCAAAATTTGGAGGGATTTTTTTTCCTAAAAAGAAGGTGGTGCGCGTACTCATGACAGAAGTAATATTGGGGTCAAGTCATCTGAGATCTACACTGATAAACAATGATAAACTATTATACTCTTACTCGACAAAGCCGAGCTCAGGATTTTAAAAGGTAATTTTGGGGGGTTAAAAAGCATATGTAGGGGTGGCCGCCCATCTAAAAGTTGGTCCGAATTCTTTATTCTAAGCAATTCAATCGCATGTACAGTAGGTACTTTTCCTGAGTTTGACAAGTTTTAACCGTTAATTAAGTCGGATCAAATTTTTATTTCAAATTCTTATTTTTAGGCCTACGAACAAGATCAGACCGAGCTTTCTAACAAAATTATAAATTGTTAATGCCTATAAGTTGGGACATACCAGACTTCACGTGACTCCTCCGATTATTGATCCTTATTAAAAAAAAATATTTCTAATAAATGATGTAAAAATAAAATGACAAATATTATATTAGAATAATTCTAGGCTTACCCACAAAAAATACCAGCTAGATTTACCCGCAAAAAAGATGAAAGAGTATAGTTCCACTTTATTTGTATTTTGCAAATAAAGTGGGACCATATTTCTTTGTTTTATTCACGGGTAAGGTTTGTGGGTCAAAAATGAGGGTAAGTGTAGAATCACTTATTATATTATCAACCATTAACTTCAATGTCATTAATTTTTTTTTTCTTTTAGTATAGTATATGTGTATTAAATATATTCCACCTAAACATATTTTTAGCAAGTTGGTCTGGGTTTGTAGACCGGGTTAAGTTGGACTTTTGATCAAATTAGGCCAGACCGAATTTTTATATCTAAATGGCAGCCTGTTGAATGCCAGGAGACCGAGACGAATTGACCCAAACCTTGATTAGGCTGAATTTTGACCAAATCGAATCAGACCAACTCGTAGGCTGTAGATTTTTTTTGCGCATGTCCCCAATCCAACTCATATGGTCCAATGCCAAAGACCAATTTTCAGTATTTGGACGAGCGCTAGTTGGGAATTCAGTAAATTGCTGCAAATTCTCAGCTTTTGCTTTAGCACGCCCGTCTGTTTAATCAATCATAGAATAAGGAATATCTTTTTAAGTCATCGAGTAATACTACCGGTACTTCCTACAGTTACATGGGTCTACTAATTTTAGTGCAATGGATCCAATGTAGCAACGGAGCCAGTCCAAATCACGAGGCCAATGTAATGGAAACCTTACACCACCGACCAATTGTATGTTTTGTTCTGTGTTGTTATTGAGTTTATAAAGAAAAAAAAAACTCAAGTTTCATATTTATATTTATATTACTAAGTTGTATTTATATTAGTTTTATTATGTTTATAATCTAGAGAGAATAATAAGAATTCACCTTTTGTTTGTAGAATTTTTTATTTTCTCTTTAAATTTTCCTCTCTAACTTAAATTTAATTTTTTTAAATATTTAAAATTAAAATTTAATTTTAATTTCTTGCCTGACCCAGTTTAGCCACTTTGCAGCGAGTATGCGTTGATATATGTTACAAGTAGAAGAAGTAAGTTGTGGACCTGTTGTAGATTGTTTATTCAATTAATAAGTTGGGCCAGGCCTTGCCTGCCGTGTTTGTTGATGATACCAGTAGAAGTAAGTTTGAAGACCAATGATTAAATTGGGCTGGGCTTTTTGGATTGCTTATCAACGTTCACACACCACAGTCCTATGTGAAAATATCAAAATTTCTTTATAAAAATAACAATTTTCTAAAATTAATTTTTATCGTGTAATGTACGATTTTAACTCATGTAATGGTACATCACACAGTTTGCACATTAACCCATCAATGCTTAAATATTGATTTTCTTTTGTATCACTTGCAAACTATATTCAAACAATTGATGTTCCAGATTTGATGGCACTACAAGTATTTACTTAAATAGAGGGAAAAATGAGTACAAAGGGGCATCAAATCGTCTACTCGGGCTATTGTAAATGTAGCCTCTTCCAATCAAAATTTTGTTCTGCAGCAACCAAACTGAAAACAAAACTAGATAAACAATTGGCCAAACAGAGATTTTAAATACAATAATCAATCGAGACTAGCGAAAAGTAGCCGAGCAATCTCACAACATGGTGAATTACATACATTGGCATAATTTGGAGTGATGATGGAAGATCGCCTTAGCTCAGCGTCGCATGGGTAGGCAATAAACGAGGAAACTTATATATCAAATGGAGAATCGGCATTTTCGTGTGGTAGAATATTGAGGAGAGCGGAAACAGCAAAGGCAAAAATGGCCTGCTTAATTTTGAGTTATCAACATCGTATTATTATTATTATTATGTTCGTAATTTAGTTGGGAGGTTATAGAGACAGACAAATGCAACATTGAAGTGGCCGGAAAATTAAGTTGCTGTATTTGATGCGAGGTGGAGCAGAGGCCATTAAAATTTGAAATTTAGGTTACTAATCCAACGAGAAGAAAAGATGTGAAGAAGAGAAAGGCAGGCAGACAATATTTCGTTATACAGTTTGTATTCGAGTCTTTGAAGCCTGGCTTTCTTTGTATATTCACTTATTAAGAAGTTTCCTTCGTTTTTAGTTGGGATGGATGATGACTTGTGACGAAAGTGTTACGCATGCAGTTTGGGTTCATAAAGGTTCTGAGGGTTTTAAATTGGCCAACTGTTTTATAAAGGTTCATGATATGTTATCTTGTTTGTACTATAGTCTATAATTGTAAAAAAGACATACGTACTGATTTAATATTGATTGTGAGAAAGAATTTACATGTTATCGAATGCTATTGATCCGAGTGACATTACCTAACTCATGGTATCCATGAGATTGAGAGTTTAATTTTTGACAAAGTTAAAATGAATGTTTGAATATATGAGCCAAATTAAAAAAGAAAGAAAGAAATTTTTTTGCATGTTGTTTACTATCTATACAAAAGAGGAATAAGGTTTTGAGTGTGAACCCATTTCTATGAAACTCCGTGCATCATTTGTGGTGCTCCATCAGTCCCATAAGAAGAAAAAAATTATTTATACAAATTAATAATGTATATTTATTATTACATATTAATATATTATTAATTTAATAATAATAAAACAGAGAAATAAATATAACGTGATAAAATGTGCCACTTTAAACAAGAGTGTAAGAGGACCACAGGGGAATAAAAGAAATTGAAATTGTTGCTTTATTGAAATCGTGTCAAAAATTGACCGAACATTGTGATACTACTTCTTCTTAATTGAAGATTGTAAATATATATAATTTAGTGCATTTATCTACATTAATTATAGCTATAAAAAAAATAATTATACGGATGCTTTCTAGAATTCCGTGTAAAATTAGAAAATAGTGCGCCTAAAAGTATCACTTTATTTTAGTAATTTTTATTTTTCCTTTTTTAATGTTGTTCTCTTTCCTCATAGAAAATTGCAAATGAGTAAAAAATTCTCTTTCCTAATTTTTTTAATGTTGCTGAGTAAAAAATGTGGACAAATGAAAAGGAGAGAGAACGAGGGAGTGAGAAAGTTATCTGCCCGACCTGAGGCCGAGAGTACTGTTCCCAAAAGGCTGAGCTCCAAAGTACACAACACACAAAACCCAGTTGGGTTTTTTTGAGCTAAATCTGTGTTTTCCTTCTCTTCTCAACTATTGATTCTTCATTTTCATGGAACCAAAATAATCTTGAAAAACTAGCCCCAAACTTCTCTGATCTCTTCCTAATTTTATTTTTCTAAGTTTGAGTAGTAGTTGAGAGAGAGTGAGAGAGCCATGAGAACATCTCTCGTTTATATCACTTTCTTAACCCTCATCCTCACTTATGTTCTTCGATTTCAAGCTCATGCTGCTCCTGCTGGTAACACACACACACATTCAAATTCTGTAATTTCAATAGATCTGTCTGGAATCTAGATCATGGGTATGCTTATTTTGTTATTGTTTCTTCGCTTATACAGTATTTGTTATTTATGATTTTCAGCGCCTGTCATAAAGCATTTATCGTCTCTTCTGAAATGGACTACTACTAGGTCGTCTTCCAAAACCCCCCATTCAGGTAACTATAATTTTATCGAACAATTTGTTTCCTGTATTATCTATTCTTATTTTAATGTGTATCTATGTCTACATGGATTTATTCTTCTGGGTTATTTTGAATAGATGAAAATGTTCTTCAATTTGAAGACGGATACCTAGTTGAAACTGTAGTGGAAGGGAATGAATTGGGAGTCATGCCTTATTCGATTCGTGTTTCGCAAGATGGCGAGTTGTATGCTGTAGATGCAGTTAATAGCAACATTGTTCGAATTACTCCGCCTTTGTCCCACTGTAAGGCCGCTCCTTTCTCTCCTGCTGATATATACCATATATTGGTTAATTAGCTTCTTTGGAACTTAGTTTTTTTTATTCTCTTTTGTCATGGAAACTCTTAAGAAATTCATTAGTGCGCTGCTTAGTTTTGTATTAAACAAGGGAATAAAATTTAAATTAATGATCTTATGTATGTTTACCTGATTGGAGTTTGATTTTAAACTAAAGGCAGAACAATAATTAGCATCTGGAACACTTGAAATAGATTCCATTGCCTGTGGTTGCTGACTTGGTGTCTAAAATCAGTTTATGTATCCATACATTCTCTTGTTACCAGACAGAGGAGTGACGACTATGCGTACGGCCTGGGATAGTAAACTAAAAATATGAAAGAAAATAATAATTGATGCAAGTAATTCTTGGAGAAAAAGTAAGCGTGGCGGAGTCCACCTCCTTCGACAAACTTTAGAATATCTAATCCTACAAATTTAGCTATTAAACCTGCCTGGGTTACTTGAGTAGAAACAGAACATTTGCAAAGCATAAGCAATTCATTTCCCCCCTTCCAAAACATACAAGAATTTCATGCTATTGAATAAACTTTAGTCGTAGTTAATGACTCAATAGAAAGACTAAAAGATCAACTTTTACTGATTAGTAGAGACCACATGTTATGATTAAATTAATAGCTTAAAGGCCTGTGCAACTTTTGGAAGCAATTTTCAGGTATTGGGACAAAACCCCAAAAATGGTATTAAAAAAAAAAAGAAAAAGAAATAAAACAATTCAAAATTCTTTGTTCTCAAGAAAATATTTAGAAATTTGAGTTAAGTGGTTAGTTTTTTTTTTTTGAAATCTCAGTCAAGAATACTAATTTAATTTTTAACTCTTTATTTCCATGTTTCATTGTTTTTTCTGAACAAGTTTCTAAGAACCGTTCTCTGGAAACCAAACAAAACAAACTGTTCTATCTTGACTGAGAAATTAAATGCGTGGCTTTCTTATATTGAACAGAGATATAATGAAAATATTTTTTGCTTTTTATTCAAATTCTCCATTTTTTATTGCTGCAGATAGTAGGGCAAGATTGGTTGCTGGGTCATTTCAGGGTTACACTGGGCATGTAGATGGAAAAGCGAATGATGCTCGTTTCAATCATCCGAAGGGGGTGACCATGGATGACAAGGGGAATGTCTATGTCGCTGATACGTCTAATCTTGCCATCAGAAAGATAGGAGAAGCAGGTTTTTTCAACTTATTTACAGATGGATATATGTATGCCTTAATAGTATTTTATTTTGACATTTTATGGTCATGTATTGAAGCTTAAAATTGGTTGCAGGTGTGACGACAATTGCCGGAGGAAAGTCAAATGTTGCAGGGTACAGGGATGGGCCAAGTGAGGATGCAAAATTCTCTTCTGATTTTGATGTGATATATGTTCGTCCTACCTGTTCATTGTTAGTTATTGACAGAGGAAATGCTGCACTTCGACAAATTGCCCTCAACCAAGAGGATTGTGATGACCTGAACAGTTCTGTTTCCGCCACAGGTTTGTTGTTTTACACATTGGCCTTTTAAATGTGACCACTGGATTTTCTGTTAGGTGGTGCAGTGCATCCTATTCTGGTCTTGCAACTGAAAGTAGCTTAGTTTTGTTCAATTGCGTACTCATGCATCTTAACATACATACGATATGCAAGCAATTGATCATATAATATTCACCATATACGGTTTGCTCACTGAATTCAATCCAAACACCTACACGCATATATATCCATATGAAGACATGCCAAGATATGTGCCATGAAGGAAAACATTCATACGACTCATATCTGTTCAATACAGTTGACTCTGCTAGAGTTCATAGAGACTGATAAAGCATAAATTGGTTAGTGATGAGCTGAAGATTATTTTGATGTTAGCCCATCTTCCATAGTTATCACTGAGTTTCAAATGATAGTGAGCTGCTATTTTTTTTTCTTTTTTCTTTTCTTAAAAAAAGAAAAGAAAAAGGAAAAGACATTCTTGTTAGATGATCCAACAAAGCAATTGAATTTTGTTAAAACCTTGTGGCTTGAGTTCTGAGGCCCATAATTGCAAGAAAAAGAGAAGACAAACCCACATGTTCAGGACTGAACATGGGTGGCCTTCACAAAAATCAGCTCAAATAATTTTATAAATAGTTTAAATATATAGTACTAACAGGACATATCGATGGCAAGCAGGGAATAATCTGTCCATCAGTTTGATCCTTAGTGTTGGGAGTGTGGGGCAATCAGTAACCACTGAAGACTGCATCATTTGTAAATTTGACTTGAATATGTTTGCATATTGATTAATTTATTCTATATGTTATTTATGGCAAGCCAATTCATTTTCAGTAAGTGCGAGCTTGTTAGTGCTCATGTTGTTGGAGTTGTATAGCCATTTTTGGGTGCTCAGACATTCAGATGGCACTTCTGTAAAACATTATTAAAAGTCTTGTTCTAATGTATTTGGTTCTGCAGCTGGTGTCACAATCTACTTGTTTGATTCCTCATTATTAGAAAAGTAATCTTACAAATCTTCAATTTTTTCTCTGATGAGTAAAGCTTTTCATCTTTTGATTGACAATTAACAAGGTTGAATTTAAGTTCTTTTATGGCTCTACTTGGCAGATGTTTTTATGGTAGTGGGTGCTGTCATAACTGGATACACTATATGCATGCTTCAGCAGGGTTTTGGGCCATCTTTCCTCTCCCGAATGGTAATAATTTCAACCTATGGTATCACATAGATTTGTTAATTGATTGCCTACTAAATGTAGAGTTTATGAAGTGACCATTCTGCATATATTCCAACTTGCGAGATTCCAAAATTTCTTTACTTACCTTTGTCTGAGATAAAATTTGAAGAGAATATTTCTGCATTAGAAAGTATACTAACACCACAAGAATATTTGTATACTCTTCTGTGCTCTGTATTTCTGAAAATGGTATTACTTTTCCCTGGAAATGCCAACCAAAGATAACGTCTTTTTGGAAAATTTATGTAATTTCTCTATAATTTTAATTCGTTGGCTCAATCAGTTTTCTATGCGTGCAGCAACAACCAATGGAGAGTGAGTCTCAAGAACACCCGAGCAAGGAGAAAACCACTCCTATAGTTGAAACCATAAAAGAGGAACCAGAAGCAGGATGGCCATCTTTTGGGCAGCTGCTCGTGGATTTGTCCAAGCTTGCTCTTGAAGCATTGGCTAATGTATTCCTTCAGTTTATGCCTTTCAGTTTCCGGCGCAAAAGTTCAACCAATGGCCTCACTCCATTAAAAGACACTCTCGTAATGCCTGAAGACGTTGCTGAGCCCCCATTAGTTCAAAAGCATAGAACCCCTGCTCCACTTTCTGAAACCCAACAGGCTCATACTCCAAATGCTAGTGATAAATATTCAGAAATGAAGCCTCCTAAGATGAGATCATCAAGTTTTAAAGATCCTTCTTTGTCTAGCAAGCACAGATCCTCCAAGCGACGAGAATATGCGGAGTTCTACGGACCTAATGAGGTTCCTCCTCCTGTACGGTCTAAGAGTCAGAAAGAAAGAACGAAGCATCGCCAACGGGATAAAAGCGGAGAGGTAGGTTATGGAGTAGTTGGGGCAGAACATAAACCTGTTGAAATCAAGCCAGTGAATTTCGATGAAAGAACAAAGCATCACCAACGGGATAAAAGCGGAGAGGTAGGTTATGGAGTAGTTGGGGCAGAACATAAACCTGTTGAAATCAGGCCAGTGAATTTCGATGAAGCAAAGTTTGGCCATTACAATATCAGGAGTAAGTACGCGGATTCTTATCGTTTTGATTAGGCTGCAACACTAAGATATATTTTGGAGCTTCCCCTGTAGCTGGAGTTCATACATACTCTGTTTAGCGCTGTAGTCTCTGTAATTGCCTACATACTGGAACTGGAAGGATAACTTGTTTTGTGCTGCATAGAAAAAGTACCTTGTGTCGGAGGTTTATGCTAGCTAGCTTGATATGCATGTAACAATTCTACTGAACTGACAATGACCAACTCATCCAATGAAAATAGTTTGGCAACAATTATGGAGCTTTTGTAAACATCTTGCAATCACTGGCCCAGTATACTGTGGATTCTAATGCTTGTTCTCCTTACGCGAGGGTGTCTAGTTCGTGGGAATCCATTTTTGAAGCCACTAGTTTTATGCGCTTCCAAGGAAAATTTGCTAGAAATGTAGGAAAATACGATCGAAAACAAGACCTCGCTAGTATTATTATTATTTACTGTGAAAGAACAGTTAAAAAAACATTTTGGAGTGTTATTATAAGGAGAAGCATATATATATATATATATATATATATATATATATATATATATATATATATATATTTGTGTGCGAATATAGCCATAATGAATGAATTAGTCACGTAGGGCATTTACTTCATTCTTCTTTTTTTCCCAACAAAAGGAGTTCACTCTATTTGTTGGCAAGAAGTGCTTTTCTATTAGGTTCAGCAGCTTCAGCTTTAACGGTGTGATGTTTTTTGTTGGCTCAACTGCTCCCTATTTTATCATGTTCACATGAATCTCGTACATTACTGCCTTTTACTCGACTTGACTGCCAGCGAGGCAGGTGTCACTTTTTCAGCCGCATGCATCTAGGTGCTTATTTTACCTACCATTGCTAATTAACTTCATAATTAATATCTCACTCGTTCTTCTTTTATGCAAGTCTTCCTCCGTTTTAAAATACACATCTTCTTTAAATTTTATTTTTAAAATTGATACATTTAACTTTTGTCATTATAAACTGTATTATAGCATTACTTATTATGATTTTTTTTTTAAATAATAACAATTACTGTTAAAATTTTAATATATTAATCCTAAGATTAAAAACATAAGAAGTATGTATGTGTGTAAGGTTGTTATAGAAAGAAAGCGTTTTAGAAGGTGATGGAAATCCAGGAACAAAAGATATAAATTCTCCTTTATCAAACCACCCGGCCAAAGATATAAAGTAGTTGTTCTTTAAAGTTTGTCACGAGAAAAATGAAATTGACAACCAACTACTACTACCGCTAGCTAACGATAATAGCCAAAGATATATATAGTTTACTTTCTTACGGTATAGCAGCAGCAGAGCACAGCTTAAGCATAACAATTACATAGAGTCGGCCCGGCCCGGCCCGTCCTCCAAAATTCATCGTTTTCATTTTGCTGCTTCTAGTATGTACTCTTGCTTTCAGGAAATTTTCATTAACAGATACTTCATTATGAATTCTTCAGTTTATCAATTTACTCGGTTTTGTGAAAACAAAAAGAATCTCAGCTGGCTGATTTTGTACACAGACAGACGATTAAAATGGGTTGTGCTGGTTCGTCACAGACCAAAGGAGAGGGTAAGTCATCTTCGTTATTGAATCAACATCGATGATTTACAAAAATCAACAAATATTTGCCTAAATTTCTTTGTCAACTGATCTGATAATTTTGAAACAAGTGGGATGATTTTTGGTTTATAGGCAGGCGGCTTTAGAGTTTACAAGTTCTGCCCACATCGAGTAATAAACCAATTTATAACTGAAATCCATCCCATCGCATTGCCTTGATTTCCAAGTATTAACGGTGGTCTTAATCATGGCAGGGGGAATGAAAAAGATTCGAAAGCCAAAAGCCTGGAAGCTTCCACAGGCGATCACAAAGAGTCAGCTTATTCAGATGCGCGAGGAATTCTGGGATACTGCTCCCCACTACGGTGGCAGGACAGGTATTATTCTGATAACAATGTACGTATACTTATTATACAGACGAACAAAACAACCTAAATAATGAATAAAAATACCCATTTCTTCTGTATTATTAGAAATTTGGGAAGCACTTCGTGCTGCAGCTGAAGCTGATCTAAGCCTTGCTCAAACTATAGTTGAAAGTGCCGGTGTCATCGTTCAGAGTGCTGATCTATCTATATGCTATGATGAAAGAGGTACTTCAAATTCCTCCCTCCTCTTTCTATTTTCTGCAAATCTTATATGCTTCCTCTATTCTAACCTCCTCCTAAAATGCTTTTGAAAAAAACTTGCTGCTGCAGGTGCAAAATATGAACTACCAAAGTATGTTTTGAGCGATCCAACAAACTTGATACAAGACAGATGAGAAAAATTACTGTTTGCACAAGATTCACTGTCAGACATAACTACTGCTGTTAAAACTATCAGTAAACCACGTATACCCTCCACAAAGATGTATAATCTAGTTCGGTACATGCCGTTTCGTTTAGCAAACTTTCCAGACTTGCTGGAAGCTTATTTTTGCTGAACACATAGGAAAGAATAACATTCTTCTCTTCTGAAACTATCAAAAAAGTTATTCAGGAATTATACATGTGGCATTGCCTCAAAAAGTTATTCTGTAATTGCAAGTTAAGGGCTCTGGGAAGTGGATTGAAGGTGGACAACTGAACATGTCTAGCACCAAAGTTGTGGGACTACTGGCATATGGTTCCTTAGAATATTCTCTTTAGGAAAATTAGGTACCACCTCTATGTATTTGTCTATAAGGATATGGAGAAAGATGTGTTTATATCACATCTTAACCAGTTGATTAAATGCATCACTATTACAAATTCTTGCAAAATATGTAGATGAACATACGCCATGAAATAGCAAATGTGTCTTCACAGTTTAGAACACCACCAACCTATTATATGTAATTCTATTCTTACTTCTTACTAACAAATGACCTCTGGACTAGGACATATAACTGCAGTAGCCTTAATTGTTTGTCACATTAAAAGAAAAGGTTGGATAGTCTTGTCAATTGTACTGTAGTTCCAAGCAAGAAAGAAGTACAAAGTCGTATAACTCAACTACATTTGCAAAGGACATACACCAAAAAACAAAACACACCAAAAAAACTGAAATTACAATTCTCAGAACCCTATAATTACATAATTGAATACCAGATGAAATCAGCAGGATGTGGAAAACTCTCCATTACATTCCTTAAACCTTCTTGAAGAATGATAGGATATTACCCTGTTTAGGATCCTTGGTTCCTCCTTTCTTATTTCCTGCATTAGCCACAGGGTTTGATGGAGCAATGGCTGCTGCAACTGCAGGCGACTTCTTAGCTGCAGCAGGTTGCCTGAATTCAAAAGACAAATTTGAGATAACACCCTTAGATATAACCATATAAATGCATTTCATTGTTGACACAAGATAAATATAGAAAATTATTACCCAAATAAAGTAACATTTTAGATCGGTAATTCAAAGATCGTCGAATTAATCAAACCATAGTGTTTAGCCCATCAAATGGTTGATATTGACCCTCCCTACCACCCCAGAAAGGTCGGATAGAATTAATTCAGCAGATTCAACTCAATTCATAGCAAAGTCTAATCCCAAAAAGATGTATGTAAGATATTGGTATATTACGGGGATATGATGTAAAATTTGAGTTACGTAACCATTTTCAGTAAAAGGAGATAAAACAAGTCTCTCCTTGATAGGGATAATCTTAATGGCAGTATCAACAAAGAATCAATCTACAAGCAATGTAAAGGGAAAAAACTATGCAACCAGAAATTATATAGCCATTTTCTGTCCTTGTACATAAAAATCATTTCCCTGACCTACCATACCACGATAAACAGAATCTACCATCAACATGGAAACTCAAGTAGGCAGTAACCAACTTTCTGCATCATCATTTATGAAGGAATATCCGATTTAGGTCAGAAAAAAAGCACTTTTCGATACAATAATTTTAGAATCAACTATTAATATTTGAGGCACTAATGTGATTACCTTTTATCAGTGTTCACTGTATTAATGCAAGCCTTCATTGTTGTATTACTATTAGCCTTTGCCTCTGCCTCATCGCCCTCCCAAACAACTTCAGTTACTGGAAAATACCGTAAATGAAATGAACAGCCTGTTAGAAACACCTTTGAGAGCATCTATATGTAGGAAATTTATCTTCAAAATACTAAGTCCTACGAACTAAAACTATATTAGGCTGCTTGAAACAACTCTTTATCTCCGCCAAACATAGAAAAACCTACAATTAAACAAGTTGAGTTAATAACCCTTTAAATACTTAAACCATGCACCAGCCTAAGAACTGTCATGTTCTTGGAAAATCAAACATTTGTTTTATTTCTTCAAATAATATCCGAGAAGCATTATGAATTTTGTAAGAGAAGAGAGTAACAATAAAAAAATCATAAAGGGATATCAGCCAAGTATGGCATAGCTTCAACAATACCCAATTTAACAAATGCAAACAATCAAGGCTCTGTTTTTTTTTCAAATTTCAAAATTAATTTTGGAATTTTTTTCCTCTAGGACCTGAAAAACAGAGAACCAAATACATAATCGATATCACTAAAAAGCATCATTTGCAGTTCAATTTCCTGAAAAAAAATCTCAAGGGAAGAGCATCAATACAGCACTAAACTGGCCACGGAACTTTTCACATCTTAGAAGTACAGGCAAACCAGGTGTAAAAGGTAAAGTGGCCCTCTCCATCAGCATCAGCTTTCTAGTATAAACCTATGTGGTCTTTTCCTTTCTCTCAAACCCAAGTAGTTTGCAAAAAATTCTTTTGGCCAATTTCTTTTGTCAAGGGCAGTTGCTACTAGATACGATTTCAAAAAGAAATATGTTACTTCAAAGCACTCTTCTGTGAAGAAAAATAAAAGGCACCAAACAGTAATAAAAAATTAAAAAAGATGCAAGCGTTTGAAGTCCGGGCTTAATGATTTAATGCAAAATAGATGGCACTGGTTACCAAATGTGTGATAGTGACCAGATCTCTGAATGACTTTAAGCCACCTTAACCCTGATTACTGCTACCCAACAGAGTGAAAGTGCAAAAGCAATGCACTTCCAAAAACTACTTGGGTCTGGATAACACTTCAGAATAAATAAAATTAAAAAATTGACTTAGCATAAAGATACAACCCTGCCATACCTTCTCTCCCACGCTCATCAATCAGCGTCTTCAACACTTTTCTCCTTTTAGGTGAATTTGGAGCACCATCAGTTACTCTATTCTTCGCATCTGCAGCATCTTCAGGAATATGGCTTTGGATCTTGTTTGACAGTTGAGGATGAATTCAGAGCAGCACCATTCACTTTATCCTTGGTACATGCATTATTTTCGGGATTACGGCTGATAATCTTGTTTAAGGAAGAAATCCCATTGTTCCTGTCTTCGCCGAGAACCAAAGATTCTTCCCTCAGCAGTTGGTTGGACTCCCTTTTAATATCATTTTCTTCCTTCACCTTCAGTTTACCTTCTTTGTGTTCATTAAAGGTCAAACTAATATCTACAAACGGAGCTTTAGAACATTGTTTTGAATCTAAAGAAGATTTACTTTTTGGAAGATCTGGTGATGCCAGACTGACTGCATCTTTGTACTCATCTTCTTCCTCTGAGAAATCGAAGACAACCCTCCTCTTTCTACTGTCTTCACCATTGGATGCTCTCTTGAAGTTGATGTCACGATCATCGTCGTCACTGCTCCCACCCTCCTCTTTCTACTGTCTTCACCATTGGATGCTCTCTTGAAGTTGATGTCACGATCATCGTCGTCACTGCTCCCACCCTCTACTGCCTCAGTAGCTCATCCTTTAGCTTCTGCATTAACTATAAAGATCATAGACAAAATATTCCACAAAAAATTAAATAGCAGCTAAAGTATGTGTACTAGGTGAACCCTAGAAATGCATTCTGTTTCTCTACAACAAGGAACGAGTTCAGAAAACTAACCAGCAGCATTAGGAATGGAATTATTATTTTCTGCCGGAGAATCACAGGGCTTTAACTTTACAGATGCGCGACCCCACATACTAGCTAACGACCTCCCAGTTCCAGAAGACTGCTGGCTTGACACCCTGACCCTTTTCATGTGTTTCTGTGCCATGACTTCCACTTTTTACCTCATTGCAAGACTGCAGACCAAAACTAGGGCTTAATTTTAATTGCTGATGCTTTCTCTGCTGAGGCTGTGGAACAAACGCAGTTTGATGTGCAGAATCGCTTCTAGATGGCCCAGGACTCTTGAACCTTTGGCAACCCGAGCAGCACCAGTTACACCTGTTCCCTCAGCATTGTGCTTGACTTAAGAATTTGAAACCTGCGCCCCGCAGAACCTGAAGAAATATTGTACCAGGTCCCTACTTATGTATAACAACTGGTTGCATGCTCATGTAAGTTTCTGGAAGCCCTTATATGCATATATGACGTAATTATTGTGCACATGAATATTAATTCAGGCAAAGAATCTTAGAATTTCATAGCTTACTATTTGTGCTTCTTTGATAAGTAAGAGTGCATTATATTTATGCAACGAAAAAAATGGTAAAGAATGTTTATTTACATTTACTGATTTAAGGAAGGCTAACAACAGGTATCCTATTTTTCCTAACTCCTCTATCTACGCATGCCACAAACATCAAAGGATATTGCCCAAATCATGGAGCCTAAACCAACATCATGAGTATAAAAAGGTTAAAATCTATATACAACCCCCCTTAAGGTCTTAAGGTCTCAAGGTCTCATTTCTCCCTCTTCTTGCTAGACACAGTTTGACTCTATGACTTGTAATTTTGAAGCTGCATGAACTCCGCAATTGTTGTATCTATATTTTCTGGGCTTTCAGATTGAGGAGAACCAGTGAAATATTGTAACTGACTAGTGAAATACATGCCTGAGACTTGCTTAATTTTCATTACTCTATTAATAGAAATTAAATTGAATTTTAAGTTTTAAAAAGATGTCCATTCTGGTAATAGTAATAGTAATAGTAATAATAATAATAATAGTAATCTTTAAGAAGAGTAAACAAATGAAAATCCCATTTAATCTAGGAAAACAACAAGCAACCATTCAAAAATCAGCAGTTCAACCAAACCAAAAAGCTTATTAGTTTTTCCCCAGTTAAAAGTGAGTAATTTTTATACAACAGCATTTGAATTGGGGGTGAATGTATTTAAAATGTGACACTAATCAGTTTAACCTACGTTGTTCTTTATGCCTCGTTAATAAACAACTTATTTGATATGTCACACTACATGTAATATCCCCTAATTATATATCGTGTGAAAATAATAACTTTGCACATTAGGGTTTAAATAGGATCTTTAATGAAGGGATATGACAAGATCTTAAAGCATGGAACTAATTAGAAGATACATTCTAAGAGAATGATTACATGGAGCCAATTAAAAGATACATTCGAAGAGAATGGTTAAAAGAGTGTAACAGGAGGCCGAATGACTTAATCAAAAGTTTAAAATTTGAGATTCTTAAAATAATTTTTTTTGCTTTTGTTAAAAAGTCATAGCGTTTTCTCTCAATTTGGAAGATACATCCTAAATTACTGTCGATAAATATCTGGAAAACGGGAAGCTTTAAACTTTGATTCCACCAAAGAGCTCCGGAGCCTCGTATCGATCGGTTAAATTTCTTGCAATTCATTTGATGGTGTTTCTGACGAAGCCTAGGAAGAAGTTCAACGGCACGGCCAGGATTTTGCAGACCGGCTCGCTCAAAGCTATTTGATGTTGAATTTCCTACGAAATATTCTGTAAAGAAGGATTTTGGAATTGCTAGTGATTACTATTCTGGAATTAATGGGGTTTCGGCAATTTTTGACATTGGTAATAGATTAGGCAAAGCCGGGGCAGACTTTGGGGCGTCTTTGAATGCTGTTGTACAACAGTTTTTTAGGATGTTGCCCCTGCCGTTTAAGCAGGAGGAAACTGCAGTGGCTTCATTGCAGGCAGATGTGAATACTCAAAGACCGGATTTGGGTATTACAATGCAGATTCAGGAGGATTTGGGATCGCTGGCAAAGCGGTTTCGGGATTTTGGGTTTGCTGAAAATTCAGATGTGTCAGCGGACGAGGAGGTTTCAGGGTTTAATTTGAAGACCTCTGGACATTTTGGTCAACCAACACAGGTATCTTGCCTGATTCTATGTGTGTTAATGGCTACTTTATTGTTTCAATATTATTATCTTAAGCTTTTAATTTCTACAAACATTACAGTTTTTAGTTACACATTTTAATGAACTAAAATTAGCTAGTACAAATTATTTGTGTTGCTATTTGATTTTCTGCGTAGGACAGAACTCATAAGTCTTAAACAAGTTTTTGTTTACCATAAACTTTGTTTCCTGGAATCCTGAAGGGCAAAAACTATAGATGCAAAATATTTTTTTATCACAATTAAAAAAATTTATTTATTTTCATTATTGTGTGATGAAAATTACAAATAATTGTCAAGAAGGAACTTTTCATATTTCTATGTCCATAATTTGAGGAAAATTAATTACATTTAATTGATTAAAATTACATATATATATTTTTTTTGTTAATTAAAATTACATACAACTTTTAGTAGTTTAAAAAGAAACTTTTCATATTCTTCCTTCATAATTTAAGTGAAATTAATTGTAATTATTTGTTATCTTATTAAATTAAATGTAATAATAATTGTTCGAGTTAACTCATCAATAGAATGAATTAACTCATTTTAATTGATGAGTTAATTGAGATGATCATTTAATTGATATACATTCCTACTTTTATATATAAGGTATTGATACTACTCGATGATAATGCTGTAAAATAAATCAAACGGTTGGAGTTCGATTCGTACCTGTTCGACTAAAAGTTTGATTTGAGTTCGATTCAAAATATAAATGAGTCAAATATGAGCAAAGTTTATAATTCGATAAATTATTCGAATCTTTTCAAATTGTAATTTTTTATTGATATTCATATTATATTCGCTTAAAAAATTCAAATTATTTGAGCTCGATTCGAGATCGTGTCCGACACGATAACTAAATGAGCCTCAATTAAATCTTATTAAATGCTTGAAAAATTTTATGAACTAAATGTAAGTAACTTAATATTCGACTCAATTTGATTCATTCATACTCTTATTCAACGACCTTGATGGCTCTTAATGATTAAGATCTTGGTCCAATGTCTTAACGGTTAATTAGAGCTCTTCAAAATTCTGGATGAAAATATAAGTTACGTTAAGGAGTTTGACCCAAATTCGGATAGGTCAAACCGAACTTTATAAGGACTAGGCTTTCTCCAGTACGAAAGAAGCAAAGTCCAATTGACTTATTTAAATGGGCAAGGGTCCATGCATGCATGTGCGTATAAATTATACTAGTGGATACGTACAATACAATGATATTGTGCGTGAACAGAACACCTCCATGAAGGCAAGGGGTGGGGGACAAAGTGCACTTCAAGGAAACTCCACATGCCTCAATAATCTTGTTGTCTGGTTAGGAAGCTCTGTGATGATCGATCAAGACCATTTCAGCAACCACAATTATATATATATATATATATATATATATATATAGTATATTGGGGAATATTGTTTAGCCGTAACTACCGTCGAGCTGTTATATATAAAGCCAGGAAATCGATCCAATATCTCTTACTAGACATTTGAACCAATCAAATTAATTCAAACATGGAGGCACCGAGAACTAGTTACTATTACTTGTGGTTTCTTTTACTCATATTTTCTGTGGCAATTGTTAGAATGGGAGGCGATGAAATGAGAAATGCCACCGAGGTTCCGCAAGAGGAGCATAAAGATGTAGGGATAAAAAGAAACAAAACTTACAAATATCTTGTGGTCAACAACAAGGGTTGGGGTGGGGGTGGGGGTGGGGGTGGCGGTGGCGGAGGCGGAGGCGGTGAAGGAAGTGGTGGAGGCGGCGGATGGGGATGGGGAGGAGGTGGCGGTGGATGGTGGGGTTGGGGATGTAGGAGGAGACATGTGCACAAGAAGAGAGTTTTCATGAGGAAGGAAATGGAGGAGTACAAGATGGGTGAGTTTGCACAGTGCACGAGGAGAGGAAGGTGTAGAGGAATGAGATTGGATTGCCCTCTTCATTGTGGTGGCCCTTGTTTCTATGACTGTAAACATATGTGCAAAGCTCACTGTCGACGCTAGTAGCTACCTCCTATTTTTGCTAATCTCTCTAGTTTTGATTTAACAGGCTTCGAGTAATATTTGTTTTCGAATTCTAGCTAGATTTGTGGATTGTATTTTATAGTATTTTTTACCTTTTGGATTTCTTATTGTGCGACATTAGTTGTCCTTACTACCGGCCCCCAATTAGTAAAAGGCATTCATACCTTAATTTCTGTCTGTCAGTGTGAGTATTAAATGCATGATTCATCTCAAAGTGAGCTTCATTTTTGTTAATTTATCTATGAGTTTTTCTGCGTGTTTAATTTGTTGACAGATCGATCGATATAAAACTAATTACTTCAGACACATTTTTTCATCCTTCGCAATATTTCGGTTCTGTTAATTGATAAATTTGTTTGTTTGAAGGATCAAATGTAGTTTATTACACACACACACACACACACACACACTTTGTAGTGGAGAACAAATTAAAGGTTACTTAATTGTTCTTCTCTATTTGCATTTTTGCAGCGACAGGAGCTACAATATTCAATATTATTAGATAAATTCATTTACTCCTGGGACAATTAACAAAAACTAGTAATAGCTAGCTTACAAACAATAGCTATTAACTGTAAATTTCATCAAAACCAAGTGCTACGGTTTTGTTATATATTAGTATAAATAAAAGTTTCCAATGTGGCAAACTAGTTTTCTATTGTAATATAGTACTTTTTTTGGCTCCAATAATCCAGCTGAGGAATTCAATTCCAGAGATAATACCTAAATTGCTAGATCAATGATCTCGCTAAATTAAGAAA
This sequence comes from Hedera helix, assembly GCA_947179155.2. Lineage (NCBI taxonomy): Eukaryota > Viridiplantae > Streptophyta > Magnoliopsida > Apiales > Araliaceae > Hedera > Hedera helix. The sequence continues at coordinate 59,911,373 of OX359265.1, read as the reverse complement.
CTAGCTCATTCTAAGAAATGACGACATGTTATCATGTTAGCTACATCTTTTGTTAATTAGGACTGATCAAATTTCATAATTGATACGTAGTAAAACCTCAGTTTGCTATCAAATTGGGCAAATGAAAAAAGTAGGAAACAAAATTTGAAATAATTAGTTCAAGTTAATTAGAGAATTTTATATACATCTAAATTAATTAATTGTCTCTATTATTGTTTTATCCTGCAAATATCTTAATACTCATTTATATTCAAATATAAGATTAATATTGCAAATATCTTAATATATACTCATTTCTATTCAAATATAAGATTAATATTGACTTTTTGAATGATACTTTTAACTTAAATTTTTTAATATGTTTGCAACTTACATATTGACTCTTAATACTTATTTTTATCCAAATATAAGAGTAATATTGACTTTTTGAATGATACTTTTTTTAACTTAGAGCTTTGAATATGTTTGTAACGTACATATTAGTTAATTTATACTTTTATCATTTTATTAGTTAAGTTCACCCCAAATGCATATAAAGGGTTTAGTTGGTGCTTGTAATTGTTTTTAACATTACTGATCGAGTATAGCAGGACCAAATTTAATATCATCATGCAGCCATGTAACATGTATAGCTCTTGATCAAGAAATTACTTTGTGAATTTATTCCTTCTATTTGTATACTCATTATTCTTTGTTTTAAGTAACATGACAGTGAACTTCATCTTAGTTATTTGTGAATTTTACATGTATTATAATTATTCTAATATTTTTTCTGTTTGGAAAGTACAAATGAAAGCTTTAATATTTTTCTGTTGACAATAATGAGAATCCGTCGAGAAAGACTTATTCCCTACTGTCGACCAGTTTATTGTTGTGTGACTGATTTATATTATTTATTTATTTTTTCTAGGGCAACCGACAACAAATCTTGAGGTAGGGAAATGGAAAGAGAAGGCTTTCCTTCAAAGGATGAACCAAAGGTGAAGCAATTATGAATGGGGAATGATAAGAAAAATTGGCATTATACCTTTGGAGAGATGGGTCCTACCTAGCTCTATCTTCAAGCCAATCCAACAATATTCCAACTAAAGGCTATTACACTTTTCTAGCAATAATATATATGGAGAGAAATAGAGGTGCACAGTCATGCAAACTCTAAATATACACAGTCTATGATCGAATTAACTCAACGATCGTTGGGATCGTAGAGAGAATTAACTCAACGATCGCTGAGATCGTAAAGTGACTTAACTCAATGATTGTTGAGTTAATTCCCTCTGCGATCGTAGACTGTGTACATTTGGAATTTGCACGGCTGTGCACTTTCATTTTTCTCATATATATATATATATATATATATATATATATATATATATATATATATATATATATATATATATATATATATTGTTAAATTGCATATTTTCTTTTATGAGTTTTGATTAATTTAAACCCATTAATTGATTGAATTTAAATAAAATTCAAAGTGCATTTGATAGTCTATTACAAGGAGATTAAGAAAGAACAATATAGAACAATATATTATTCAACAAGGAATTATATATTGTATTATAATTATATCCAAAGTGAGGAATATGAAAAGGTGCATTGTTATTTGTAAAATTATTTTTTTTATTCCCACATCGGTAAAGAGTAAAACTATTTAATGCTTTATAAGTATAAGTGAAATAGTTTAATTTATTTTGGTACTAAAGGGAATGCTTGGATCTGATCACAATAACATGGTGCAAAGCACCACCCACCCTCGTCCCGGGGCCAGGTACGGGTCGCATTGTTAATGTGTGTACATTTCAACAGTTGAAACTGTTTATGTGATTAATTCAACTTATGTTACATAAATATTTTGAATATATTACATATTTGAGTTTTTGTTTTCTAAGTATCTCTACATCTTCTTACATTCTGAAATTATTCAACCTTTATAAAGCAACATATATTGAGTATTGATTAGTGAATTGCTATTATTGTGAATATATAAAGGCTTGACATATATCTTGTAAGTATATTGTCAGCAACCTTTAACAAACCTTAGTAATAAGGGACAATAAACACCTTAAGGACAAGGACAACCCGTGTCAAGTCTTTCTGTTTCAATTTTCTATTTGTGTGATTTCTTTCATATATATATAGGTACTACAACTTATTCTCTTCTGTTGAAGTTTTGTTGTTGCTTGCATGTTTTAACCAATCATTCGATGCCACACTATTAACATTCAAATTTGGACTGTTGTCATAATAATAAGAAAGACATTTATCATGTAAGTAAATTCATGATGGGTTGCATTGGGATTTCCATCCTAAAACATGCATCATTGTTACATGAGCGTGACAAATATAGCTTCTGAATTCAACTTGAAAATTTAAGGAATAAGTATAAACACACAACAACTAAAAAAATTATATTAAACTTGTGAAGTGAACTGATCTTGTGTTTGTGAGGTGTTAAATTATCATTTTTTATTGTCCAATTTAAAACTAGACCTCATATTTATGTTATATAAATATTTTAAATATATTACATATTTTAGTTTTTATTTTCTATGTATCTTTACATCTTCTTATACTCTGAAATTATTCAACCTTTACAAAGCAGCATATATTGAGGATTCATTAATGAGTAGCTAACACTGTGAATATATGAAGGCTTGACACATATCTTGTATATATATTGCTAGCAGCCTTTAGCAAACCTTAGTGGTTAGGGATAATAAACACATTAAGGATAGGACAACCCGTATCAAACTTTTTTGTTTCAATTTTCTGTTTGTGTGATTTCTTTCATATATATATATATATATATATATATATATATATATATATATATATATATATATATATATATATATATATATATGTTTTACAACTTATTCTCTTATGTTTAAGTTTTGTTGTTGCTTGCAAGTTTTAACTAATCATCCGATGTCACACTACTAACATTCAAATTTTTACTGTTGTCATAATAATAAGGAAGACATTTATCATGTAAGCAAATCCATGATGGATTGTATTGGGATTTCCATCCTAAAACATGCATCATTGTTAAATGAGCGTGACAAATATAGCTTCTGAATTCAACTTGAAAATTTAAGGAATAAGTATAAACATACAACAATTAAAGAAGTTATATTAAACTCGTGAAGTAAACTGATCTTGTGTTTGTGAGGTGTTAAATTATCGTTTTTTATTGCCCAATTTAAAACCAGACCTCATGTTTATGTTATATAAATATTTTAGATATATTACATATTTTAGTTTTTGTTTTCTAAGTATCTCTACATCTTTTTACACTCTGAAATTATTCAACTTTTACAAAGTAACATATATTGAGTATTCATTAGTGAGTTGCTATCATTGTGAATATATGAAGGCTTGACACATATCCTGTAGGTATATTGCCAACAGCCTTTAGCAAATTTTAGTGGTAATGGACAATAAACACCATAAGAACAAGAACAACCCGTGTCAAACTTTTTGTTTCAGTTTTGTTTATGTGATTTCTTTTATATATATATATATATATATATATATATATATATATATATATATATATATATATATATATATCATTCCATCTACATATATAATGCAACTGTGTAAACCAAAAGGATTACAACTTATTCTCTTATGTTTAAGTGTTGTAATTGTTTGCATGTTTTAACCAATCATCCAATGCCACACTACTAACATTCAAATTTTTACTGTTGTCATAATAATAAGAAAAACATTTATCATGTAAGCCAATCCATGATGGGTTGCATTGGGATTTTCATCTTGAAGCATGCATCATTGTTATATGAGTGTGCCAAATATAGCTTCTGAATTCAAATTGAAAATTTAAGGAATAAGTATAAACACACAACAACTAAAGAAGTTAAACTTGTGAAGTGTGAAGTGTTAAATGATCATTTTTTAGTGTCCAATTTAAAACCAGACCTCATAATCATTGTTCAAAACTAACAACAAATTAATCAAAATTAGTTATATCGAATAATTATAAAATTAAAGCTGAGGTAGTGGCTAAACTGTTGTAGCGTAGTTTTCACGTACAAACCTCAATCCTAACTACGTTGTGTTACCTGTTAGAAGAAATAGAAAGGTGCTAGCAGTGAGCGAAAACCTCATATACCCACAAACAAATGGAAACGAAACGGACAAATTGAATTAGAGTAGATATAATATTTGGGAATATGATGAGTGCAACAACTTACCATATATCCTTATTAGAAAAGAAGAAAGAGATGTATTATTTTCACAACCTACTAAAATAAAATGTCTTTCATAACATCAATACATAACTTAATTTTTTTTATTTATCACATACAATTAGGTATATAATCTTACCATAAATATGAAAATGTAAGATATTCAAAAATTACTAAATAAAAATACTTTTCGAATATATTTACTCATCACTTACAATTTACAAACTATCAAAGTTCTTACAAAAAAATAATTTAATGAAAATAAGATAAATATCAAATCATATTTTACTTGCATTACCTTACTCACACTTACTTAAATTTATTCATAATCTTACAACTCATAAAATATATGAACTTACACGAGCTTGCAAGACACAAAACTATTATATATCATAAACTTACACGAGCTTGCAAGACCAAAACACAATACTACCCAATATCACAAATTTCATATCTTACACTTACCAATCATGACCGTATGTGTCCCTTAATATCGACGATACTCCTACACTATCTGCACCGTGTAGGAAGTGTCAAGCATAAGATTCAATTCACCCACGTCAGATATCGATCTTATCATGCTCTCAAATATATATATAACAAAAAACTTACATCATACGCAAAATCATACTTAAATCTTATACATAAGTTAACTCATAATATTAATAAAACATCTCCACTATATAAAGAAACTTACTAGAAAATATTGCAAATGATAAATAAAATTATAAACCTTACAAAATACTAATGCCCTAGAACTTACTAAATATAATATTAAATGTCATAATAATATAATCTCATTTTTATAACTAACATAACTCATAAGTAATTCATATACTTACATATTCATAAATTCATTAAAATAAACCATAAAAGTTGAGAAATTCTCAAAAAATCACAACTTGACAAAATATACGTAAGACCTCAATCCACTATTAATTTGGTCATAACACCCTCATTTAGAATTTATTTCTCAAATAAAAAAATAGTATGAAAAATTAAACTACAAGAGTTCTAAATAAGTTGCAAGAAACGCTCAAATTAGATTTAAAATCATCAAATTATCAATATTTGAAAATACAAATTTGCTGCAGAAAATTTATTGCACTAATTTCAAACCAGTTTTAGAAATGCTCTATTTTGACATAATAAAAGATAAAATTAGAAAAAACTTAAAGAACAAAATTTTAAAACATTTTAATACATTTCTAGAAATATAAGATTCATAAAAATTGGATGAAAAACTAATTTTATATGACTTTTATAAGATTCTGCAAGATTTTCGCTACAAAAAATACCGCAATACAAATTACTATTTTTACCCTATTTCTGCACAGATTCTAAAAAAACTTAAATAACAAAAGTTTTATATAACGTTTATAACATTCCAAAAAGTCTAGAATTAAATAAATTGGACAAGAAATGAATTTAATATAATTTTTTGAATAGTGCTGAAACTTTAGGCACATTTTGTGCGAATTCAAATTTAAAAAAGCAAAAATAATTAGTCGAAATATCCCAAATCTACCTTCAATGATATTTCTGAATGACCCTAATTGATAAGTTACATAACTCTAATTTAGAAGGATAAATGAATAAAATTTTAGAATTGCATAAATGATACGGATTAACGAAGCCATGAATAATAAATGTTCTTACCTTAATTTAAGAACTCTAATTTGATTAGTCTTGTATATTAATTATTGTCATGTTTTTAACTTTCTCCTACTCACCGAAGGACAAATAAAACAAGCGCAGTCTCTTTTTCTCTAGATTATAACTATATAGACGTTTTAACCTAAACTAACTTGAGTTAAGGTCACTAATAATTTTATCAAACAATTTTGTTTATTAAATAACATTAAAAGCTTAATCAGGCACACACTACTTGACATAAAATATTATTTGAATTTTATTTTATATTTGAATTAATTATTTAGAAGAGAAGAAAATGTATTTAAAAAATTATGAGATGTTACATCAAATGTTTGTGTAATGAATCCATTTTGCCAAAAAATGGGAAGAACAATAGTCTATTTGTGTCCAAGTAGGATATTAATTTTATTTGATTTGTATAAGAACCGGGATGATACGGTGAGGTCATCAATACTATAGCAAATTGAATTGTAAAATGGGAATTTCTAAAATGATAATTCTTTACGTTTTTTTGATGATGAAAGAATCATTAACACAACTTTTGGCTTTTCTACTTTGGCCGACCCTGGTGGATGTGAGGCATTACAATAATAGATATGATTATATATTAGGATAGGATATTCGAAAGGAAAATGAAAAAAAAAATCAATTAATCATGAGCCCAACTCCTGCACTTCGCTAGAGCTAAATTACCTATTATATATATATTAACGTTAAATTTTGTACCTCTAAAAAAATTATTAAAATAATAGATCAAAAAAATATTAATAATTATTGAAATTAGTTAATAATTATTGAAATTATAGATTATGTTACTGTAAAGTCAAACTTGTGAAATATGAGCAGATAAACAGGCATTATTGTAAGAGATATAAAATATGAACACTAGAATTTTATGTGAAAACTTAATTGAGAAAAAATCACAGGGAGAAATAATAAATTCACTATAAAAATAATATAGAGAGTATAAATTGTTTATTTCTCTCTTCTTCAATCTCACACTCCGTTTTTTCTCTCTTTTCTCTGTTGTTATATTTTTCGATCCCTTCTTGTGGTTGTATTTATAAATGCCACGTCTACTCTAAATCAATTAGGAGTAGGAGTCTTTATTAGAATCACCTTATAAGTGTAATTAATTATTAGTAGATTCTTTTCCAAATTAAATCTCCTTATTTTTCTCAAATATGATAACATAATCTTACTTTAATAAGAATTCTCCCACTATGTAAACTGTCAAAATAAATTTATGTTGGCTAACACCGAATTCGGACTATTAAATAAAATGAATTATATTATTTTCTAGCATAAATAATTATATCTTAACATTGCCCGTAGCGACAATGAAATGCTGATTGCAGACCAAGCTATCAGAGTAGCCTCCGTAAGTCACGGTTCCATCATAGTAGATGGCATTGTAAGTTTGAATCATATTGTGACAGTAATTTTCAAGATGATTGGCACAGTTGTCGCAGGAGTGACATGATCCAACCATGCATCCTACGCCGATGTTGTCTCCCACTTTGACCTTAGTCCTTAGTTACCTTGCCACCCACCTCCAGTCACAACACCCACAATCTCATGCCTACATTCATCAATCATATCAACTTATATATATATAGGTCAGCATGCATTGTACGTTTTAATTAGTGTCTAATTGTTAATTTGCAGAGATTTCATTATAAGAAAATAAAAACTAGAAAACCAAATATTTACTCTCACTTCTCATGCCCACGCACGCAGGAAGTAATTAAAGAAACCCTGAATAAACTCATTACTAGCCAAAAAATTGGTAAGAAATATATAACATTGTGTATATATACGTACCCAAGAACCATTAGATATTTGGAGCGAGCTGAACCCTTCGGACCCTTCCCAGTCGTTCTTAATGAAGTGAAGTGAAGATCAGAGTAACAGATCCCACAATACAATACTTTGAATCGAACATTTTTTTCACCTGTATCGATCCCTGCATGTGCAACAACTCACCATTAATCATCATTATATTATATTCTTAATTGATTGATTACTATTACGCCACTATTCAATTTTTTTTTATAGCTACTATTAAAAATAAGTTCTCAAAAAGTTGTCTCGGTGCATGTGTCTCCAATTTTGATAAAAGGGGGTGAGTAATATTTTTGAAAGTACGTAAACATGAAACAAAAGCACATATTCGATAGTTATATTTTTTGCAAATAAAACTCTTTTTATGAGACAGTTGAAATGTTACACACCGAATTCTCATGCATGGACGTATAATTATGAGTGAAACCAGAGATAAGAAATAGAATACTAGAGAGAAAATTAATTAAGTAATAGCCACCTTGAAAAATTGAAAGGGGAGAGATGATCAGACGAGTCTCTGGCAGCCCATCCAAAGGCCTTCACCGGGTGCTCCGTCTTTGGTGATGATTTCTCCATTTCCTAACCCCCCAAATAAATGAAAACTAATGCTATGAAAAAGATAGAGACAGTGAAAGAAATTAAGAAAGAAAGATTATAGCTGCCCCAAGGAGGAGGAAAAGAGTAATTAAGTGGCTTAATTTGCTGTTGGGACTGCATGCATGCGTGTCTATATATACTATTGGGGCCTGGGAGCATTGTCGTGTAGTGGTGATTATTGGTTAATCACGACTTAAGTCATTGAGCTTCGGGTTGACGTCAGCTGTGAGGTAGGTGAAGGAATAAAATCATACCTAGTTGGTACTGGTATTAGGTAGTATTTGTTTATCACTTTTTACTTCTGAAAGCTTTTTTTTTAATTCGCTAAGACTCACTTCCTTGTTTGATAAAATTTTTATCTCGTCTGTGAGCCTCTAATTCGATAAGACATGGAATCATGTCTAGATTAAACCGAAGCACATTTGAACTCCTTATTGCAGAAGTACCCTCGCAAATTCAAAAAAAATATTTCTCATATCTTATTCTTCTCTAATTTTATACAGAGTCTTTCTTTTTCTCTCTTTTGTTCAAAGCGGCGATCGTCGGCATAGGGAGCGAAATCAGATCAGCCACTACCGGTTTGAATAAATCAATCATTTGGAGGAGTCGGTCCTGCGCAGTGGCGAGGGAGTCGGAGGCTTGGGCCCAATCGAGGTCGAAGCCGTTGGAGAAGAACTTGTCGTCGACGACGGTGATTAGATCTTCTTGTTTTCTAACGTGCACATGGTGTGCTAAATTGATCTGGTGATGTGTGTAGCAAAAGATTTGTTTGAAAATCTGAGAAAAAGAAAATGATATTATTATACAATCTATTTTATATATATAGAATAAACATGAAGTATAATCTATTTATAAATATTTTTTTATATATTAAAGTTTGTGTGAAATTCATTTAAATATAAATTTTAATATTTAATTATATAATTAACATTTTGTGTAAAGCTGATAATGATTGTGTATATTATAATTTTTTTAATAAAGTGTTCAAAATAATATACAAGGTTAAATTTGTAAAATACTGTTATTCAGATATTTTGAAAAATTAATTATCAAATGATATTTTTTTTATTCAGATACAATTTTAAATAAATACTCTAAATTATTTAGATATCTAAATTATTCAAATTTTAACATTCAATTTTATCAAATGTAACCTTACTAATTTTGTGAACATTGACCCACCGGTAATTAATTTGATTTTAGTTTTCGTAGTTAGCTTTGCTTCCGCTTCAATCTTGATTGCCAATTTTAACTTTCGTTCGAACTCGAGTACGCTGTGAAACAATATTCTTCGTCCATTTTAAAATATAAAATTATTATTAATTTTTTTTAAATCAACTTATGATATTTTTAAACTTAAAATTATGATAAATTTATTTAATTTTAGTTGATATAATAATAAATAATGTAAACTATCTAAAAAAATATTATTTATTATTTCATAATTTTTAATAAATCATTTTAATTTAAAATTTAAAATTTAAAATTTACTAAATTAACTTTCAAAAATTAATAACGATGTTCTTATATTGCCCACGTAACAAAAGATTTGAAATATGTTTTGCTGTTTTCTTCTATTGTTAAAATTCTGGCTGTATGATGCATTGCATGACTAAGGTCTAAGGGTCGGCTTCTTTAGTAAAATTCTTGGTAGTAGTTTAATTTTAAGAGAAAGAGTCCACTTTGAACTTTATTTGAGAATTTTTAAAGTAAATATAACATATAGATAATAAATTTTAAAATTAATAATACCTTTTACTAGTTTACGGTAACTACAATTGTATTAACAAAAATCAAATAATCTTTTTAAGAGTTCAAGTTCTAGATCCCATATAAGTTTTAAATACACATTTCCTTGTGGCATTAATGTTGTAACTTTTCTTTCCCTTCCTGGTTCATCCAAATAAATTTTTATCTAGGATTTGTCATATATATTTTCTTCATTGGTTCAATTGCAGGCACTGGTTGGCCACTGGTTCGATCTTTATCATCCCATTTATCGAACTAATCAAAATATTGACCAGACAAGTTCTATGGAACTTAAAAGATTTTCATAGATCTCAACAATTATCAACCAACTGAACAAAATGAGACGTTTCTTCCCCTACACGGCAATGATTTTCTATGGTCATACAAGGATAATTATACCAACCAGTTGACTTGATAATCAAACACAAGCAAAAACACTTTTGCATTTTGATACATTCGTGTACATTAAAGTAAACTGCAGGCAAAACAGAACATCAGGCTAAGAACCGACCTTCCGCCAAGGGCCAAACTCCAAACTATTCAGGTTACAGTCTAGCAATTTTGAGATACCACTGATGGAACCCCCAGTAATAGCCACTGGGTTGATAGTTAAGCCACCAAAGAGGATCAACCTCCGGTGGTTGCCACAAGGTTGAACCCCAAAAGATTGGTCCAAGCTACCCTTTCAAATATCTCTGCCCTAATCTTACAATACAAGACTTCTACTTACAAATAACAAGTACCATTCAGAACCAAAGGTAAAGTGACTGAAACATCGTGACCGAAATGAGAGAGCAGTTCCTAGTACTTTCAACACGCCATCTGTTGGTGTTTGGTTGAAGTCTTGAGATACCAAAAAAAAAGAAGTCGTGGAGAACAAACTAGAATTGCCTTCTCCGTTTGAGACTGAAGCCATTTGGTTGATTATGATATGGATTCTGGATGTATGAGCATAGATCAGGAACAAATGCTGGTGCAGCGTCCATCTGATGCTGATAACTGTTTGGCCAATAAAGTCCTGAGGCTGTCGGAGGGGATGGAATCTCTGGAACTGCCCAGGCTGCCTCCGGAACTTGGCCCAAGCGCTCATCACCATCTAGCTCAATTTCAGCGGCCCTTAATATTGGTGAGCAGTCTGAATCTCCAAGCTTTCCACTATCAGCCTGGTAGGATCATGGAATGGGAAATGGAAATACAAGTTAGCTTCATAGTTATTGTCAGTGGAGTTGATGGATGGGGGCCAATAGCAGTTTAAGATGCAATTTGGTCACCAACACTATAAGAAACTCAAATACCGTCACAATCATGAGCTGACAAAAAGAATGATAATGCATTTTAAATGTCTTAACGCAGCTATTTAAGAAGTAACTGTCCTGAAACTCGGTCCACCCCAAACCCAGTGACAGTGGAACTCATGTTCTTTCAGAGGCTGCAGTTTAATGCATACAGCTGAATTCAATTTCAGTTAAGTATGAATCATCAACAACTTATTTTAGTTTTCCAGGGAGTACATATTCTGGATAATGTAAGAAACATAGCAAAATCACCCTTTGTATCTAACAGCAAAGAGCAAGGATAACTTTGTCCTCCTCACTTTTCTAATCGCAACATATAACTACCAAGTTAGGAGAACAACTCTAGAGACGTCTACACGATGCATCATGGGGATTTAACAAAGCTGGAAAGAGAGTGGTAAACAATGTTTAAAGTAACTTAAGTTTAATAGACCATAAGGTGCTTCTCAACAAGCACAAGTAATACACCCTTTTGGGAGCTTCAACCTGCTCCTATTAATACCCTTCAAGTATCCAGAATGTTGTTAGAGAAGGACACCATTCACATGAAACTCTCACGCAAGATCATTCAAATACTCAACTCTAGGTACCAAAAATAACAATTCTAAAACCAATAGCAGTTCATCAATTGGTTGTCTCAAAAAAGTTGAATTTTGCATTTGAAGCCTCACTTCAAGGAAGATCGCAGACCACCCTTTGTGGGTAAGGTCATATTTAGCAAAAATTAGTAGTTATATAAAAGAGATCTACCTACATGTATACAGGGAAAATAATGTTAAATCCAGGCATGTAAGAAAAACATCCTTCCTACACCCATTTCAGGACAATCAACACTCTTTCACATAAATACGTGGCAACCCCTCCATGCAGAACATTACCAACGCAAGTAATTTACAACATACAGAGTGAGAGATAGAGAGAGAACTTTAGCCAATTACCAATATTATTCTATGACACATCAATTGCTAGAAACCCTACAAAGGATACATACAATTGCCACCGATGAAGAAACCAAACCCCCCACACACCCCCCCCCCCCCCAAAAAAAAAAAGAAGGTACAGGCGTGCAAAAAATGAGGCAAAACCTTAAACAATCAAAAAACACAAGATCATATAGGGAATAAATTTAGGCATTACCCTGGATGAGCCATTATCTAGATAGCTGCAGTTTTGATTGAGTTCGGTTAGCCCAAAAATTTCATCTAGTTGCCATTGTTGAATACTTCCATATGTGGAACCTCCAGCAAAAGGCAACTTAGCCAGTGTGGAATCCCCATTTCCAGTAACTTGTACAGGTAATCCTTTGTTCTGTTGACTAGCCAATGACATTTGGACATCCTTTCTAGACAAAGGATGTGATTCTGTTTCCGGGACTTTCTGGGTGGACTGTGATTTCCCTGAGGAAGAGGGTGCATTGTGTTCAGTAGTTTCAAGCCCCACTTTCACTCCAGTAAGCAGAAACCTCTGGTGAGCTGCAACATGGATATTGACGGAGTGTATGGCAACATCACATTTCCTGCAGAGCAAAGCACGATCCTCCAAACAAAAGAAAAAACCAACTGCCTCCTGTATGATGTGGAATTTTTCAGACACCAAAAAGAAGACTAAAATTTCACAACAATTTAAATAGGAGTCAACAAAACAGAGCATAGGACAAGAACGAAAACAAATTTTCAAAGTGTAGATTACCTAAAGGGTGGAGTAGAGACTTACTTTATACAATCACAATACAAAAACATACAAATTATACAAGGTCTTGAAAAGGGAAAGTAAAACCCCCAAATAAGTTACCAAAGGGGATGTGAAAAAAAATTCTTTTATTTTCTCATTAATAAGTAGGTTGACGAAATATATGTTTAAAGTCCAGAGAAAAGTAAAAAAATTAGAGGAATGGAAGAAGAGAATATAAGGAAAAATATTGCAGATACATTCCGCCAAGAACTATCACGTGGAACCAGGACGAAAAGCAAGTAAATGGCAAACCAAAAAGATGAATATACCAAGGGGAAAAAAAAGAAAGGAAGAAAAACCCCGTATAGAAGTTCATTCCAATACTAAGTTCCCAAAAAATACTGATTCACATTTGGACAGAACACTCAGATGCAACAACATGGGAAGAATAGCTGTTCCATTTTTGCCCTTCGACACCCCTCGAAATTAACCTCTACACAAGGGAACATGATATAGAAAAGGAGTCCAATTTTAGGCATGCATCTCCTGCTCCATGCTAAACCGATCAGGAGCAGCTTCTAGAGGTTTATCTTTATCATTTCCAGGGTAGAGCACCAATTCTAGGATTCTTAGAGATGCTTTGCCTAGGGTCTAAAGTGTAGGTAGCTGAATTTGTTATCACTCACAACCCACTTAGGATGAAAACTTTACCCTGGCCATCCTAAACAAAGAGAGCTAAAGCGAACTCAAGGTAAAGAAAAACAACTAATATTAGAAATTTAGAATTTCCTTTCCTGCATCAAGAAATTATGCATAAATCAAAAACTTTAAAACTCAAGCGATGTACAAGCCTAAGAAGAATTAAGGATGATGATGCTCATGACCATTACAAAATTCCTGTAATTACTAATACCACAATGGGCCAAACATAGCTCAAACTTCTACAACTACATGAAAATGGTTCCATTCCGAAGAAGATCTTTAATCATAAAAATAAATGAAATACCTTATCCACAAAGAGAACATAACAAGCCCATAGCCCAGAGCACATAGGAAATTGGGGAATATCAATTTCATGAAGTTGACGAGCCTACTATGATACAAACCTAGAGTAAATTCACAAGCAATTATCTCATAAGAGAATTTGGTAACATTTAAGTGCTCTTAACAAGAAAAACTAATATAGTCATAGTTTTGCCAAAAAAGATGGATTAACATAGCGTTATGTTGACTTTTAAAATGGTTTAACGGAAAGTCCTCCAAATGCAGTTGCAACATCTTTGAGCCTAACAAACAATCATTCTGAGTACGTAAGACCTAATAGAAAAATATTTCAACCCAGTTTTCAACAATTACCAAGGGTCAATTTTATTTATCATCCCTCTAAGACATCCAAATAACAATAATAAGTGAGGTTGCTTGCCCTTAGCAAGATTACAATACACATCTTAGAAGATCTCTCACCAATATCCACATCTTCTCTTCATTACATAACATTGATCCAAGAGTTCAAAATAAATAAACCACTTGATCCAAGACTCCAAATCAATAAACCTCTCAGGAACTGAATATGAACTTCATCCATGATGAAGAAAAGCTTTTCACCTAACAATTAAAACATTCCATAAATCTACCAAAGTTGAGCCAAGTTTTCTTTTCTCAACTTGTATATCTTTGTGGCAGTACCTTTTCTATATCTTTTTGCCACTACATTTTCTATAGGTTGTGTTTAATGCTCTAAATTTACAATTTATTTCAACTAGTACTTATATTTTCCTGACTCTCAATTTTGGAGGTGAGAATATGATTTTTATTAAAATTATTAATATAAGATGACAATTCATTATCAGATGTAAAACAAATATTTAATTGAAAAAATATTCATTAGTAGAGATCTATTATATTATAATAAGTATAAGTTAACAACAACCAAAACACTACATGCATCTTCACCATTAAAAAGCGGGATCTGCCACGCACTACATGTATCTCCGCTATTAAAAAGTGGAGTTTGATACGAATTTTCGTGTCACACCCTACTTTTTAATAGTGGAGATGTTTTTAACAGTGGAGATGCATGTAGGGTTTCATGTTTTGTTTGGTTATTGTTAAGGTAGTAGTGTCCATTATATTATAATGCTAAAATAATTACTCAAATCATGACTAAATTATAACTATTCTAACCTTCACTCCCCCTTTCCAAGTTATGCTAAAAGCACGATACATCTAATTATTTAAGGGGAAATATTCATGAGAAAATCAATAAATACAAAATTCAATTCAATTAACATATGTAATCAATAATTTGATCTGAAACTGGAGGTATTATATAACAATAAACAAATACCTGACAGATATCACACTTAGGCATCGGAGACGAGGAATTAGAGAGAGAAACTCTCTGGTGCTTGCTCGCGAGCTTATTAGCGGCATGAACCTTCTCGTCGCAAGCATAACACAAAACCGCCTTATCTGCACAGCACAGTACGTTCGCCTCCGCCGCCTCGCACACATTACACTGAATCTTCATCCTCGCACAGTATTTTCTCTCACTGAAGCTTTTCCTTATCTGTTTGAATAACGGGAAGTGAGAGAAAGTGGTAAACCCTAGGAGTGAGATCTGAGGGAGAAAAGCACATAAAGAGGAAAGTGTGGAGTGGGTTTTAGCAAAAACAATGAGCCGAAAGCCTAAACAGCAAGTGGAACCACAAGTTTATGGATTCGTATACTCGTCATTTAATAATTGACTAATAATATAATATCCATTTTACGGAGTAACTGATATTTTCCAGACGGTTGAACACGTGTCCGTTCTTGGATCATTACACGTGTCGGTAATATGTAGTGTCTGTACGGTAATAACTATCTTAGCTGGCTCGTGGTCCTACACTCAAGATTCTGGATGTGCGTGAGAACCACGCACGCTAAAGGTAATGCGATCTAAAAGATACTCCCGCCGTTTCTTAATATATGTCATTTTAAAATTATATATAAATATTAAAAAAATAATTGTATAATATTAATTATTTATATTATCTTTGTATTAAAATAATAAATAATGAGAAAATTAAAATTATATTTAATATTTAAGATAATATTAAAAATTAAGTAATTAATGTTTATTTGAATTTTTAAAATGATAAATATTAAAGGATAAAAATACTTTTATAAAATGATATTTAAAAAATGACAAAGGGAGTATTTTTTAAATATGTGTCATTGTTATATTTATTGGCTATATCTTACCTGATTTGCTATACCTTTTGTTTAATTTAAAATCACATTATTTTAAATATTATTAACATTATATCAGTTCTAAATATATTTTATTAGTTTTATTAATATTATTGCTGTCAGTTTCTTTTTTCATGTGTCAAAACTCAAACTATGTGTGACAACCACACCTATATTTTTACCTCCATAAATTAATAAGTTTTTTATACGAGACTACAGGCCGTTACTATTTAATTAAAAAATACCATAAATCAGCAACAATTTCTTATACATATATTTATTATTTTTATATAAAAGAAAAGTATGACAAGTGAAACTATGAAGGTGATATTATTGGATGATCCGGTATATAATTGTAATCAGCTCAGTAATTAGTCTATATTCATTGGACAAAGATTTGTTACAGTGTCATGATGTCATCTCTTTTTGGTTATACATTGACAATACGGACGTGTGACATATGTTTTAATGAATTTTGTTATACATAATAATTTATATAATAATTATTTATAAAATAGCGAGTCTTGTATTTTAATTGTCTTATGAGATTTATTATTTTATAAAAACTCATTGTATAAATTATTGTATGAATTATTATGTAAAGCAAAACTGTGTCTTAATTACCTTTAGAATATGAGTTCGGTTACACACATCAATATATATATATATATATATATATATAATTTTATTATGAGTATTGACCTATATAATAATAGGTACAATGATCCAATATAAAAATTGTGAAATCTATAATGTAAAAATTGTGGGTCCCATCATTTTTACATTAGGTCATTATACCCATAATTACATGGGTCATTATATATAGCAAAACTTATATATATATTATTTTTCTTGTTGATATATTACTCCTTTTTTTTGGTACATGATATATTACTCGTTCACTTTCAAAAAAGAATTTTATTTGCTATAAAAAAATATTTTGTTTATTTATAATAATAGTATAATATCCTTAAATTTATTATCACATATTTATTATGTCATCAATAATAATTAAATAACAAATAAAATTAAGATAAACATGTACTGAATAAAAAATATATATATGAATTATGCTGATATGTAATGGGCTTAAGGAATATTAGGAGTATTAAACATATTTTATATCAAATTTAGAATGTTAATGTATATAACTTTCATCAATATGATTAGTAACATATTCTTAGATGCACAAATATGATAGAAAATATATATATATATATATATATATATATATATATATATATATATATATATATATATAAGTTGCGTCTTCACACCTGATCACCATGGCTTCAACTAGTTAGCAAAGCTTAAATGACGGGTAATTTTTTTTTCATAAAATAATACTAATTACTGTGTTAGTAACTGAGAGCCTTCAATGGAACGCCATAGGAAAAATACCCAGTAAATTTGAAGTTGAGTCCTTTAAAGATACCTATACTTATAATTAGGTATAATATATATATATATATATATCAATGCAATCTTAATATCATAGATAAATGTGGTCCATTAAAAAAGTGTTAGAAATGATATATTTGGATCTTGTTGACTGCTACCATGGGGTTATGATACTTCCAAAAAGATAGAATAAATATAGATCCATAATTTTAGAGCATAACTCTAAATATTACATATATAATAATTATTAAAAAATAGAGTTTGGTATAAAAATTTGTATAATATTATTCTTTTTAATAGTTAAAATATGTGTAATATTTATAATAGTATTTAGTTATAGTGTATTTAAAATTATACTAAATGAAATTTATACAGTTCAGATTTTTAAAGATAAGATTAATTTTTACAGAAATCGTGAATAGTGTTCATAATTATGTTAACCTTCTCTCTATTCAATAAAAGAGTCTTATTGTAAAATTTATAATTTATTTTAAATTTTTATTTTTTAAATTATATAATTATTATTGACTTTTAAAAATTAATTTAAGATATTTTTTAAACTTAAAATTGAAATGATTCATTAAAAATTATGAGATAATAAAACTTAGGGGATATTTGTTTACATCTGAATCTGACTGAATAAGTAATTCAAACTGTTTATTTTATATTTTTAAAACTAAATGTATCTGAACAATTCAACCAAAAAATTGTGGCTCAATCAATTAAATATAGTATTGATCGAATGATATTTTTACTTATATTTTCTGAGCCATATTTTGTTATGTACAAATTACTTTTATTTTTTGTTTAACAAATTAGTAACCAATTTAATGAATGTTGTTATAATATTTTGTTTTGATTTTATGGACAGATAAAATGTCATTAATATTTTTTATTTCTAAAATTATTTTACTAATAGTATATATACTCCATTAAAAATTATTCAAAAGTTTATATGTTTATTTGAGTCATAATTGAATTATATATGTTTATTTTATTATTTATTTAAATGCATGCATATGAAAGGTAAAAAGTTACTACTAATTTTTTAATATAATAAAAATAAAAATATTCATAAACAGAAGAAATACAGATAGATATAAAGTATTTTTAAGTATGAATATGAAAAAATAAACTAAATAATTTAAAATACTATCTCCACGTTAATGTTTTAAAAAAATAAGTATGATTTTTTTAATACATATTTTAGGTTAAAATGAAAAATATTATCATTTAGTTACTGCACACGAATCAGTTAACAAACAACTTTTTTTATTCAGTGTTCAGTTTTATTAAGACATCTATTTTATTCAGTTTATTCAGTCATTTAGAATTTTCATTTAGTTTTATTAAATAGCCATATTCATCATTATATCGATTAAAATTAAAAAAAAAATGTCAATTTTAATTTTTAAAATCACTTAAATTG
Organism: Hedera helix; assembly: GCA_947179155.2. Taxonomy (NCBI): domain Eukaryota; kingdom Viridiplantae; phylum Streptophyta; class Magnoliopsida; order Apiales; family Araliaceae; genus Hedera; species Hedera helix. Next base: position 59,892,273 of record OX359265.1, on the reverse strand, counting down.
ATTTTAAAAAATTAATAATAATTAAATAATATGAAACAGATGTAATATTTATCTTCTAAATTTATGTTTAATTAAGTAGTGATAACATAATTATGGAATTTTGATCGTCATTAAATGTCAGATAGCTATTATTGGAGATTAAAATGTAATGATGGGGTATATACGAGTACCATGTATGATAAAATTATATACAGAATATAATATTTTTTATAATAACATATTTTTTAATTTTTAATATATTTAGTTGCTCAATTTAATTATAAACTCCAAAAATAGCTAATATAACGAAATTGTGCTTATTTAAATTGAGAGACTCAAAAAAATTTAAAACTATAACATTATTCTTTTTATTTTCTACCAAGCGGTCCACGATAAAACAGGGGTGACACTAGCTCGTTGACCCGGGCCTTTGTATTGGGCCATTGGCACGTGTTCTGGTTCGAATAATTATATTCCGGACACAAATGACAAATTATTTCCATAAAAAGTGAATGAAGCCCCGTCTCCGAATCCGAAACCAGTTGAAAATCTATTTCAAATAACAGAAAAAATTTGCCTTTCAGATTTACCGCCATTTTTGTCAAATACTCATACGGACGAACGGAGAGCAGAGAGAGAAAGAGAGAGAGAGAGAGAGAGGGAGGGAGGGAGGGAGGGAGGGAGGGAGGGAGAGAGAGAGAGTTTCCCTGTATTATTTGAAATCCGTTGTTGCGGAATTATCTCTAGTTTGAGGTTCTGTGATTGAGGTAGCTAGAAGCTCGAAAAAATTATGTATTTGAGGATTCAGAACAAATTACTAAGAATGTTGCGAGGTTATTATGCCTTAAATTTCAAAATCTATGATTTAGATTTAAAATTCAGCAATCTGATTTGCTTTTCTCTGTTTTGTTTCGCACTCTATATTATATTGCAGGTGAAGTTAAAAGAATCTGATTATTTCTGGGTCTCGTTTTTTTCTACATTCTGTTTAACTGGATTGGATTTGAAAATCAGATTCGCTACAAATCGGATCAGTTTGTAAGTAGACATCACTCAACGTCAAGTACATATTCGCTACAAATGTTTCCTCTAATCATTTGGATTATGTCTGCCATAGGCATTTTGGAAATTTGCTCAAATGCTTTATAAACAATGCAGTATTGAAGTGTTCTGAAAAAATTTCAGAATTTTGAGTTTTGAACCTAATTTATAAATCACACGAACTTCTAATAATCAATTTGTTTGCCCAGAAATGAAGGATAAAGGCGTGAAAAATATCATACATTTTATTTGTGGCATATTCTTATTACGTTGTTGGAGTTTAATTTTTAAACTCAAACTGTCATTCTTTTTTACTTTGTGCTGAGTCATCTTAGTTTGAACAAGTCTGTAACCATTTGCAGATTTTTAGGGTAGTTTGTTTGTTGAGTCAAGTAGTGCCATAAAAAATGGGTTTGTGAGTATTTTCTTTAGGCTAAAGTTAAGGATTAGTTGGAGAAATTCTAAGGTGTCTGTAGGAGTCTTTATTCACCTATATATAGGTGTAGTACTTGCTGTTTTTGTTGTTCAGATTTGTTAAAATAAACTTTCTTTCTTCCAAGTAATTATTCCTGCTACTATTTCATTTTTTGATCCTGTGGTGGAATTTAAAAAGTCTAACTTTTACTTTCCTACATTTGGTATCAGAGCTAGAATATCCAGTGTTCTTGTTGGTCTAAGTTCTCTTTCTTAAGATTGCTTGTAAGCATCCAACGATGAACGGGATTCAACCTCAGCTTCCGAGGTTTAGCGGAAAACACTTTGATCAATGGTGTATCCAGATGAAGGCGTTGTTCGGTTTTCAAGAGCTATCCGAGATTGTTGAACTTGGATATGCAGAACCAGTGGATCAAGAGGCAGCAGCAGAACTTACTCAAGTCCAGAAGGACAGTTTGAGTAACAATAGGAAGAAGGACAAGAAGGCCTTATTCTTTCTCTACCAAGCTGTAGATGAGGTCGTCTTTGAAAAGATCTCAAGTGCAACTACGGCTAAGGAAGCATGGGAGATGCTTCAGAAATCCTACAAAGGCGATGAGAAGGTGAAAAGTGTAAGGCTGCAAACCTTACGAGGAGAATTCGAATCTCTTAAAATGAAAGATTCTGAATCTATATCTGACTATTTTTCCCGTGTTCAATCTGTTGTCAATCAATTGCGGGTTAACGGTGAAAAAAAGGAAGATTTACGGGTTATTGAAAAGATCATGAGGTCCTTGACAGGTCGGTTTGATTATGTTGTTGCTGCAATTGAAGAAGGAAGGGATCTTTCAACCATGACAATTGAAGGTCTGATGGGGTCATTATGTGCTCACGAGTACCGAATGAATCAAAGGTCAGCCGAGCCTATTGAGCAAGCTTTTCAAAGCAAGGTGACTCTGTCCAACAAAAGGAGTTCCAGTGGTGGTCAAGGATCAACACAAGATAAGGATGGTAAGAGTACGAGCCACAAAATTGGTGCCCCCTCTCAGAAAAGTAAATCTGGTCAGCAAACTTCTGGTAATAGAAGGTATGATAAGTCCGAAATTCAGTGTTTTCGTTGCAAGAATTATGGGCATTATCGATCACAATGTAGAGTTAAATTACCTAAAGTTAACTGTGAACGTGCTAATTATGTTGAAGCTGACATGCAAGAAAAAGAAACCTTGTTGTTAGCTTGCAGCGCTTCAGAAGAAGAACACTTCGACAAGTGGTATCTGGATACTGGATGCAGTAATCACATGTGTGGCAAGAAGGAACTATTTTCTTGTTTAGACGAATCGGTACGAGGGGAAGTGAATTTTGGAAACAAAGCCAAAGTTCCAATTTTGGGCAAAGGTAAGGTTCTCATACGATTGAAAGATGGCTCTCATGAACATATCTCTGATGTTTTTTATGTTCCTAGTTTACACTGGAATTTATTGAGTATGGGCCAACTCTCTGAAAAGGGACTTAAAATCATCATTGATGATGGGGTTTGCACTATTGAAAATCAGAAAAATGAACTCATTGCTAAGGTTAAAATGACTAAAAATCGCATGTTTCCTTTACCTCTTCAAACTGATCTGATTTGGGCTTTTAGTGCTATTGTTATGGAATCTAACTGGCTGTGGCATTTCCGTTTTGGTCATCTGAATTTTAATGGATTAAGGTTGTTGGCAAAGAAGGAAATGGTTACAGGGCTGCCTTTGTTGGGAGATTTTAATCAATTGTGTGAAGGTTGTATTCTTGGCAAGCTGCACAGAGACTCTTTTCCTGTGGGAAAGTCACGTAGAGCACAACAACCATTGGAGCTTGTGCACTCAGATATTTGCGGACCAATGGAGACTATATCTCATGGAGGTAATCGTTATTTTCTTACTTTCATTGATGATTACAGTAGGCGAACTTGGGTTTATTTTTTAAAGCAAAAATCTGAATCTTTTGAGAAATTTAAGGAGTTCAAAGTCTATGTGGAAAAACAAAGTGGTCGGAGTTTAAAGATGCTTCGTACGGATAGAGGAGGAGAGTACACCTCTAATGAGTTTTATGTGTTCTGTAAAAATCATGGAATCAAGCATCAACTCACGGCTAGCTATTCACCGCAACAGAATGGGGTGGCCGAGAGGAAGAACCGAACAATTAGTGAAATGGCACGTAGCATGTTAAAAGGAAAAAACTTGCCCAAAGTGTTTTGGGCAGAAGCTGTGTCTTGTGCTGTTTATATTTTGAACAGGTGTCCTACAAAGAGTGTTCTGGATATGATACCTGAGGAGGCTTGGAGCAGCTGCAAACCAGATGTTGGAGCTCTTCGTGTGTTCGGCTGTGTTGCATATGCTCATGTGCCAACTGAGAAAAGAAAGAAGTTGGATGGTAAAGGTATAAAATGCATTTTCCTTGGTTATAGTGATAGAACTAAAGGCTATAAGTTGTTCAACCCAATCACAGGTGAAGTTATTGTGAGTAGAGATGTAGAATTCAGTGAAGGTGAAGCTTGGGATTGGTCAACCGCTGAGAAGGAACAGATGGGGATTGATTGGAATGAAGAATTAGTTGGTGACATCCAACTTGAAGTGCAACCACAGAATACGAGCAGTGCAATGCCCTCTAATCCTATTTTGAGTCATGATGGAGCAACTCGTAGTTCATCACGTAGTCGTGTTTTGCCAGCACGCTTACAGGATTATGTTTTAACCAATGATAATGATGTTTCTGATGAGGAATTGGTCAATTTTGCATTATTTGCAGATTGTGATGCACTCACTTTTGCGGAAGCAGCACAAAATGATGGATGGATTCAAGCTATGGATGCTGAAATTCATTCGATTGAAAAGAACAACACTTGGGAACTCACTTCTCTTCCTCCGGGAAAGAAATCAATTGGTGTCAAATGGGTGTACAAGACCAAGTATCAACCAGATGGTCTAGTGGACCGGTTGAAGGCTAGGTTGGTTGTGAAAGGATACAAGCAAAAGCCAGGTATCGATTATTATGAAGTTTTTGCACCCGTAGCAAGGCTTGATACCATTCGATTGGTAATTGCTTTAGCTGCCCAAAAGCAATGGCAGATACATCAGATGGATGTGAAATCTGCGTTTCTGAACGGATCACTTGAAGAAGAAGTCTTTGTGGATCAGCCAGTGGGTTATGTGAAGAAAGGTCATGAGGATAAGGTTCTAAGGTTGAAGAAAGCGTTATATGGGTTAAAGCAGGCGCCTAGGGCGTGGTACACTCGTATTGACTCATATTTCCAAGAAAATGGTTTTTTTAAGTGTCCTTATGAACCTACGTTATATATCAAATCTAATTCACATGGAAATATGCTTATAGTATGCTTGTATGTGGATGATTTGATATTTACTGGAGACAATCCAAGTATGGTTGATAAGTTCAAGAAGGCTATGACTAACAATTTTGAGATGACTGATATGGGGCTTATGTCTTATTATCTTGGGCTTGAAGTCATGCAGACAGGAGATGGGATATTTGTTTCACAAAAGAAGTATGCAGCAGATATCTTGAAGCGGTTCAAGATGGAGTCATGCAAGCCTATCAATACTCCGGTTGAAACAAAGCTGCAGTTAACCAAATCTGGTAACGGTAATCTAGTCAATCCAACATACTTTCGGAGTTTGGTAGGTAGTCTACGTTATTTGACTTCTACTAGACCTGACATTACTTTTGGAGTTGGCATGATTAGTCGGTTTATGGAAACACCCAGCCAGGTTCATTTACAAGCTGCAAAACGAATTTTGCGATACATAAAAGGTACTCAAAGTCATGGTATTTTTTATGCATCTGCTACTGATTGCAATCTTGTTGGGTATTCGGACAGTGATTGGGCAGGTGATATTGAAGGGAGAAAAAGTACTTCTGGTTTTGCGTTTCACTTTGGGTCAGGAGTTATTTCTTGGTCATCAAAGAAACAACAAGTTGTGGCACTGTCAACTGCTGAAGCAGAATACATGGCCGCTGCCTCCACTGCATGTCAAGCTGTTTGGATGCGACGGTTGTGTGATGAGTTGAATCAGAAGCAAGAATTCCCTACGAAGATTTTTTGTGACAACAAGTCGGCTATTTCTCTTACAAAAAATCCAGTTTTTCACGGAAGAAGCAAGCACATAGACATCAAATTTCACTACATTCGTGAACTTGTCAAAGGAAGGGAGATAGAGATGGAGTTTTGCAAATCCGAAGATCAGGTTGCTGACATTCTCACGAAACCATTGAAAGCTGAAGTTTTCAACAAGTTGAAGGAGAAGATGGGGATGTGTACCTCTGAAAGTTTGAGTTTAAGGGAGGCTGTTGGAGTTTAATTTTTAAACTCAAACTGTCATTCTTTTTTACTTTGTGCTGAGTCATCTTAGTTTGAACAAGTCTGTAACCATTTGCAGATTTTTAGGGTAGTTTGTTTGTTGAGTCAAGTAGTGCCATAAAAAATGGGTTTGTGAGTATTTTCTTTAGGCTAAAGTTAAGGATTAGTTGGAGAAATTCTAAGGTGTCTGTAGGAGTCTTTATTCACCTATATATAGGTGTAGTACTTGCTGTTTTTGTTGTTCAGATTTGTTAAAATAAACTTTCTTTCTTCCAAGTAATTATTCCTGCTACTATTTCATTTTTTGATCCTGTGGTGGAATTTAAAAAGTCTAACTTTTACTTTCCTACAGTCTGAAACAAAAATTCATTCAAAAGTTTGACTTAGTTGAATTAAAATAATCATGTGAATGGAAAACGAATAGCATAATATTACTCCTATTATGCTAGGCTGAAGGACCTAGTTATTATTTTCTCTTCATATTTCTATGATATGAATTATCAACCTGACGTGGTTTACTGTTTTTATCTAATTCCATCGACTGGTCATTGGATTCAAAAATAATTTAAGCATGTGTTATAGTAGCTCTCTGCTTAATTGATTAGCATTATGTATCGACACTACCAGAGTCTGCAGGGTGGTGCTTAGATAGCCTATTTCTTTTGAAGTAAATGACTCAACAAGCTTGATCAGGCGCACTATCCTTGCTTATTGATCATATTGTCTGATTTTTATTACTACACTCCATATAGCAGAAATAAAAACTTGTCAGGTTGGTTATAACTACAGATTTTCAAGTGACCCTGCAAATGTGTCATAAAATTAGATATCTTTTCTGAAGGGTGAAATGAGATGCAATGCGTGCTGGAGAGAACTGGAAGGGAAAGCTATTTCCACTACATGTGGTCACCTGTTGTGTATCCTGATGATAGAGTACTTTAACTCTTGAAATTGTTTTATTGCTTTCATCCTGAACACTGTGGCATGTACTAGCATAAGTTTACTTAATAACGATTCAAGGCACTGAAGATGCTAGGAAAATTCTAAGCAATGACGCTGCTTGCCCTATTTGTGACCAAGTGCTCTCTAAAAGGTAAGGAGCTTCTGCCTTCTGGTGACAAAGTTTGAAAATTTATTGGTGTTCCTTGCTCTTGAATTGTTAGATAATCCAGTTTATGGGATTTAGGGGTCATAAAGTAAGCAAGATTAAGAAGTATTCCCAGTATGTGGATTGTTTATTAATTGAAAGGATCTCTGTTTTATTTTATTCTAAATCTCTAGTCGATGTGATACTGAATAAAATTAAATATCAGTGAACTTCAGCTTTAGAGGAATAGATTTATGGACAACTTTCTGCTGTAAGTTTATAGTGATCTATATATATCTGGTTGTATATCAACTTAATGCAGTTTTCCACTTATCAGTTTTATGAGGCCTGTGGATATCAATGATGAATGGATCAATGTAAGCAAGCCTATATGAAAAAATTCATTCTAGTTAAAGCATTTTGTTACCCTGCCGTTTCAAATAAATGTCACCATGTCTACCTTCTTTTTATGACTTATCTTATTATTCTGGGAAATGATCATCTTTCAAGTTGCTCAACTTTTTCCGTCTATTTAGGATGTCCTTGCTTTTGATACGGTACTATTTTGGCAAATCCATCTTTGGCCGTCCATAGGAGAAATGAACAATCCAAATTTAAATTTTTTAACCCTTAAGCCACTGTTTGTTGCGGATAGGAATTTTTCTAAATAATAAATATGGTCTGTCCGCTTCTCCTATAGACGGCTAGAGATAGATTTGCTCAAATAGTGTCACACAAATATGTTTTCCCATCACAGTTCCTGATTCCAATTTGTGTTTCGGTGTTATTTTCGACGCCACTGTTTAGCCGCTTGATTCCCCCCGCCCCCCAAAAAAACTCTCTCAAATCAGTTGTCTATGCTCTAGTATTGACTAAATCCCAAGCTTGATGCCTCAAATAGAAGCTTCTGCTTCCGTAAATTAAACTACTCAAACACCCATGATAAGGCTCTGAAGTTGGTATTCAGAACAGGTTCACCTCTTTCAGTTTTTATGCGGCTATGCTTTCTTCTCTCAACCTTTCTCTTGCATTAATTGCTTTGTAAATGATTAAATTTCGTGGAAGTGAGTACTGGAGTGATAGATTTCTAGTTGCAAAATTTTCTTAGTTTATCTGTCTATAACTCTGTATGCCAATTGTCCCTCGCCCTTAAGTTGTCATTCTTTTCACACAAAAAATAAAAAATATAAAGAAAAAAAGAAGTTGGATTCTGTTCTTTCTTTCTTATTATTTTTTCTTGACAAGTGTGAGTGCAATGGGATTGTAATATCAAAAATTCAAAACTCCATGCATGGGATGGGATTAAGATGGGTAGAGGCAGGAGAGGGTAAGTGGTGGTTAATGAACTAGTCATGTATTGGATGAGATCCGGGTACCTGTGGTTATTCTATTGGAGAAGATTCCTCACAGTTGAACAACTATAATTGCAATGCTTGAAAACCCCCTACTATGGTGACACCAGACCATTGTGAGAACAAAGAACGAGTCACTACTTTTTCCAGTTAATCTCATTTAATAACTAACTCCAGATAAAGTGCTTTATAACTTTCAGCTTAGCCTGATCCTTTACGCACTTGGTATTAACAAATTCTCTTTAAATAGTGGAAAAACATTTATGATTAATGTCATATGGTGAAATTTGTTTTTGCCAGGTTTGGCTCAGTCTGTGATTGTGGATGACATGTGCAGCACGCGGCCTGCTTTATTTTAACGGCAAGCTTACTACCCAACTCTTTTTGTTGTCAAATTGATTTTGAAAAATTCGAAGTTGTTTCCGACTCCCTCAGCTTTCTGGAATTTACTTTTATGTTATGAAAAAAAATAGTATAGCAACTCATTTTATTAACCCAAGTCCAGCATAAAAACAGGGCGGGGCTTAGATGGTCAGTTGAGGCCGAGTTAGTTTATGAAGTCTATTGATCCTTCAAAGATTATAAATTTCGACATGCTAATAATTTACAAACAAATTCAATAATTAGTAGAGAACAATTAGATATTTTATCATTAAAATGGATGACTGTGTGGCCCAAATCTTATGATAAAATATCTGGTTGTCTTTTAAATTATTGTAAATTTGTTTTTAAGTTATTAGTATATCAAAATTTACTCCTGTCTAACAAATATGGATGGGATATTGTCCGTACACAAAATAAAAGGAGGCTTGGCCCCACATGCTGAGATAATTCCCAACCAAAGAATCCATCTTCCGCAAAACCAAAAAATGTGCTTCCCCTTAACTTCCGCTTCATGCGCAATGCGCTTCTTTGCATGAGTGAGAGGCTCTTCTATATTCCCTAATTTACCTCTCGTGTCCTCTGGATCAATTTCTAGTCACATTGTTTCTTAATAATTTTGAATTTTTTTAGCATAATTTTTAAATTACATATAATACTTGAAAATTTTGAGAAAAATAAAATAAAGTTATATATATTTGAATTTTTAATATGAGATATAATGTTAAAATTCACCAAAATAAATCTTGGTAAAACATCTTGGTCAGTTCACTGTCTGATTATTTTCTCTTTCTTTCTTTCTTATTGTAATTTTTCCTCCATTTTTCTTTCCCTTCCCAACTCTAACCTAAAATTTTGGGTTTTGACTTTTGCATGATTATGGCAGTTTTCTTTTTGAACCTCACAGTGTGAGGGGTAACGACTAGTAATCTTAAAGCAGAGTCAGTCCACATAAAACAATTTATATAATTTATTCGTATCTAAATCTATCTATTTTCCACATGATATTTGGAGGCAACGAAAAGAACCCAACTTCAGTCGCTGTTGATTAACTCAATAATTCAGAACGGGCCCAAACCAACTTTAACAGATTTAAAGAATGGGGGAATTTTTATCTTACCAAACGAGGAACATAGGTGATTTTATTTATGTTTTAAGTGGGAATGAACTAATATCGATTAAGATGGACAAAAATAAAAAATTAATATTTTTACAAAATTTTATTTACATAAATAATAAGTTAAACTTATTTTCATACGAGTTAAAGTCTACAAAAATATCAATTACTGAATTTTATACTCCTAAATTTTAAACAATTGCTGAAATTTATGTAACAGGATAAGACAGACTTTTTAGGAGGACGACGTGGATTTAGGATAAGGTAATCACGGGGACAAGGGCCAGCAAAATATGGTAAATGTCAACAACAAAATTTCCAATATCTTAGGGAACAATGATAGATGTCCACAGGATCACTGCATGCATGCATTCATTATGCATGAGAATAAAAAACATTCATCATAAACAGATACCCACATCCAAACCCATGTGACGATTCTTGTCTGAATTACGTCCCCTTTGTTTATACACTGCACACTTGGGGTAATATTTTTACTTTCAAATTTCTAAACTTTAAATTTATATGTATTTAATATTATTCCTGAATATAATATTAATTTAATTTAATTTAATTATGATGACATGATAATATAAAATTTATTATTTAAATGATTTATTAAACACGATTTAACTTTTACGTTAACCCTTTTTGTCTTTTTCTTTTTTTAATTTATAGCTAGCTCTAGCCATAGCCATCTTGAAATAAAGTAGTCCTTGTGGCCACTCCACCGAAAGGAAAGGAAACTTAACCTCACGGACATCTTTATGTTTTTGAAAAAATTATTAAATACAGAATACCTTTTACGTGATATTTTATATTATTTATATATTATTATTTTAATATTTAAAATAAATTATTTCATTTTTAATACTAAAATGACAACATATAAATATTATATAACATTATGTGACCGGTGACCCAAATCTATTGAATAATTACTCCTATTTTTAGGTCAATTAAGACTAAAGTACATTTCATTTCAGCACAAAGATGATTCCCCCACAAAATAATTTCTGTTTGGGACTATGAAATTAACATTCATAAAGAGAACTAGTAATTAAAGATCAGGTAGCTTGCTTGCTTGCTCAGGCAATCCTCTTAACTACTATTAAATTAGGGTAATTTAGGGTATGCAGAAGAAACTCAACAATCCAAAATAAAAATATCATAAAAAGTTATTGTATTTATTTGTATCAATTCTTTTACATCTTAACCAATTATATACATAAATATATATATGCACACAATTATATGAGATTGGCAATTTTTCCCCCATTTTTATTATTTAAATAAATTAGAGTAATTGGAGTATTAAAGTTTGCAAGTTGGAAAGCACACCCTAGCGAAAAGACATGATGCTCTTTGCAAAGGCATATAAAGCTAGCTATATATATATAGTCCAGTATAACATTGATCAACTTGAGCAACAACTGTGAGGAAAAGTGGACACTTAGTATCCTCCGTCCAATTTTGTAATTTGTAGTATGTATCATGTATGTGAGGTCACGTGATTGCCAGCCAGAACAAGGAGGGTGAATGTAGATTCCAGAGCCACGAATGACCAAGCACCAAACACATAAAAAAGTAGTTCGCGACTGAAAGAGATCCCACCACACAGACAACTCAATAGAATAAAATCTTGCTTTTCCAATTTTATTTATTTTTTTAAGACATCTAGGCCCCCTAATGTTTATTCCACTTCCATTTATACCATGGTCAAATTGAATTAAAAAATATTGGAAAACAATTGATTTTTTTTAAGTATTTAAAATCAAGCAAGTTTAGTGTTCCTAATTACTTCCCCCCCCCAAAAAAGGGGGGCAATATTATTTTTTATTAGACTTAGTGCGTGTTGATGTATGAGCATTTTCTCCCTCCTCAAAAAATAGTCTTGTTCTTTTAGTAATTGATTTGTCTTTTTAAATATTAATGTTGTCATAGGTTCATTTAGAGTTATTTTTCAATCATAAAAATTTAGGCCATTTTAATAATTATTTCAATATAGTGAAAGTGATTAATCAATTGACACGGTTTTTTTATAATTATTTTATTTCTCTACTCTATTGAAATTTATATCTTTTTCCTCAACTAGGATTGCAATAATCAGCATGGAAACAAAGATTATTTGACGATTAGTTTAATAGTAATCAACAATAGTGTGTGTGTACACGTACCACATATCTATCTAGATCTTTTTAAAAGGTTGACCGCTAACTTCTCAGTGCCAAATTTAAATAGCTTTGTCATAATGGAATTGAGTGAATATATAATTATAAATACTATTATATATTCTTTTATAAGTGGAAGTAATGTTTTAAAATTCAGACTGAACCGATGGTTCAATCAGTCAAAACTCGGAATTAATCGACTCTCCGATTTGATTGACCCAAAAAATCGGTTTGATAGTGACCCGGTCAAAACCCAATTGACCACCGGTTCAATCGATTAATTAACTCAGTAAATCGATTAGTTAAGTATTCTTTTGTACAAAAATATTTTTATTTTTAAAATTAGATATTTTTAGTAATATTGTAATATAATTTCACTATATTTTACCTTACTAAAAAATAGATATTTTAAAAATATATTAATTATTAATAATATTTTTTATATATATTTATGACGTTACTGGTTCAACAATACAACAGTTCAACTACTGGTTAAACCAGTAATCTATCTATTCGATACCTTTTTCGGTTCGCTAACCAGTCCGATTTTTAAAACATTGAGTGAAAGAACATCTTATAGAATTATTTAGAAGTTGAAATTCTCATAAAATTTATAAGATTTTCCTTTCGCCATTTTCTAAGGCTTTGTTTGAGACAAAAAAGAAAATAAAAAAAATAAGAAAAGTAATTGTTTATTATTTAAGTAGAAGTGCACAACGGTCGGTTTGGTAGGTAAAAAAATAACTAAATTATTTAAGTTGGTTATAAAAAAATTAAAAATAAAAACTGCTTAAATTTTTACTCCGTAATCAGTTATCGGTTAAATCGACTGGTTTAATTGGTTATACTACATTTTAGACACTTCAAAAGTAGCAGCGTAAGTTGCAATATTGATAAAAAAAAAACACGACACCTGATGCTAGGTTACAATAAAAACATCAGAGAACGAGGACAGTTACTTGTGCTTCTTTTTACAATGCTTCTGGGATGGAGAATATCAAATTTAAATATGTAAATTTTCTTTTCATGAGTTGGTCTCATTTATCTTATGATATTGTTGCATAACGTGGTGTACATTTGTTCTAGATTAAAATCAGGAACTGCGTATAGGTCATATAATCCCTATTCAGATCTTTTCTCAAAACACAAATTTTAGAATGTTTTCCTTTTGTTTATGTTGCAAGATAGCTCTGAAATTTCTTACGGAGGATATTTAAATTGATATATAATAATTTTTTTATAATATATAAATATATAAAATAAATAATTATTAGAAAAATATATAAAATATATAATTATATTATAATTTTAAATAGTTTTGTCAGTTTCAATTTTTGTAAAAATAAAACTGAAACCTATCGGCCGAGCATCGGTTTTTTGATTTTGTATGTTTTGATTTTTCGATTTTGTACTTTTCGGCTTAATTTATTAACGGTTCCGTCAATTTTTTGGTTATTTTTGATTTTATTTGCACCCGTGAATGTCATGAAAACTGTAGACTTCATTATTAACTATTTTCCTGCAAGAATCTCATCCTTTCGTATTTAATAGAATTTTGCGTTATGGAAAAGTTTAGGCCTGCTTTTTATAAATTATAATATCATTCAAAAACTTGCAAGAAAACAATTATAGTTTATTTTTTATATTTCTATAAATATAAAAAACTTAAGCGGCCCAACGTGGATGATATGCCATTGAAGGCCCACAACACAAAAAAATTATTGAATGGTTAGTAACGTTATGTAGTGTCTCAAATAAATGTTTTTTTTAATAATTTTTGTGATATTCTATTGCTTATAATTATAGGCTCATTAAAATAATTTTTTTTTATTAATTTAAAACATCATGTAAATTTGTCCTAAAATTACTTAATAATCTCTCCGCAACACAAGCATGTAGATAAGTAGGTCCATTTTAAGATTCGAAAAGAAACAAGAACAAATTCCCTCCAAATGATTGGGCAGCACAAAGCGCACACACTCACACTCACAAAGTCACCGCCTCGCCCCTACTGCACTAAAAATATTTTAAAATTCGGTGCGCTTCATGACCTGTGTACCAAATAAACTATATATACTCCCTCATTCCTCTCTCCAAAAATCTCCACGTTATTCCCTCTCTAAACCCAAGCTTCTCTATACTCTACTTCTTCTCTCAGTCGGGCGAGGAAGAGAATCGAAGCATTTTCGAAGCACGTGGTTGAATCGTCAGCTACGTCGACAAGGTAATTAATTAATTAAGCTTTGCTCTCTCTCCCTCTCTAAAACTAATATAAGCTTCTTTTTTTCTCTCTCTGATCCCTCTATTGTGTGTGTATATATATATATATATATATATATATATATATATATATATATATATATATATAAGCTTCTTTTTTTCTCTCTCTGATCCCTCTATTGTGTGTGTATATATATATATATATATGTTTGTATGATTTATGTTCAGAATTGATCAAAACTTTTGGTGCCAGACATGATCAGAAGGTAGCTGATCACATGATATCTTATTATAACATTTCAAAACAAATCTAGTTAATTAGCCGTTTATAATTAGGTTATTTTCTGTTGTTAGGTGAATCAATTCGGTTGATTGATGCTTGTTTTAATTAGAATATAGAAATTTTCTTCATTTCATTTCATTACCTGACTTCCTATCAGAGTGCAAGATTCTTCTCCCTGTTCAACCGAATTCAAGTTCTGGACTAGGAACCGAGATGTGATTGAATGCTAAATCTGATTGATGAAACTGTAATAATAGTTCAGGCTGGCGTGTAGAAAATTGTTTCTAATACAATGTTTGAACATGTTTAGCTGTTTAATAATTTTTTTTGGGCATCTGTGTACGTATGCATACACTTCTTTTTTTATTTATAAGTAAACTATGTGTTTTGATTAAAAAAATGATTAGTAATTAATATTGTAATCTGTACAAAGAGAGTGAAACTTGTCATTGATGAATCTATAGCTCACATGTTCGTATATTTAATTAATTTTTTGGTTAATTGTCTTTGAGTTGAGTGCAGAGTTTCCGATCCCAAATAAACTTAGATCTCCTAATTAAACAATTCTAACTTGTTGATTCCTGTCCAGTGTGGAGCCATGGTTAAATACTGTTTTGATTATGCCAACTGTTATATTGATTCACAATGTCCTTGCAATATATATAGATTAGGACCCTTGTTCAGGTCAAAGACAATATAACTTAATTTATTAGTCTGTTTACTTCATCAAAGTCCAAAGATTATGTAAATACTACTCTCCAATAGAAACTTAGAATAGAGCCATGAGAATAAATTAGTACAATTGTTTGGAGGGGCTGGGCGAATAAAGCACTATGGATATATTATGAATATTATATAAAATATCATATAATTAGATCTAATGGAATACTTTTAAGTAATGGCCTGTTGACTTCGGAGTGGTCCTCAGATTAGTGGGGTGGTTGAGCACTTCAAATCTGGTCATACAGACCCTACATACATGTCTTCACTTTGTAAAAACGTGTCTTGACTTGATATACGTCATCCACATAGCAGTAGTAGGAAAAGTATAGTCTCTTGTGGTGCCTTTAAGCAATTTTTTACTTTAATCTGATAGAAAATGCTATTTGATGCTGCATAAACAGAATTTACGCGTATCAATTCTGTGCAACTGTTTTATGCTATGACGTCGTCGTGTCAAACATTTGATACACTTTTTGATATTGGAGATCAGAAGAAAAGTAGTAAGATAATGGCTTTTGTGCGTATAGTTGGAATCCTTGGTAACATGTAACTAACTGCCTCAACATAAGATGTATATGGGCATATATATGGGTTGTGACAGTATGCTGTTCATCCTGAAATTTAAGCCTCTCAAGGTAGCCTTATTGTCATGTTTTCTGAACCTATGCCTGGACTCCAAGGTTTATGTTTCAAGTCGATATCATATGGTGAATATTCACTTGAGGTTAAAAAAAGTTCAGTTGGTAATGTTTCATGTTTTGTTAAGGTTAATTGCACTTCATTTGTGATCAGATACCTTCATAATGAAATTGTATATGTACACATTAGGATTGATAGAACAAGTATGAAAACTTTGAAAGAGAACTATCACGTTTGGTTACTAGTGCAGCGGTTAAAAAATAAAAAATAAATTTGAAGATTTCTTATGATGGGTAAGTCTAAAATAAATTTTACAAATCCAGTAAACAGTTCTGTGCTAGAATGCTTGTTTTGATAGTATGGTGCAATAACCAAGCTCATTGACATGATTATATAATTTTTAAGCTATTAGATTTTGCAAGACTGTACTACTCTGGAATTTGGATGTGTTGATGAATTATTCAATCTTAGTATCATAAGCAAGGATGAGATATTTCTTATAATTTATCTTTATCTTTGATGCAGTGCATGTGAGTAGAATCCAATTAGCGTGACTTAGAGAATTCGTACCTTACTAACAAAGGATTTACATGGTGTTATTGCTTTACTTGAGTATATATAACTGAAGCATCTTGAGAACTCACAAGACAATGAAAGTCTAAAGTTAAATTCTCTAGACTCTATGCAGAACTGGAGCTATCTCTGATAACTGAAGTGATAATAAGTTATAAATTATCATTGTTAGCTAGACTCTTTCCATATGTATCGATAGAACTTACATGTTTACTTATCTTATCATCATAATAATTTGACATTAATAGTTTGAGAGTTTGAAGTACAACCACACTGTTGAAAAGGTAATGTAAAATAATTCTCATTGAAAACAAACCTTTTCATTCTTCAAACCTCTGAGCTTTTTCATCTTCCTGTTTTACTTACCACTTTAATTTTTATTTCCATATGCATTTAGGACTAATGTGTGCTTATGATATGTTTTGAAGTGATTCATTCTCTGGTGATGATTAATTAAGTCCTATTATTCTTTACTTCTTCCTTTTTTCTTGTTATGTTATTCTTTATTATTCTCTAGTGTTTTGTGTGTGTGGTATAATTAAGAAATTGGTGCTTATTTTGGTGTGAGATGCCAGCTTACAGAAGTGCTAGTAATTTTCTAATGTGTAAAATGTTTCTCCTCTATTATGTGTTAGCACTTGTCAATTTGTTGATTCTTTGCTCAAGTTTCTTTGAAGTAAATTCTGAAAGTGAAGTCACAAAATTCTACCTGTTGCTTATTATAATTATGTTTTCCAGAGTCCATGCTAGTAAATGGTAATCATAATCTATGGAATGTTAATGCTCCCCTTGGGGATCCTTGTGCTTGCTAAAATTATTTTCTTCCGAATATTTAGGAGTCTCTTTCTTTATTTGGTTTTATTTGTTAAGCAGTGCTTGATTCCATTAATTGTAGGACATATAAAGTAGGTCATAAGATTTTTTTTAATATTCTCATGGTAGATACATGCCAAGTTTAATGTGGTTTAGCCAAAGTTGGTCTAGATTTATATTCTATTAATTGTGAAACATTTCTTCTCCTTTGATGCAATTCCATCAAGTGCACATGCAGAAAATCTTCTGGTATGTTTTTTTTTTGTTTGGCTTCTAGTGTGGGACTCTCTTTGTTATTTGTTTACACCCTTTTTCCTCGATCCTTATTGACTAAAGTGTCCTTGCCTGCTAAATTGCTAGTTTTTCAATTAATAAAACCCGTGGGATGGAAACAAGTCATTCTTTTACAATTTTTTTTTTTACCTCCATTAAAAATCATTGTTGTTGTTCACTATGCCGAATGTACTCTATGTTTAACTTCTCAATCTGAAAGGTTACGTGCCACCAATTTCAAGCGTCCAAATAAGATCTGCCAAAAGTGCCCCGCTCGCTTGATCAAATGGCCAGGGTAAGAAGTTTAATCGGGGATTCAGGTTTGATGGGTCCCTCAACATAGGTTGGTGGTACCCACTATTCCTGCATAATTGACAACTATGTGACTTTTTCCTCGAAGGGTTATTCTGTAGTCATGGACACCATGCGACCATGTTATATGACCATAGAATAATTTTTTCTTTTTCCTCTGGCTGGCTATTCGTACACTTTCACGAGTGCTCTAGAATATACCATGCCAAATTTATTCCCACGGAAATAATGCGCTTACCACCACTTGCTTCTGTTTGGCAGAGAAAAGAGCAAGGCTCCATGCGGGGTCCATTGCTGTCAATTTACTTTCCTTTTGGCCTGTATATCTATTCCCTGTTCTTGTACCTGCCTACTCTCTGTTCCAATATCTTTCTCATAAAGGTGGATATCTCTTTGAGATATTTTTTGTGTTCTAGGCTTTATTCTGGATTTTCCTCCACCACGTTATGAGCAATTTGTGATTATCCAAAATGTTCGACTTGTTTTTGATTATATGGATATTTTTATTAATTCTTGCTGACAAAAATATGACTAATATCACTTTGTATCAAAGACTCGTACTCGTATCGCCTTCAGTTCTGCATTCTGGGGCCATTTTGCGAGTGTAACGTTATCCTCCTCCCACAAAATAGTAGCAATACTATTATACCACCTTTTCTCCTTTATATATACACACAAGAAAGTAGGGATAGCAATTTCAAACCCATAGCGGGCTCCAACACCATTACTCTAGTGAGTGAATTTTATTTTGTTATTATTATTATTATTTTTATTTTTATTATTATTTTGACTTCATTGGGATTTTGGGTTGAGTTCAGAGAAAAAAACTAGGAAAATTCTCGGACTCGAAGGTTGGGATATGGGTCCAAGAAAATCCAGAAGAAAATTTTTAGGACAATGTAGAGAGATGTTTTGTACGCAATATTAGTGATATCTATTTATATTTTTATAAATATATATTGATAAATATATAATATGATTTTCATTAAAGAGTGAGTACTTAAAAAGGCATTTTATAGACATTTGTTAATGATTTTAATGGTAAAATAGCCATTAACTACAAAAGACGGAATAGCCAAGTGTTTGTAATATTTTTCAAACCACATGGAATTTTTGTAACTTCTAGGATCACAAATGGCGGGGGGATTTTAAAACAAATCACTGGCAACGATTTACATTTTCCCTTTTATTTTTCTGGTGTCCAAATGCTTCCCAAATAATGAAGACTTGATATAAACCGGAGGACATGTGATCAGTAATCACGTGACCATCTTCTACAATGGAGTTGACTGTATAGTTTGTTTGTGGCTTAAACATTTGCACGTGAGAACAGGGTATCGCGATCATTTGATTTCAATAAAAGTTTAGGAAAAGAATAAAACTTTTGAAAAAAAAATTAATAAGGAAAATGGTCGGATCACTACTAGTATTTTGGGTTTTGAACAGGATATGCAGAAGTCGAAGGACTGATGCAGAAAAGATCCGATTAACCTGTCTAGAACGAAAAATTATTAAATGTTAATTGGTCATATGTAGTATAATATGGTGTTTTACATTAGTCATATGTTATCATTTTAATATTTAAAATATATTATTATATTTTTAAATATTAAAGTTATATTTTAAATATGATAATAAATAATATGACGCTCCACGTAATAAATGTCTAAGATTTTTTTTGAATAATTAATCGTCTAGAACACTTCCAAGGATCTACTTTATTAAATGCAAATCTCTATTACCTTCCTTCCAATAATCCATTAATTAATTGTAGCTAGTAGCATTAATGATAGCTTGACGTGTAGCGTCGTGCGTAAGCATTGCCTCAAGGCTAGCCTTTCCTATATTACAATTACAATAAAAATAAATCTTTTGGTGTAACCTGCATGGCTGTAAGGCTTTATATATCTATTGAGCTTAAGCGAGGATTCGTTTGCTCTCACTCTTTTTCCCTCACTATGACAAATCTTTGCCGACTACCATTTGTAGGTACCGATTCTCCTCTCTCCCTCCCTCCTACCGCACCCATTTGCTCTTCAAAATCTTCCATGATCGAGATCAATCTGTTCCGAAGCAGTGGATTGAGATATAACTGAACACCATCTCAAGAATCGGTAATTGGATCAAATTAGGTGAGACACGTTCGTTTCATTATTTTCTTGTCTGTGTAGAAGTTTTGTTTAATTTCTTATTTTCCAGTCTTCTGCTGTTACTTGACTAGCCAAGCGGGCATTGAAGTGGGGGATTTGATTATTTTTACGGCCTGTGAACTATATCTATAGTGTTTTTTTTGGCAAACTTCAACCAAACTCTCTGAGTTGGGCTGATTCAGCGGTTGTTAATTTCATCTGCTAGGTTTAAATTTTGACTAGTTTTTGGCCTCAATACTGTCTGATTTGCTATAATTTCTGTCCGGCTGTGTTTCTGTTGCTTTATCTTGTTTTTACGAACTTGCCTATTTTAGTTTAACAAACGTGGTTTTTTTATTTTTTTTTATTTTATATATATATATGTTGAACTAATACAAGTAAGACTGAGGCGCAGACCCCATATTTCCCCCACAGAGTTTTGTGGATCCCCTTCTCTGTTATCTCTTTCTCTATGCTCATCTATATTTTCTTGTTTTGATTTGTTTGCTGAGGAGGTCGATGCCTCAGTAATTTTTTTCCCGTCGCGGTAGAAATTAGAATATCGTTTATATTCTTAGTCTAACTAAAGTTGTGCTTACTACTTCTAATTCTTTAATAACTAATTTGTATGTTATCATGGGTTTGATTACCTCTTAATTAGATTTAATCAAAATGTAGGACCACTGTTTTTGAGGAACTTTACAACTCATATTAAGGTCGGTCTGGGAATCGTGTTGTAAACACAGACCGTATGCCAGGGAACAAGTACAACGGCAACTCATCCATCCCCTCAAGTCGAATAGAGAGGCTCTTACGGGGAAGAGTGCTAAGAAAGAACAGCAAGGCTTCTTATTCAAATGAGGCTAGTGATGTTAACAGAAATTCTGAGCTCTCTGAGCTTGAATTGCGGTCACGCGAAGGGGATGGCCCTGGAGTTTCCTATGTCGAACAATATCTGGAAGGGGCTTTGGCAGCCCATGCACTTACTAATGGATTGGATTGGTCAGATGGGGGGCCTTTCAGACAAAGACTCTTGGTGGTGGCTAATAGGCTACCAGTCTCTGCAGTTAGGAGAGGAGAGGAGTCCTGGTCACTGGAAATAAGTGCTGGTGGTCTAGTGAGTGCTCTTTTGGGTTAGTGTTGCACAGACTCTATTTTCCTTGTGCTAAATATTCATTTCCAGGTTTTCTGCTGTATGCATGAATCATAGTTTCCTTTAATTCATTGTGGAGTATTTCATTGTTTTCTTACATATGCTATTTGCAACTAGGTGTGAAGGAGGTTGAAGCAAAATGGATAGGTTGGGCAGGTGTTAATGTGCCAGATGAGGCTGGGCAGAAGGCACTTACAAAAGCACTGGCCGAGAAGGTGCTTTCTTTTTTGGATTTTGGATGTTCAAGTCTTTTTCCGCCTCATTTTTGTAAATTAGCATGCATTTCTAGCCTGCGACAAGTCAGTTTTATTTTGGCATTTTCTGTGGAATACTTTTGAAATTAATAACATTGCTGAATTCTCCCCCCCCCACCCCCCCCCCCCCTCCCGGCAGAGGTGTATACCTGTATTCCTTGATGAAGAGATTGTTCATCAGTATTACAATGGCTATTGCAACAACATATTATGGCCTCTCTTCCATTATCTTGGTCTCCCCCAAGAAGATCGTCTTGCGACAACCAGAAGTTTCCAGTCTCAGTTTGCTGCATATAAAAAAGCAAATCAAATGTTTGCAGATGTGGTAAACATGCATTATGAGGAGGGTGACGTTGTGTGGTGCCATGACTACCATCTAATGTTCCTGCCCAAATGCCTAAAGGAATACAACAGCAAAATGAAAGTTGGTTGGTTTCTCCACACACCATTTCCATCTTCTGAAATCCACAGGACGCTGCCATCTCGATCAGAGCTGCTTCGTGCAGTTCTTGCTGCTGATTTAGTAGGGTAAGTTCTTGTATATCTGATGTAATTGGGTTGCATTTTACCTTAATTATGCATGACACAATGGGTGAACTGGTGATTCTATATCCTACGCCTTAAAACTGTAACAAAATATGAAATCTTGGTCTTCCTGGCATATGCCTCAGTGCCCACTGATTGACCATTAGTCTGCTTAATGAAGAATCTTGTGGTTACTGATGTACGGAAGGCAGACCCACAAAGTTCATTTTACGATGCCACTCACATAGCTGACGCTTATGCTGCTCATATCCATTTTTACCTAAAGATAATGTTGCTTATACCCATTCTCTATTATTAAGCCAAACCTTGAATTGGTTTATTGCAATACAAAATGCTTTCTTTATATTACTCTTGGCAATAAACATTTTCTTCCTCTTTAGTTTTATTTTCTTAAAATTTATTTGAATTCAAAATACAGAACACTCCTTATTTTTTCTCTACAGATAACTACTCTCAAGGGCATGTTTATTTGCAAATCTTTTTTAACTAATTATTTACATGGAAATTTTTGTTAGGAAAAATATATGTAAACAATATATGCAATCTTTTTTTATCTCTCTGTAAGTTGCATAAACTAAAAACAAAATTTTGTTTTACAGTTTCCATACTTATGACTATGCTAGGCACTTTGTTAGTGCTTGTACTCGTATTCTTGGACTGGAGGGTACACCTGAAGGAGTAGAAGATCAAGGAAGGCTGACTCGTGTGGCTGCGGTATGCCTGAGTTTAATTATTTATGGTGTTTACTCTTTCCTAGTTATTGTTTTTCTCCTTCAAGGGCACTTTTCCAAAATCTGTTTCCATCAGTTTAGCATATCAAGTGTTCACAATTACTCTTTTGAATTTCTAAGGAGTCATCCTTGTATTCTTTCTTAAAGTTTTTTATAATCGTGAAACTTCAGTTTCCTATTGGGATAGATTCAGATCGGTTCATTCGTGCGCTTGAGGATCCTCAAGTCCAAGAACACATCAAAGAATTAAAGGAGAGATTTTCTGGGCGAAAGGTAGGTGTTATTTCCACCTTTTGCTCTGTTTTTCTCTATCTAAATTTTATCAAGTTGAACTTCTGGAAAATATGTGGATCAAGTTTTTTCCTCATTTGTTGTTGCAAAGGCCTCAGTTGAAGAGTAGAAGTTTTGGAACAATATTTAAGTTGGGGATGATATCTAGGCAACTTCATCACTTCTGAGTTGTCTTGATATCTTCTGGCTGATTGGCTTCTCATCGTGTTTCATATAAATCTAAGATTCACTGGGAATTGACTATTCTGTGTTTTGATGACTTTTCTTAGAATCATTCACTTTGGCTTGGGGTTAATTTTCAAAGCTACATTTTAGTAGTAGTGAAGAAACCTCTTGTTATCATTCCATTTCCTGCTATCTACATTATGGATTTAATTCACGTATGTGTCAAGGTAAATAAATATTAATCTTTTTTTGTATCAAAATTTCTTTCTTCCCGGCAGGTAGGTAATTCAATCAAGGAAATATTAATTTCCTGTTTATTACGACTGGTTTCTTCATGCATGCTTTACTTTTTCACCAGTAATATTTTTCCCTACCAATTCTTTGAAATTTTATACTTTTATATGGAGGACAATGTTTTTGGTTGATATTGTTTTTAATCTGGAAAACGTGTTGAAGCTGGAACCTGGTAATATCCTTGATCCCAAATAAATGTTGCACTGATGAAACCTTGTTGAAATTAACTGGAATTGCATTGAGAACGTACACACGCTGGATTTGTTAATACTAGGTTGAAGTTAGACTGAGCATTCTGCCTATGGAATTCAAATTCTTGATGTATCATCTTTTGATCCATAAAAGACAACCTAACTAGTAAGGATAAAGGCTTGCCACAACTTATTCTTTAGTGAATTGTTCTGACATTTAGTTCATTATATTGTAAGTTTTATTTTCTTTCTTCATTTTTTCCCTCTTCTGAATAATTCCTTGTTTAATTTGCACCACCTTCCTTTCTTTCCTTCATTGTTCCCATTCCCTTTATTCCTCCCATGTTTGATTTGTTTTAATAATTAGTGACATGTGGTTCCATTGCATGCGTTGTACTCGTGGACGGTTTGTTCGTTCTCTCCAAGCTTCTAACTAGGGATTAATTAAATCTTGAATCAATTATCTTGATAAGTATGTTTTGGTTATACTTTTGTGTTCACTTAATCCTGATTGTTTTTGACAGGTGATGTTAGGTGTTGATCGCCTTGATATGATTAAAGGAATTCCCCAAAAGATACTGGCATTTGAAAAGTTTCTTGAAGAAAATGCATACTGGCGTGATAAAGTCGTTTTACTGCAGATAGCTGTGCCAACAAGAACAGATGTTCCTGAATGTATGCTCCTTAACATGTTTGTTCTTATTCTATTTTTTTTATTAACATTGGAAACATTACATCCACATAACTTTTCATGTGGGAAAAAATTATCTCCTCAGGTGGAAGATCTCTCACTTCACAAGTTAATTTGTTTTTAGAAATAAATTGATGTGATGAGCACTTGGAAACTAAGAATACTTGCTTGAGGGGTTTTGTGAAGGTTTTATTTTACAAGAAATTCCGAATGTGTTGTAAATATAGAAATAAAGGTTCAGAATCCAGGCATTGGGGATTGAAAAGAAACAGTAAATACCTAATCTTGAGGTGATACATGCAGGAATTAGGGATAACGTGTGCTGTAAGTCATTTTGTAAGAAGAATTTTAAGATTACAAGTGCTAAACTAAAGGGTTTGGTGCTGCTGGGCTTTGGTCCTCGTCGTGTTTCCGTAGACCTTGAAATATTATATACAATTATTCATACACTATATAATCATTAAAAGGGGCAAAGAGTGACTTTCTAGTGGTGCAATTTATCTGATACTCCTAACATATTAACTTTCATTTTGGCTCCCCTGAATGATGTTTTCAGCTGTATACACCTTATTAAAACATAGGAGACTACTGATATTAATATATGTCAAGTCTGGAGTTGAAAATCCCAAGTTTGTAAAATTATGGGATCAATTACATCAAGAATTTATGATGAATGTCTCGCTATGAGGGATACTTGTCCTTCAACAGTAATACATATTTCTATGTGTGTACTATGAACTGCATCTATCATGCACATTATGAAGTGGTGGATAAATGTCAGTAAGTTTTATGCAGTCTGTGTTCTGATTCTGAGTCAATCAAAGACTTACGGTAATTCAAAAATTCTGCCTGATGAAGGGTTTTTACATTATAAAAGAGCAGTTCCATTCAGTGTACTAAATTAGGAGAATGAACTTCTTATATTTATTGGTTCATTATAATTTGGTTTAGGTGTTTTCCATTCTAACAAGGAATCAGTTACTATAATAACTCTAAATTGGTTTCTACATTGAAAACTTGGTAAAACTCTGGTGTCTCAATTTAGTTGCCAAAATCTTTACTCCCTAACATTTGTGAAGGCAAAATATTCCCTTTTGATTCTAGGATAGCACCAACCACAGTATTTTACTGTAGCAATGGGCCTTGCAGGCTACATGCTACAAGTGTATATTAAGGAATTCTCTTAGGCATATTGAAAATATGGATGTAACCAACTCATATGGTTGATTATAGTGTTCTCTGTTTAATATCTTTGCTCAAGAAATATATGGTCTATGTATTAAATTTATTGTTTGGGCAAGGAGAACATTTCTACTCATTAGAAATACTAGTTTTTGTACCGACTTAAGAAAAAGAAATATCAGTTTGTCAGAGGGAAACCAGTTAGTGCAATATTTGATAAGTTATGTTCGTTTTCATGATGGTGCTAGCCTGTAAGGTTTGACCTAAAATTAGTAATAGATCGGGAAAATGGATCCTTCTTAGAAGACTGATTTAAGTAATGTTATAAATCTAATGACCTCTCGTCTGAGAGTGCACTACAACGACATATCAAGCCCTTGTTGTTTTTATGTGCAGTAATTATGATTTGTCTGCATGACATGACTGGCTACTAATGTTGGATATGGTAACCTCTCCTTACGTCTACCATCGTACAGAAAATTTGAAAATTTACCCCTGCTTTAACATTTAAGCTGCCATTGGTGATTACTATACAACAACGCACCACTTGCGACCATAAATGTATGAAATAGCAAGTAGGAGTGGGAAATAAATCTCGAAGTGGATCAAGCAAAAAGAAATTATGTGTGCGAATACTGAAGAAACTAGCAGCGCAATAAACTTTCAAAAGTTACGAAGAAAAGATTTTAATATATTATGATGTATTGATGTGTATACAGAATTTATTGCAGTCTCAGCTTCTTGTTGGTACAAGGATGAGGTAGATTGTTATTTCTTTTTTATGCTGTTAGTGTCAGGGATACAGCAGGCATGCTAGCTTGATGCCTTAGGCTTCATTCTTTAGTTGGATACGCTCACTAGTCAATTTTTATTTGCTTACTTAGGGCTGCAAAAAAATGAGAAAAAGCTGAGAATTAGCGAATTTGAGCTCCGGTTGTCAGTATGAGGGACCTGGAGATCTTGAGTGGAGCCAAAGATCACCTGTTTGAGCTCAAGTCAACAGGTTTTAAGCCATTGCAATCTTCTCTCAGATAACATTTGATGCTTTAAATTATTCCAATTTTAGGTTGATATTTATCACTACTAATATCCTTAGTAACTCATACGAAGTGTCAAATTCTAAAGTTAATAGTAAATATGCTGCAAATGGAATGTCCATATGGCTTTGATATCAGCTATATCCTTCTATACTCTTGTATGTTTTTTTTTGTTTAGTTCTTTGGCACTGGAATCCTTGCTAGTTTTTTCCACCTCATGATTTCCTGGTTGGTGGTTACTTTGCATTTTGTTGTGGAGTGGTAGCGGGGACATGCTTTACCTTTGTATAGAGTGCTTATTGCTTTGTTTGGATAAATTTTTTCTTATTGTGAACCAATAGTAAATTGTTTCCATTTGAACGCTAATTTTAATTTGATAAAAATTCATTGCATAGAAACCTGATCTCATGCTATCTCAGTTTCTGGTTTTAGCTTTGAATGCTTAAAAGCAGTCTGCAATGCTCCTAGTTATCTCTCATTCTATATAATAATACGACATTTATTATTCTTCATTGATGTGTTTTTACAGATCAAAAACTTACATGCCAGGTTCATGAAATTGTTGGGCGCATCAATGGTAGATTTGGAACTTTAACCGCTGTTCCAATACATCATCTGGTGATTCTTATACTTTGTTATAGTCACTGATCTACAAGATGCCTCGTACATATATAAGTAAATATATAAACGGTATGTGTATGTTAGTATGTTACTTAGACTTTATCCAAGTGCCTGATTCAGGCATGTGTCTAAATGTCATATTCATCTAATCTGCAAGTTCAGTGACATGGGCCATGACATATACCTGTTAACGTATTTTATTTATTTTGAGAGTATTAGGATTTATCATGTAAGATATCATGTTTAAGAATTCTAAAGAAATTGTGCTCCTATAAAGTGGTTGTATATATATACAGTAAAATTGAGTTACTGGATACACATGAGTAGTTGCGTATCCAATTTGAGGAGCTGGAAGCATATCCATACCATTACTGTTTTGCAAGTAGCAGGCACTTCATGCATTTTGCATAGTCTGTGTAATATAACGTGGGAGAGTAATTATTGATGGAGAAGAGACTTGGTGCGACTGTTGTTACTTATTTTTCAATTTCTCTATTACCTGCTTATTTAAACTAACATAGAAATGCTCCTTAACTGATGAATTTCTCTATCAGCCTATGCGCTCTTACTGCCAATAGGTGTAAACTTTTCACTTTCATCATTATTCATGATTTCATGTGATAAGATTACCGATTTTTGTGCATCATTTTTTATTCTGGTTTAAGAATGAATTTCTATGTTTCTGCGCTTAGAAAGATAAGACATTGCTGCTTCAATCAACTATGAAGTTGTATAATCATATTAACAATTCTTCTAGGACTTTTCAAGAAAATGTAGTATTTAAAAGTACTCCGTGCTTCATTTAAAATGCTAAAGAAAGTAATATCTCAGGCTAATCATGGACCTTGTCTGGCATTGCAACTTCTTCTTCTTTTATTTTTCCTTTTTAATTACAGTTGATGACATGTTGGTCTTCAACATCATGCTTTTCTGATAGATAATTTTCAAGCCTGTAATTCATGTTACAATTGTGACTCTGAAGCATATCCTCCTATTTCTGCAGGATCGATCTCTCGACTTTTATGCACTATGTGCACTTTATGCTGTCACTGGTACTTATTCTTTATCTTTAAATTTTAATACTTCGGTCAATTTTAATTATTTCAAGCTATGTATTTAAAACAACTACCAATAGTCTTTATTCTGTAGTTTGCACAATTGTGCGTTTCATTGAGAGGCACTAGTACTATATATATACATATATGCGTGTGTGTGTGTGTGTGATATACAATATATCCATTATTAACCTTATATTATTCATGAATGTAAATGTATTTATAAGAACATCCTCAATGTGAATGAGTAATTAATCCGAACATCCATTAATGACCTGACATACAATCTTCTTGCCTGCTTACAGTTGAGCTCACCCTCCTGTTTAGATGTATAAATTTGAATGGATCCTAGTGTGCTTGTTTTGATAGAGTCATATATTTGACAATTCAAATTTTGGAAATTGTCGTTAATGTCTAAATTTCAAGTATGTGCTAGAACTATTTTATGACTTCAAGTGTAAACTGCCTCATAATGTTAAAGCTTCAATACTTGAAAATTGGGAAACTTAATGAAACTGTTGAATAGTCACAAAGATCAGAACTAAGCCCATAAGTTTGGTTTTGGCATTCCAAATTGAAAAGTACTCGGGATAGTTATTGTAATTTGTTCTAGCAACACCTATTTACTTTCACTAGTCTTTTCTTATCATAATCCTTTTAACAATTGACTACTCAATGTATTTAAATATTAAATGTGTTTACTTTATGCATTGTCTAAATGTCATTTTATGAATTTGTATGGAATTTGGACTGATTCTTCTCTTCTGTTCATTGCTCAGATGTAGCACTTGTCACATCTTTGCGGGATGGAATGAATCTTGTTAGCTATGAGTTTGTGGCATGCCAAGATTCAAAGAAAGGAGTTCTCATTCTGAGTGAAGTAATTATCGTTACCCTGTAGTTGTGTTTGGCCTTAATTTTGATTGTTGCATGCATATTATTCTAGTGCTACTATGAATTTATGATTTTTAATAGCGGAGGATGTGATGATAGATACTGTAATCAATTGAATAGTTATTTTCCTAATAGATGTTTTTTTAAGTACTTAAAAAGCTTCAAGTAATAGCTTAGTATGATGCCTCTATTTTTACTGAACACAAATTGAAATATAAAGTTCAAATTATACTTATTGTCTGTGCTTTATTACTTTCATTTGATACAATTTACAAAAGTTAAAGTACTGGCTACCATTTCCATCTTCTTTATTTATCCTTTTAAAATGTTATGATGGTGCTCAAGCATAAGAGCTGTTCATTAGTTATATGCGATAAGCCTTAAAATTTGTCGGGCTTATTGTCGTCTTATAAAAAGTAAAAACTTTATCTCCATTTTCTTTTTTCTCTGTCTTTTTCCTCAAATAGAGACATAAATACATAATTTTTTTCACTTTTGCTCCACTTTACAACTTGGTGCTTAATTTCTCTTCTTTTTTTTTTCTTTCAATTTTCTCTTTTCCTTGATAAATATTATTTCAGTAATACTTGACTATTGATTAAACATCTAGGTTAGAGTCTTCAAATTATAATTTGAAATTAGCTAACCTGAAACTTAAGCTAATATGCTTTATTGTCTACTAAACTGAGTTCTCTATATGTTTAGACATGTAATTATTGTGTTTTGCTTTTCTTTTTGTATCTTACGATACGATTTTAGATAACAGTTCGGGGATTTTTGATACATAATACGAGTTATACGATTCGCAATTTGGTAACTCTCATAATAACTTTGTCATGCCTCTGCAACCTAATGTCCATCAGGTGGAAAGTGGACAAACAATGTTTGGATATCATTACTTTGTACAATTGTTTTATTATATTTTCTTATAAACTGCTTGTATGTATTATTTTTGAGTTCTCTTTGTGTAATAACTTGAAAAGATATCTGCCTCGACCCCTCAAAAGTTTCCCCTTATGTTATCGACTTTTATGACATTGGGTCAGAAATTGTTAGATTACAATCACAAGCATGTGAAATTGTTTTTTGGTACTTGTAGTCTGTAGAGCATTTTGAATGTTCATTTATCTTTTCTTCCTTGCTTCTTCTTCTTCCAATTTATTAAAAAAATAATTCTTTAATTAGGGGAAATTCGTGTTTGTTTTGTTTCAATATTATCATTCTTTCGGCATAATTGTAGTTTGCAGGTGCTGCACAGTCTCTTGGTGCTGGGGCACTCCTTGTGAATCCTTGGAACATCACAGAAGTAGCTTCTTCAATTGGCCAAGCTTTAGATATGACACCTGATGAAAGAGAAAAACGACATCGCCATAACTTCCAACACGTCACAACTCATACTGCTCAAGAGTGGGCTGAAACGTTTGTCAGGTGTTATAGATCATTGCAATTATTTGATAGTGTTAATGTCAATAGATAAATCCTCAACACATTTTTTATTTTATTTTTTTGGTAAAACAACAAGTTCTGTACCATAGAACAATAACTAAAAAATAGTATACTTCTCAACAAGTCATTGAATTGCTTTAAACAGTGTTGTTTTTTCAGCGCCATACATATGACTCAACTGTCTGTTTGAAAGATAAATCAGAAACGAAACAAAGAAATATATCATGCTTCATTTGGCTTATTGAAATCGACCTCTAATATAGAAGCGTATGGGTACTTAATCTACATTATCTGAAATTTGAGTTTCTCAAAACCGTTTATTTGTAGTGAATTGAATGATACTGTAGTTGAAGCTCAGCAAAGGATAAGAGAAGTGCCACCCATACTTCCAGTAAAAGATGCAATCAAACAATACTTGCAGTCCAATAATCGTTTACTCATACTGGTATGCACTTCTTGCTCCATAATTTGTGATTTTTTCCACCAACTTTCTTAATTTAATGGTGCAAGCCTATTGCATACTTGGTTTCATTTTACTTTATCACTATTATTTTGTGTTTTTGATGAGTAAAAGATATTCCCTTGGCTTCCAGATGCACGAACACCCTAATAACTAATATATCTAACACATTGCATGCAGAATCTGACTTTGATCTAGCACTAAATGGCCAAGGTTTTTTGTTTTGTTTTGACAGATAGAGTTGGGATATGACTGGTTTGTAATGGTGTTTACATCATCTTGCTCATCACCGAATCTGCAGGGATTCAATGTTATAACTAATATATCTAACACATTGCATACAGAATCTGACTTTGATCTTGCACTAAATGGTCAATGTTTTTTTTTTTTTTTTGCTTTGATAGATAGAGTTGGGATATGACTGGTTTGTAATGGTGTTTACGTCATCTGGCTCATCACTGAACATGCAGGGATTCAATGCTACATTGACTGAACCAGTTGATACTCCTGGTAGAAGAGGCGGGGATCAAATAAGAGAAATGGAACTTAAATTGCATCCAGATTTAAAAGAACCCCTAATGGAACTATGCAGAGATCCAAAGACAACTATTGTTGTCCTCAGTGGAAGTGACAGAACTGTCTTAGATGATGTACTTCCTATTAGCTACATTTCTGTAATCTTTTATTTGCGTATTATATTCCATTCTGATGGAAGTGAGTCCTTTCACAGAACTTTTGTGAATACAACATGTGGTTAGCGGCAGAGAACGGGATGTTTTTGCGTGTTACGAGTGGAGAATGGATGACAACAATGCCAGAGCATTTAAATATGGATTGGGTTGACAGCGTTAAGGTATGTATAAAGGAGATTACATCTCTTTAGCATATTCCAAATCCTAAAATTGTGTTTGTTTTGATAACTTTACAGCATGTCTTTGAGTATTTCACCGAGAGAACACCTCGATCACATTTTGAACTCCGTGAGACTTCACTTGTATGGAATTACAAGTACGCAGGTACTTAATCTGTTTGATCCTTTTTTCCTTTCAAGTTGAACGTTTTACCATCCATGTTTTTATAATCTTGGTATAATTGCAGATGTTGAATTTGGAAGGTTGCAAGCCAGAGACATGCTGCAGCATCTCTGGACAGGGCCAATATCCAATGCGTCGGTTGATGTTGTTCAAGGTAGCCGGTCAGTTGAGGTTCGAGCAGTTGGTGTTACAAAGGTGACTGGATTTAACTTTTTGCTATTTCACTTGTTTGCATCTCGGATTCAATTAGCAGTGATATGTTCATACACTTGTTTGACCATTTCTTTTCCAATACAGGGTGCGGCAATTGACCGAATACTAGGAGAAATAGTACACAGTAAATCCATTTCAACACCAATCGATTACGTTCTGTGCATAGGGCACTTCCTCGGGAAGGTATATTTTCCAACCTTTCTAAATTTTAAGCATCTCAAGCCTTTTCTATGTTATGTTTTTTTAATTTAATTATCTATGTATAACATTGATCTGCATTTTTGAAATGGTTCTTTCTTTAGCTGTATGAGTTTAGTATTACATGACTTTGCCTTGCTTTCTTAGATGGAATTCATATGGTTTTTTGGTTTGTTTTTATTTATTTTCTCTATTTTTCTGTTTTTTTTTTTTTTTTTGCTTAAAATTATTCTTGGTTGCCTGCAGTAATCCAGATCTTCTCTAAGGTTGACTTGGTATTATGTAGTTTTTTTATTACAAATATTAATTGAATAGTTTTTTAAGCTGGTGGCAAAAAGTAGAATTCAATTTTTCCAACAAACACATTTCATATTTCTTGATGAATTTATTGTGGATTTTAGTTGCAAACACATTTCGTGGGTTTTAGTTACAACTTGCAATTGTAATTCATGATTTGCTTTGACAGAACCATATAATTTTATGAAATGGTGCTTATCATGTGTAATTTTGTGCATACACCAGAGAATAGGTACATTGAACTAAAAATGGATGTTTATTTTATTATTGGGAAGAGTGCCTTGACATTTATATATAACCACCACATATTTAGAACTGAAACATGCGATGTTCTTCAGATAACAGGACCTAATTTGATGAACTGCATCTAAAAAACCAGGGCCATGTTTGTTTGCAAGGATTACACTTGGAATAAGTTTATTAATTCCAAGCGTGTTGTTTGTTTTGTTTTTAAATTTAAACTTTGGACTATTAGTCTAAGGATTATAAAATGACTTAAGATGGGGGATTATTTAATCCCATATTCAACATGGTATTATAATCCCTACTATTAAGGATTAAAAATTGTTAGACAAAATCACCCTAAATCTTTTTCTAAAATAACCATAATATCCTATCCAAAATATTTAATGAACAGGTAAAATATGACATTTCTCTCCAAAGTTGTGACTCATAATCATGTGTGCGTCCACGTGCATGCCTCGATTACTTGACCCGCAAATCTACTAGTAGGGTGCTAAAAAATTGGCATTACAGTTCTTTTACACAAGCCACGTGTCCCGCTTTCATTGCAGTATATGCCTTTTTTTTTTATCAAAGCAATATATGCCTTTGATTACATTTTAAAATGGACGATAAAAAAAGAAGAAAATTTTAAAGTTTTTATTCAGTTATCTTGTTATCGAGTGTTATTGAACAGAAAAAATAAAAAAAGATGAATTTTTTTATTACTTTTTGTCTAAAAATAAATAAATTTTTAAAAAAAAATTAGTAACATAATAGTTTTTGTATAATCTTTATTATATTCTCTAAATTACAAACATAATAAAATTAATATAATAATTTAAATGTAAATTATTATTTTAATTTTTTCACCTTTACAAACTCAATAACAACATAAATTGTATTTTGCATTATTTATTTGTTAATTTATGTACTAATTTATGATAATTTGATTCTCAAATATTTCACGTTGGAACAGTACGGTGAAGCACTGTGAACTTACTAACTTATTTCAGCGGTATTTAAAAGTTTATGATTAATTGTTCATTATTTTTTGATGTATAAACAAGTTTAAATTATAGTTTAAAATATAGTATTATTAGTAAGGATATAATAGTCCAACAAATATTTTTTTATCCAATCCTTTAAGTAATCCTGAAAAGAAAAAAAAAACATAAATTGGGATTATTTTAAGTTATCTCAAGAATAATCCCATAAAAAAATAAATATGTGACTAGGATGATTTAATCTTAACATTAATAGTCTTGGAATTATAATCTCATGGTTATAATCTTTCCAAACAAACATGCCCCAAAGGTGTTATTTTCAAGTTGATTATGGGTTTTTTATTAATTGCAAAGCATTTGCGGATTATAAGCTTCTTACTCGCTAGCTCAATCTTAGAGAAGCATGTAATAGCTAATCCTATCTCAATCTGAAAAAGTGACGATATTTCATCTGCTTTAGGACGAGGATGTTTATAGTTTTTTCGAGCCAGAGCTTCCCTCTGAAGCCATGGGTGTCCCAAGAGCCAAAGTAATCGATCCTTTAAAGTTGCCTGGGGAGAGAAGAGCTGGATTAAAGGTGCAAAATAGCAGAAGCGGCTCAAAACAATCTCAGAGGAGTCAACAACCTCTCCCAAACCCAGAGAAGAACACCCATAATAATGTGCACACGAATGGGCAGCGACAGTCATCAGAGAAGATATCATGGAATGTGCTCGATCTCAAGGGGGAGAATTACTTCTCCTGTACTGTTGGCCGAACTCGCTCCAATGCTCGGTACCTTCTTGGGACATCTGATGATGTTGTTTCATTTCTGAAGGAATTGGCTGCGGCATCTTCGTCGAGCTGAGGAATATACCATCGTCTGGCATCCTTTGATGATGCATCTAGGTCTAGTGGTGAATAACCCATGTTCTGGGTAAGGCATGATGTTTAGGTAATCTTATCTGAACCTTGGAACATTTTTCAGACAGAAAAATAACCTATTGAAGGTCATATTTTGTATTATAGATCATGATAATCTGGGCTGCAATGGTGCGTAACCATAAAAACACAAGTTCCATTTAGGGCTTCTTATGCACAAGGTGCTGGGAAAAAGTTGTTGAATGAACATCGTCTTATAATTGATTGCTGATACAGAAACTAATCCATTTTATTATCTTTTTATTACTACTACTTCTCTCTTGGAAGGATTCTACTACTAATTCTAATATAGTGCAGGAAGCCAGAAGATGAGCTGTTTTCCAGCGTGTTTAATTAAATTCGTTATCAGAATAAATTGGAAACCATTTAGTCGGTATTCGTCTCTAGACGTAAAATGCCCCACTATCATTGAAGTGTAGGACAACCAGGACATGCAATCTCATTATTTGGGTTGTGGACCTCCTCACATGGCAATGCTGGGTTTTTCTCTCTTTTTTTTGGTCGGTGGCTACAAAATGTCAACAGGGCAGTAGTTTCTGTTAACTGTTGGAGCCAAAACAATTGGAAAACATGGAGAGAGAAAAAGAAAGGAAAAGGAGGAGTAAAAAATGAAATTGATACTTTTATGAGAAAAATTGATATTTTCACATAGTTTCATGTGAGTTACACTTAGCGAAAATGTCAATTTTTAAAATATATTTTAAAATATCTAACTTGACGAAGACAAATTAATTATCTATACTTTAAAAAAATCTAATATTAAAAACAACATTAATTTAGATGATTAAAAAAATTGTAATGAATTTTTAGATTTCATTGTCCCCCCTTTTTCCTTAAGTTTTACAAATTCTGAACAGACAAAAAAAATTGTTCCCTTAATTTGTCCCTTTGTTGCTAATAGAAGCTGTACAATGCGAGCTATATGCCACACCATTCTTAGTAACAATTCTGCACATCAAAACTGGATCTTAGAATACTCCCTCAGCCTGTTGCCCTTCCTGATAATTATGTATTTAAATATAGTAAAATAAGGTGACAAATTTGTTATTTTACTTATTTGAAATTACTCTATTAAATTTTTATAATTACCATCTTCTATTTTCTTTTGGGCTTTTTATTATTATATCACACACAACAATCAAACACTACATTCATCTATACCATTAAAAAATAAGATATGACACATATTTTAATATTATATTTTACTTTTTAATAATATAAATAAATATAATATTTAATATAATATTTGATTCTTGTATATTTATACTTATTCTTTATATATTATATATTAGGGGGCGGTCCTGTTATGCATATATCTAAGTACGAATCATAAATGGAGTAATAAATGAATATTTTAATATTCACGAGTACATGATCAATCAGTACAAATGGCACTAATAGTAGTAGTGTTCGAAGTTTCCTTGAGGCGCTTGGTGAAGGGATATCAACGGCATCCCCGTTGTGGGTAGCATTGGGAATGCTTGATGGGACTGGTGTAGACAAGTTTTGAAGCCTTCACTTGGGTGCAACCTAAATGAACTATAACAGGCATTACCATAACCATGCTTGGTATGGGCATGACCCTTATCCTCGATGAGCTTTGGCTATGCCCAAGGAATTATTAGCCGATTTCCTACTCCAGTACTCGGTTACTTCTCTCTCTCACACACACACACTGATCGAAATATATTGTACTAGAGCCCTTACTTTGTGAATTGAAGGCTTCTCTTCATTTTTATGAATTTTTATAATTTTAGTTCAAGTATGATGCTAAATGCGGGCGGCTAAAACACGTTTGCTTTTTATGGAAATGATTACTTATTATTTCATGCTGAAAATGAAAAAGTTTGTCTCTTTGTATGAATTGATTTTATGTTACTTTGTAAGATATGAAGAAATTATGTTCGACTCCTCGATCTCTAGAATCTAAATCAAAGTGAGCTTGATTCTTACCAAAAATGATCACATACATAAACCTGAGGGTTAATTGTATGAAGTGATGTGAGATCTAATATAAAAATTATTGCTCATGTGTTTGAGTCATTTTCTTGCTTTTTACATAACAAATGACATGCAGAATCAATATAGAAATTAACTTGTATATATGCGGACATACATTGGCATGATGAAAAGTAGAGTCCTAGTAAAGTGGTAGTAGATCCTTTACATACTTAAGTTTATTAGAAATTGAGGAACTTTCTTTTGTGAAATTTGAATATGTTTATGATTAATTTTTTATTTACTTTTTTAATTATGCAAATGCAGACATTCTCCACCAAGAACAAAAAAGGAAAGAAAAGTAGCTGAAGCCACATTCTTGTCTTTATCAAACTTCGAATTGGCGAAGTGGAGCTGATAGTTTTTCAACCTTGGGTCCTATGTAATTGAAATCTGTGCTCTCATTGCTGCTGTATTCCATACTCCATTTTAGTGGATTCATTTACAATTGAAAGTTGAAAGACAACTTCTATGTTTTTGCATGATGATCATTCAATTTCCCTTACTAATTTTGTGTGACATAATGCATATGATGAACTTGAAATCTTTCACAAGTATAAGTCGATTCATTTGAAGCCGATAATTGATTACATGATACACACCCAGAGATGCTCGAGTTTTTTCCAGTTCCCAACCCCAATTTTAGATCGTTTGAAACATTTATCTATTATGGTGACCGGCAATGGTCTAAATCATGCTACTTAGGAAAATTTCCTTTCAATATCTCAAGAAACATAGTTTTAATTGAGTGCAGAAGCTTTGTTCGTTTAAAGATTTTTTCTGCATTAATGTGCTTATGTAGTGGGAATATTGGTGCAGGTAATGCCATTATCAGCGTTTTTCGTTAGCAAACTCTTAAATTTGCCATCTTATTATGCAGCCGGCTTAATATTGGTTGGTTGCTGCCCTGGAGGTATGTATCTGTCTTGTCTTCTGTATATATGCTTTCTGCTCTTATACTCGTCTCTTATTACCAGTTTTCTCAATCTATGTACTGATTCAGGCACAGCAAGTAACATTGTAACTTATATAGCACGATATGTAAGTTGTAAAAGTACTATATTAAATTTTTTCTTTTCCAATCACTTTGAAGGAGTCCTTATGACTTTGTTTGTTTCAGTGGAAATGTGGTTCTATCAGTATTGATGACTGCTGCTAGCACCCTATCCGCTGTGGTTCGTAAACCAACTTGCTCTCTTAGTTTACCTTGTGCTGCTAGCACCCTATCTGCTGTCAACTTGCTCTCTTAGTTACCTTGTGCGTATGCTTGGCAGATTGGATAGCAAAACTGAATTTGTTTTTCACTTTGATGCGAATTGGCTATTTTTCTTCATTTATTTTTTTAGTTCTGTTTCAACTTGCCTTGCTAAAAGAGAAGAATAAAAAGAGAACGGAAAAAGACAATTTTAACATTGTCCATGCAGTCCTTGACTGAGGTTCGACATCCTGGAGCTTTCTGATTGAGTTGATTCGCATTTTAATAATAATAAAAAATATTATAAGTTGACAGATTGAAGAGGCAGTATTTCAAAGTCTAAAATCCAAAACACTCGATCAAATTGCATTTATTGAATGTCATATAACAGTAGGCATGGAAACAGAGTGGTTCTGCCTGGAGGCCCTTCCCCGCCTATAAAAGCCCCTCCCCCTCCCCTGTCACCCCAGATAAGTGATAAGCGAACAGTTGGTGGTCTAGAGAAATCATTGAAGGGAAAGGGAGGAAAAGTTATAGATAAAACCCTAAGTTAGTTGTGTACCAATCACCAAAAAGAAAAAAGAAAAAAGCAGCAGCAATGAAGACAAAAGAGAAGGTGGCTGAAGTCTATTCACGAAAATGAATAGTTAATAATAGCATATTGGTCATGACTACTATTGGTAGTAGCTTGGGGCATCCTTTGTACCCTCTAGCATACCAAGGCCCGATGCACCGTCTCAATAGTATCTCTAATGATTGAGAGTATTATTAATAGTAGTTTGGGACCTTATATGCATATCAAACTATCCCATATACTCCGATGTGGACTGGGTATTACATAAATAGCCTGTATATATAACAAGGGTAATTTTGTCAATTTTATATATGATAGCTAATTTTGTTGGGGGTGGGGCGGTATGCCTAAAATCCCTAACCTATAGGGTTTTGTATTTTTTTCTCATACTCAACTCTGCTTCGGCTAATTTCCCTCAAATCCATCCCATTAGAGGTTGGTTGGTCAGTGCTCACTTATTTGGGAAAATATTGTCAAGTACATAAATAAGCCATCGCCTTACCTGTTGATGTCTCCTTTTATAGGTAATGACCCCCTTTCTTACAGCTAAACTTGCTGGGCAATATGTTGCAGTTGATGCAAATGGACTTCTCACGTCCACACTGCAGGTAACTTTCCTTTCTTGTTGCTTATTACTAAATTTATTTGTTGTCATTATCCTTATAACCCCTGCTATTTATAAAGGTCGTGCTTCTTCCTGTCTTGACAGGCGCTTTTCTAAATCAATATTTCCAAAGCCTGGTTAAGTTAGTCTCTCCCTCAATTTCACCCATTGCTGCAGCAACTGTGGCTGTTCTTTGTGGTAATGCAATAGCTCAGAGTTCCTCTGCAATCCTTATGTCTGATCAAAGCTGCTGCTCTTCTTCAAACTTCCGGATTTTTCTTTGGTTATGTACTTGTGAGGATGCTTGGGATTGATGTGTCATCTTCAAGAACGATATCAACTGAGGTTGGCGTGCAGGTATGCAATTGTCTTTTTAAGCTTGATTCATGAATTTGACCCACTCTTTGTTTAATACTGTGACTTTCTTGGTGCTTTATCACATAAAGTGATAAAACTGGTCTGACGAGACATTTTCATGTTTGCAGACAAGTCAAAATGATGGCATATATTAGTAATCGTCTTTGCTGCGCAAACAAGATGATAACTGAGGAGCACACAATTAATCTCTCTCAACTTTGATGTAACTAAGAATTCTCATCAACTCATTTACATTGCCATTGTTGCAGAATTCTGTGCTTGGAGTAGTTCTAGCTGGTCAACATTTCCGAAATCCACTAACGATGTGCAGTTTCCAGTGTTTGCCACTCTATCTTGGGCGGTGCCTTGGCAGGAATCTGGAGACACTCTATCCCCACTCAAATACAGGATTGAAATGCTATCTTCAATGTTAGGAATGATTTTTTGGATTTTTTTCATCTTTTTTATTGAATTGTTATCTTCAAGTACTTGCATTTTATATATATCAAAAATATCCAAGTACATGGCAGTTACCACTTTTCTCATTAAATCTTGTAAAAGAGCAAGAGCGTTTCGACCGTCCTAGTTGTACTTGATGGTGGCTTTGGTGATTTCTGTGTTTGTGTACGTGTGGCTAAGATGTTCTTCGCTTCTCTATATGAAGAGATTATACTATTTGTTAATCATAATGTATTAGATTGACACGTCACTAATATACTATTTGTTACACTTAATACCATTATAATAATAATAATAAAATAAAATACACTGACACTCCTTGTAAATAATTATAATAACACTTACCTCCATTTTAATTTTTTAAGTAATTAGTACCCGTGCAAATTTTTAGGGTTGATTAAAGAGATAAAATTACATATTTACCTTTATATGTTATCATCTTTTAATTCCTGAATAATATATATATATATATATGTAATGTTTAATTATCCTTCTTTTTTAATACAATACATTTTAATTATAGTTTTATTTATAATTAAGACTATCTCATTCAAATTGCTGGTAACTTATAAAAAAAACTAATTTAATTTAATTAATTTTTGGATGAGTGATACAAATGTTAAGAATTTTAAATTAATTCATTAATGGAGTTGTTCTAATTAGAGTGATTGAGGATATTGATAGTTTAGTTTTTGGTGTTTAACAACAAAAATTATTATTTGGATTCTTACTTTCATATTATGATTTTTATATGTTAAATTGTTTTGAGTATATGTTAAAATTTGGGATGTTTATGATTTTGATTACATTTTTTAGTATACAGTTAGTGTTATTTTTGTGCAATGTTGAATAAAAAAAATATAATAATATTTATTACTACCTCTATCTTGTAAAAATATTTTTCTTTTTAATATATTTTTTCTTTTCTGAGTAACAGCATTTGTCATTTTTATTATAAATAATTATGCTCAAATGTGACTTATGTTTAGTTTAATATTTGAGAAAAATAATTAATATAATTTTTAATACTTTTTTATATGAATAATAAGATCTGTTATGTAATAATAAGTTTGTTTTACTCAAATTTTAATATTTGGAAAAAATAATTATAATTTTTAAATTTGTACTTTTTATGTGTATTAAAATTTTACTTTTTAATTACAAAAAAAATATATTTGAATGTATATTACATAAATTTTAATCTTTGAGAAATTTAATTAGCAAAAAACTTATGACTTTATTTTCCTGATAAAATGAATATTTATTATTTTTTGACATTTATGTTATTTATTACACAAGTTCATAATTTAATTAATTAGATCAAGTTAAATAAAAATTATGATATAAAAATTTATATTTAGTGCATATATTAAACATTATAACTTGAAGGGTGTATTAGACATTATATTAAAAATATTTTTGAATATTAGTTGGTCAACCACGTTAGGGACAATGAATATTACATATTGTAAATTAGAGGGGTATTAACTGTTATTTGAAAAAGTAGAATAGTGATAAATATTATTATGATTATCTATAAGAAGTGTCAGTATATTTTACTCATAATAATATTTACGGAAATTGTACTTTAATTCAAAAACTAATTATCCCTGAGGAATACAATTAAAACAGAAGATAGCACACACAAGCAAGCTCGTCAAACTTGTACATATTAGAAAAAGTTAAGGTCATAGAGATTACAATCATTTTAATTTTTATTTATTATTCTTTTTTTTTTTTTCAACTAGGAGCTATACGGGCATGTTAGAACAACGGACTATTCTCCCCAGTTCATCAGAAACTCACCAAGATCTGAAAATTAACCCCAGTAGGAGAGGGAACTTGACCATTTTCTGGAAAATTAACTAAAATTCTATCCAAAATGTCCTATAGATGCAAATCCTCACCAGTCCACGCTTAGAAAACATAAGCAGATTAATTTAGATTGGCATTCACAGTCTACCAATTTGTGGTTTAGCTTCTTAACTTGCTCAGACAGCTAAAAATGTGCAATTAAAAGCTCTGGCATTGATTATCAGACCAATACAATATTTCATTAATAATAAGTCAAAATTCTAAAATTAAAAACATGAGCAAGGAAAAACAGATTTATGATATACCTTCCTTGGGTCACCATGAAATAGTTGTAAACTACTATTTTCTTTCAGAGATTCTCACAAATATTTCAATATATAGCACGTAAGGAGTTGCACGTTGAAAATCTAAAGAAAAGTTGTCTATCAAAATTTTTAAAGAGGATGCTAGAGGAGTTGCCATGCCCACGTTGTTCATTCACTTGCGAAGTTGATAAAGTGCACAAAGGTATGCATAATCAAATTGAAAAAAAAAATATTGTCAAGAACCATATAGTCTTAACACAGATTCTAGATGAGTTAGCAAAATATCTTTCAGAACTTTCAACATTAGCAAGATGCAAAAACTAACCCACGCTGCGGTTGTGTTGCAAGGAAACTACAAGTTCTCTAATTCCAAGTATAGGTGAGAAGCCTGGAGAGAGAAACACAAAATTAGGGAGATCTTTCTAGCTTTAGCTTACACTTCACTTTGGGAGAAAATTACTAATGCCATTGGGTACCAAGTCTACCTCATGCAACTTTATCCCTTCAGCCATGGTCATCCTGCATATATAGCTGAAAAGAATAGGAGGGCAAGAAAAGTAAACAAAGAGCAAGCAGAGAGGAGAACCAAAATGAGCACCCATCAACCAAAAAGAATACTTCCACAAAATGTGTAAATATACAATAAGATGAGATTACCTTACTTGGATATATATTTCTGATGCTCCCAATTTGTCAGCCTCTGCATTAAAACAAATAAATAAATGGTTGTAATTGTTAACTAGTGGGATATCACTTTCGCATACATTTAGATCAGTTAAAACCTCCAAGTACTCTCATTGAGACATTTGCATACAGAAATAGACGAGAGAGTATAAGAATGATGATAGTGTAGTTCTATAAATAATGACGAATTGACGATAAATTGAAATTTCCATCGAAGGACAGTGAGGTCATAAAAGTTGTGTCAGAATGGAGAGAGGGAGAGGGGGGGGGGGTGTTAATGTAAGGCCTCTCAAGCCAAGAAGGATCCAAGAGACATCTGTATTAAGACAAATTGATAATAACAAAGAGAGTTGGTCTTTTAGTGGTAAGAGGTGTACAAGTCAGGTTATAAGATATTGAAGTTATGTTTCGAATGTCTTATAATATTGAAGATTTATGTTTTTTAGTTTAGAATTTAGATTCCCTTTCGAACCATAATAAGAGTGACTTTAATAGAAGAAAGGCATGATTTAATACATGAGACATGTCTTTGTAAGTCAACCATGTGTTATCGATAC
This sequence comes from Hedera helix, assembly GCA_947179155.2. Classification (NCBI taxonomy): domain Eukaryota; kingdom Viridiplantae; phylum Streptophyta; class Magnoliopsida; order Apiales; family Araliaceae; genus Hedera; species Hedera helix. The sequence continues at coordinate 59,848,964 of OX359265.1, read as the reverse complement.
ATAAGCACGCATCATCGTCTCGTTCTTTTTATGAGTTATTCTCCTACGTGGCGACTTTTTTTTTTGCATAAGCTGTCGTACTTCAGCATTGTTTGCCAACAGGGGAAACATAATGAAAGGAGAAGGCAAAAGAGCACCCACTTTTTTTTTTGCATAAGCTGTCGTACTTCAGCATTGTTTGCCAACAGGGGAAACATAATGAAAGGAGAAGGCAAAAGAGCATTGAAAAAATGCCTCAATCATTTTTCTCTGCCATGGCCACAAGGCAATACTAAAATCGCAATTAGTAGATAGCATATGCTCTGCAGACTACGCACACAATAAGAACAAAGGAAAAGAAAAGAAAAAAAAGAAATTCTCCATATATGCAAAATGAGTAACTAGAAATATCACGTCGTAATTAAGTTGAAGGATTACATAGTTCGAACAAGGAGGTCCTTCACCTTTTATTTATATTCAAAATTGAGCAAAATCTAAATGAAGAACAGGCTCAAAGAGACTGAAGAAGGTCCAAAACTGATTTCCTGTCAGGCATGCTTGGAATAGCTCCCTTCACTTGGACACAAAGGGAGGCAGCTGCAGCTGCAGAATCATCAAGATGTGTGTCACATAGATACTGGGGATGGAATAAAACAGAAAAACAGATCACCATGCATAGTTTCATACCAGCAAATCTCAAGCACTCCTTCTGGTTTTTTCCCTCAACAAGAGCTACAGCAAAAGCAGCAGTAAATGTATCACCAGCTCCAGTTGTATCAATGACTTTTGCAGCTGATATGGCGGGTTGTTTGATTGGTTCTTCACCTTTGGTGAACAAAGCTGACCCTTTGGCCCCAAGTTTCACGAGAACTAGATCAACACCCTGAAAATAAAATAAATAGCTAAACGATGATAATAATTTAACACATTATCTAGCCTAAGCCAGACAGGTTTGTCTTCATGAATTGACTAGGCCTATGTTTGATACTTTAATTCTATACAAAATCTGCCTCTACAACACTACGTTTGAGAAACCTTCACATTGATTTTGATATCAATATCTTTAATAATTATGGAAAGCTTTATTTTTAATTTTTCCTTTTCTATTTCTCAGTCCGAGTTGGTGGATTTAATCAAAAAAGTAAATCACGAATTTGGATAGTCCAAGTCAGATAGGAAATACAAATCTAATAATCAATTCTCTTTGGTCAAACACTTTTAAGTCACAAAGTCCAAAAATATAACTCTCTAAATTTCAAACCTAAAAGGTGATGCAGTATCATGGTAGGTGATGATTAGGCATCATTTGATTCATATACAGTTTGATATTCTATGATGCTACAAAAGGGAAAAAGGAGTGTGGCATTTGTTTGGGATGTCTAAATGCGCCTAAAATTCAGTCTGGAACACATAGGAACTGATGAGGACCAACGTGCTTCACATAGTATTGAAGATCAACTAACCAGTTCATGACATTTTAACACAGCTTGACTAATCTGCTCAAAACTTTCAGTTGGCATTCCCGTTAAACGAGCAAGTTCAGGTTCATTTGGGCTGAAGATATCAACAAAATTCAGAAGTTCTGGCGGGACTGGTGCATCCACACCCCCAGCATCCAAAATGACCGGAACACCTGACTTCTTGGCTGCCTAAAGATATTAAGGATGCAAGAAAATATTATAAATATACCAACCGCAGAAATATTACTAAGAAAAAAAGAAAAGAGAGAGCCTTCACAAAGTCAATGTCGTTTAACTGCCATACACATTACTATAAGCTAAGCAATGAGTTGAAGGAAAGTAAACAAGACTATAGAAGCGTGATAAGCTTGCAATGATCTAATGTAACAAGAAACTACATCTCAGAGATGGTTCTTATAACTTTAGTAATCATTATGACAATTCCAGAGATGCACGTCTAATTGATATTTTGCAGGTTTGAAAAATTTAGCCATTGGTCTACATCCACTTGGCAAAAGGTTATACAACTCTTGTGATAAAATAGAAATAAAGAACTGGTTGTCACAGTAACACATAACTATGCAGGAGGACCGGGAGGACACATAACAATTATAAAAATAAAAACCAAACCCACCATAACAAGTTCGCGTAAAAGCACCAATAAGAAGTAAAATACAAATAAGAGCCATGGCATTCAATCCCATATTGCGAAAAATCCAAGAATTTTGTGGCACTAACTCGAGCAAGTTATAAGCACATAAGACATGACAATTCATCAAACACAAGTCCCAATTTCAAAATTCTAGCCATTAGCTCAAACACGTGTATATATTTCAAAGCATAACTAAAGGTCAAACCTTTGCAACTTGAATGTTAACAGAATCAGGAATTTCCCTCTGGAGCAAAACAATCCCAGCATTCCTCACAACCTCCAAATCTTGAGGAGGCAGAGTTTCAGGCCAACAAGACATGTTAGCACCTCCAACAATGATAATTGAGTTCTGCCCATCAGATTGGAGCATCACCACAGCATGCCCAGTAGGTGCAACAGTCACAGTGCTTAGATGGTCAACGTGGACCCCACCACCCTCAAGCGCATCAGTGATCAATTTCCCATGGGCATCCTCACCAACCTGGCCCACAAAATAAGTTGGGTATGAAAGCTTGCCACGACAGACGGCCTGGTTAGCCCCTTTGCCACCAGCCAGGGTCTGCCCCGTCTTGGCTGCAACTGTCTCACCCTCTTTTGGGAGCCTATCAATTTCAACATATATGTCTGCATTGGCTGATCCAACAACTACTAATGGCGGTTTATTGCTGGGATTGTTCTGGGTTTTGGAGGAATTTACAATTAAAGGAGGAATTGGGTTTACTCTTCTTGTTGATGGGTGACTGTGTAATTTATTTGGTTTTGCGTTTAGGTTTGTATTGGATCCAATTTTGGGGTCGATTCCTGTAATTGGGTGCCATTGTTTCGATGGTGAAAACGCTATGCCTCTCATCTTTCCCCACTCTCGAGTCCTACAAACAAAGTCTTGTAGTCTTCTTCGAGCTTGTGTTGGGGAGTTGGACGGACATCGGGAAGTACAAATATGGTCGCAAGATTTACGCTCTCTATTGTACGTGCAAAGCACGCTCAATTACGTTTTCTGCTGTTATACTGTACTTCTGAAATTTTGAATCGACTGTGTTGAGCACGCGCCGTGGTGGAGACTTAAACGCTCTGTTCAATAGATAAATATGGGCTCGCATGGAATGGGCTTAATTTTATACTTTTAATTAGTCTAGTCCAGGGTACTAGAATGAATACGGTCGATCATGTAAATACGTAAATAAATACTATTTAATAGGCCTATTTAATTTTTGTGAATGTAACAAGGCTCATTAAAAAAAACATGGACCATCGAGAGCCACTCTCTTCATAGGAGTGGACACAAGAATGCCATTAGTCATAAGTAGAATTTCAGGTACTCGTTGAAGTATGGTATCGAATATAGCCAATCAATCAGATACTGGTCTTTAAAGATTGATAAATATGATTCCTAGTGGGGCATCAAAATTTGTGGTTTATGATTGAAGGATCATTACGTGTGACGTACATGAGCAACAACATAAGTTTTCTTTAGTTTTTGTAAAGGACAATACTTTTCAAGAAGGGATTGTCTGGGCGTATAACTAGTTGTTTGAGGTTACCATCTGCCTCCTCCTCAAAAGCCCATTTTGGTTTTCTATAGCTCTTAGAGAGCTGAGCAAATTCCAAAGAAAAGCTTCTTTCTCAATTCGTGAAATGGGCTCTTCTGCTTCTTCGTCTCCAAAACCAGACAGCACTCAAGGTGTGGTCTATCTCTATATTATCTTATTTTATCTAACTCAGTTTGTTACCATTTTCTGCTATTATAAGTCTCTGTTGCAATCTTTTGCTGGTAGTTGTTTGCCTAATTAGATCAAAGTTCATGAATTTTGGTATTTGCAAAAAATTCAGAAGTTAATTCAAGAATTATTTATTTTATGATGAGGGACTTGTAGAATCTTTATATGGGTTGTGGAAATATGGAAATTAATTTGATTTAGGATGATCTTGTCCTTTAATTATTATTGAGCAGTTTCAGGATATAATGATCTCCCCCCTCCCTCACTGACTTGGCCATAAATTCACTCTTAGATTGACTTTGGGCATTGAAAATAAAAATTAGCTTCGAAGTGGGACAACACTGAGGTCAAAAAAACATAATTGAGATTAGACTATTTATTTTTATTTAATACTATTTTGTATTATTTAATTTTTTGATAAGAGATTATTAATCCTTAATGTTAGACTATTAGGCCTATAAAATCATGTAATAGTTTAAAATGAGGATGACTATTAATTCCAAATTTTTCATGGGATTATATAATCCCACATAAATAGTCTTAGGAATGGTAAAAAAAAATAGTCCATATGATTATTTAAAGGAATATTAATTTCTTATCATCGGATAAAATAATCCATAGTAATATTAAATTAATACAAATAATCTAATCACAAGTATATTTTTTATAAACTAACATAACCTATGTATATAAGGAGTTTAATGAGTAACCATGTACTAACTATAATAGCTATACCTTTTTCTCCATTCCAGTTAAAAGTTAGATTTTTTGAATTTTTTGGTTTTCCTTCCTCTTTTCTTTTCTTTGATTGGGGGGGGGGGGGGGGGGGGGGGGGGGGGGGGAGTTGAACTACAGCCTAACGGCCTTAATGTCATTCAACTTGGATAAGCCGTAGGATGTCAAAGATTAATGTATGCTTTATGGATGTTCTTCTTCTTTTATTTCTGTTTTATCTTAAGAGATGAAATAAATCTAAATTTTCTGCTTAGGGAATACTGGAATACCAAAACCCCGGAAGATACCATTGCATATGTTGTGACACTCCTCTTTACAAGTAAGTACCGTACGGTTTGTTAGGTTATTTAAATAAGGACCAAGAAGGTTTCTTGCCATTCCCCGTTTACGCGGGGAACTGATACAATAGCTCCTTTTTTGCAGATCATCCACCAAATTTGACAGCGGAACTGGTTGGCCATCATATTATGAGCCCATCGGAAACAATGTGAAGTCGAAGTTAGACTAGTCTATTATTTTCATGCCTCGCCAGGAAGTTCTTTGTGCTACTTGTGGTGCTCGTCTGGGCCATGTCTTCGATGACGGCCCACCACCCACAGGAAAGCACCATTCTATTAATAGGTATATATTTAATGTTTGTGCTCCACACTGTGGTAACAGAGACATGATATAGAGAATGGATACAGAGGATTTGAGGCCCTCCACACTTCCTCTTTGAAATTTAGCTATTGTGAGTTTGATGTCGAACACATTTATATGCAGCGCTTCCCTGAAGTTGAAACCAAAGTAAGAGTCGTTGTCGAGAAGGCATACTCGAAGGCTAGTATTTTATGTCAAAGATAAATGAGATACTTGTACGAAATTTAGCAAGATTCTGTACCGTTTGATTACTAAACTTTTCTCTGGAAATTGTTAAAGGGCTCTCTTTGTTGAAGTTTGTTATAGCTTTGACTTGGTCATTTGGTTCTGTTAATAAGTCCCTGTTATTTGGGAGTAGGTTTAGGAGTTTGACTATTTCTTGGCATGTATTACTCACATCAGTTAGCACTGAACGTGAGCAGTTTTTACTTCCCAGTTGTAAGGCTATATATGTAGCCACTTTCATTCAATAAACAAGTGAGTTGTTACTTCAAACACTTTTACTTATATTTAACATTTGGTATCAGAGCCAGAGCCAAAGCAGTAGCTTCCTGACTTGCAGCAGCAACAGCAATGGCATCAGACGGAAATTATGTGCAACCAGCAATTCCTCGTCTTGACGGCCATTATGATCACTGGTCTATGCTTATGGAAAACTTTTTGCGTTCCAAAGAATATTGGAACGTGGTGGAGAATGGTCTTCCCGAAGAAATTACAGGGGCAGTCCTCACTGTTGTACAGACCAAGACACTCGAAGATCAAAAACTGAAAGACCTAAAAGCCAAGAATTATCTCTTTCAAGCCATTGATCGTTCGATTTTGGAGACCATCTTGAAGAAAGACACCTCAAAAGATATTTGGGACTCTTTAAAGAAGAAATATCAAGGGACAACCCGTATCAAACGAGCACACCTCCAGGCACTGAGAAAGGAGTTTGAGATTCTCCACATGAAGGAAGGAGAAGGTGTGAATGAGTTTTTTGCCCGAACTCTCACCGTAGTTAATAAAATGCGGATTCATGGAGAAAAAATGGAAGATCTTGTTGTGATCGAAAAGATACTACGATCTATGACTTCCAAATTTGACTATGTTGTTTGCTCCATTGAAGAGTCTAATGACTTAGTCAACATGACAACTGATGAGCTCCAAAGCAGTCTTTTGGTTCATGAACAAAGGATGAACAGTCATGTTGTGGAGGAGCACGCTTTGCAGGTGGAGTACGCTGATGACACAGGAAGAAGAGGTCGTGGACGTGGTGCATATCGAGGCACATGCAGGGGCAGAGGTCGTGGCAGATCAGCTTTCAATAAATCCATTGTTGAATGCTATCATTGCCATGATCTAGGACATTTTCAGTATGAGTGTCCAAAGAAAGACAAGGAGTCAAGGGCACACTTGGCAGAAACAAGTGAAGAAATGCTTCTTATGGCATATATTGACATACAGAAAGATCCCAGTGAAGAAGCTTGGTTTTTGGATTCAGGATGTAGTAACCACATGTGTGGTAAGAAGGAATTTTTCACTACTCTGAATGAAGACTTTCGAGATTCGGTAAAGCTTGGGAACAATACTTACCTTAATGTCATGGGCAAAGGAAGTATTCGAATGCAAATCGGAGACGTTACACATATTATTACTGAGACATATTATGTTCCCCAGCTGAAGAACAACCTATTGAGCATTGGACAATTGCAAGAAAAGGGCCTAGCCATTCTTATTCAAAATAACACGTGCAAAATCTATCATCCAGAAAGAGGCCTCATTATGCAAACCAGTATGTCTCAGAATCGTATGTTCATCTTTCTCTCAAAAATTCAATCTCCACAATGTTTTCACTCTATCACCGACAACTTGGATTATCTTTGGCATTGTCGGTATGGTCATCTCAGTTTTGGAGGACTCAAGACACTCTATGGGAAGCAGATGGTGACAGGTCTGCCTCAGCTTAAAGATCCTGAACTGGTTTGCGAAGATTGCGTTATGGGAAAACACTCAAGAAATCCTTTTCCAAGGCAAAGCAAATGGCGAGCTACGGAGATCCTTCAACTTATTCATGCTGACATTTGTGGACCGATTTCTCCTACCTCCAATGGCAACAAGAGGTATGTCCTGACTTTCACTGATGACTTTAGTCGTAAAGTTTGGGTGTATTTTCTGAAGGAGAAATCCGAGGCCTTTGTTACATTCAAGCAATTCAAAAGTCTAGTTGAAAAAGAGAAGAATGCTTACATCAGAAGTCTAAGAACAGATCGCGGAGGAGAGTTTTTATCAAATGAGTTTGTCACTTTTTGTTCCTCTAATGGCATACAAAGACAACTCACCAGCGCTTATACTCCCCAGCAAAATGGCGTAGCGGAACGGAAGAACCGTACAATCATGAACATGGTACGCTGTATGCTCCGGGGAAGACAAGTTCCTAGGACTTTCTGGCCAGAAGCTGTTCGGTGGACTGCTCACATTCTCAATCGAAGTCCAACTCTTGTTGTGCGCAACATAACTCCTGAGGAGGCTTGGAGTGGGTCGAGACCATCAGTTGCCTATTTTCGCATCTTTGGCTGTATTTGTTATGCCCATGTAGCTGATCATCGACGCACCAAGTTGGAAGAAAAAAGTTTGCGGTGCGTAATGCTGGGAGTTAGCGAAGAATCAAAGGCCTATCGCCTTTATGACCCTGTTTCAAAAAAAATCATTGTTAGCAGAGATGTAATTTTCAGGGAGGGCGATGGATGGAATTGGGCTGAGAATCAAGATAGTCTTGTAACTGAACTGCACTGGGATGATATGGAAAATGATAGTAAGGTATGGGAAGATGACACTATTGTTGAGGATGCAGTAGTTCAACAACACGAGGATGAGGAGGCAACAACGCCAGAGGTAACAGTGCAAGATCTAGATGTTGCTGGAGATCTACCCGTTGGAAATTTTGTTGGAGAGCTATCTATTGGAGAGTCTTCTAGTCCAAATAGAAGAAGAACACGGAAACAACCAATCTGGATGAGAGATTATGTCACTGAATTAGAAGACTCAGAAGGTGAAGGTGAGAACTCTCTCCTGGATATCAAACTCCCTTTTCATAGATTGTTTGAAAGCCATGAACATGTCTTCATTGTTGCCAGTAAAAATTAAATCATCAACATAGAGGCATACAATTAGAAATTTATCTCCTGGTAAGGTCTTGGTGAATAGGGTATGCTCATAGGGACATTTAGTAAACCCTTCCTTCTCAAAATAGGACTCTATTTTGCTGTACCATGCCCGTGGAGCCTGTCGTAATCCATACAATGCCTTTTTCAGCTTGTACACTTTCTGCTCGTTGCCCTTCTTTTCATATCCAGGTGGTTGTGCAACATATACCTCTTCATCAATTTCGCCATGTAAAAATGCTGACTTCACGTCCAACTGGAAGATTTTCCAGTGCTTTTGTGCCGCAAGTGAAATCACAAGTCTGATGGTATCAAGTCTGGCCACAGGAGCAAACACTTCTGAAAAATCAATCCCATGTTGTTGGACATAACCCTTTGCGACGAGTCTTGCCTTATGCTTATCGATTTCACCATGCTCATTTAACTTCGTTTTGAAGACCCACTTAACACCAATTTTCTTTCCTTCAATCGGAAGATCAGTTAATTCCCATGTAGAATTCCTTTCAATGGCAGCAATCTCAGCATCCATAGCCACTCTCCACTTCTTACTCCTCACGGCTTCTTCAAAAGATAGCGGGTCCTTATCAACAAACAAAGCCAGGAGATAAATTTCTAATTGTATGCCTCTATGTTGATGATTTAATTTTTACTGGCAACAATGAAGACATGTTCATGGCTTTCAAACAATCTATGAAAAGGGAGTTTGATATGACTGATTTAGGAAAGATGAGATATTTTTTGGGTATAGAAGTGTTGCAGCAAGACAATGGAATCTTCATTCATCAAAAAAAATATATCCAAGAAATTCTGGACAGGTTTGGGATGACAGAGTGCAACTCAGTGCTCAATCCTATAGTTCCTGGGGCTAAGCTTGGGAAAGACAGCAATGGAGAACCCGTAGACAACACTGTTTTCAAACAGATGATTGGGAGTCTCATGTATCTAACAGCCACCAGACCTGATCTCATGTTTGTTGTCAGCTTGCTTAGTAGGTACATGGAATGCCCAACAGATTTGCACCTACAAGCAACTAAGCGAGTGCTAAGATATTTGATGGAAACAATGGACTATGGTATCTTCTATAGCAAGGGAGGAAACACAAAACTTATGGCATTCACGGATAGTGATTATGCCGGCGATTTAGAAGATCGAAAGAGCACATCAGGATATTTGTTCTTGTTGAGTTCAGGAGCTGTGTCGTGGTCTTCAAGAAAACAACCGGTAGTCACGTTATCCACCACTGAGGCTGAATTTGTTGCAGCATCTTCTTGTGCTTGCCAAGTTGTGTGGCTTAGAAGGCTGCTGGAAGAGTTGAATCATGTTCAAGAAGAATCCACGGTGATCTACTGTGACAATAGTTCAGCTATTAAACTTTCAAAAAATCCAGTTTTACATGGTCGAAGTAAGCATATAGACGTGAGGTTCCACTTTCTTCGAGATCTAAGCAAGGATGGAGTAGTGAAGTTAATACATTGTGGATCTCAGGAGCAAATTGCTGATATTTTAACAAAACCTCTTAAGCTGGATTCTTTTGAAAAGCTGCGCAGCATGATGGGAGTATGTAAAAATCCTGCTCTAAACTGATTTGTATATGTAATCAGTTTAAGGGAGGAAATGTTGAAGTTTGTTATAGCTTTGACTTGGTCATTTGGTTCTGTTAATAAGTCCCTGTTATTTGGGAGTAGGTTTAGGAGTTTGACTATTTCTTGGCATGTATTACTCACATCAGTTAGCACTGAACGTGAGCAGTTTTTACTTCCCAGTTGTAAGGCTATATATGTAGCCACTTTCATTCAATAAACAAGTGAGTTGTTACTTCAAACACTTTTACTTATATTTAACACTCTTTTCTGTACAGATTTGCAAAATTTTGTAGTTGGGACACTTGCTTTGTTCTTTACTTGCTTAATAGCTTTAAAGTGTTAAATAAAAATGAAAAGTGCTACAGAGCAACCTTGCAATAGTTGTAGTGATATTTAATTTAAGTTTCTTACCATTTCAATTGTAAGTTGCTTTCCCGGTGTCACTGAGTTGAGTATGTGGCCTGAATGCATGAATGAATTGTGATGCCATGCCACTACAACCTACTCGGTTTTAGTGTGAACCTCACATGTAAACGGACAGCTTCTCCTACAAAGTGCATAAGACTATAAATGAGAGGATACTAGCTAGTATGAATATGTTTCAACCAATGAAGTCATTTCTTAGAAAGAAAAAAGAATGCAAGTCCATTAGCTACCATCGTTCACTTCTTTAATTTAATTCACTTATTTTTGTTAATGCATTAACAATCTTGACTCAAAGTTATAACGGTCTCCATTCATAGTGGACAAAAGAGGAAGGGATTGAAAAAAAGTAACTTAAGAGATATTACATAAGAGAGCAGAGGTCTTGAGAGACTGGAAATAAAAAAATTGGTGAGATGGTGGTAAAATTATGATAAAAAATTGTTTTATTTTTTATTATTATGTTATTCTTATAATATAAGGATAATTATTTTTTCATTCATCTAATAAAAGGATGAAAGGAGTATTTTTTTCTAAAATTATTAATGTAGACCGTAGAAACTAGGAGTGCAACAGAACGAATTGTGGTGGACCGTAAAGAAAAGCGGGGGGAAATTGTAAGAATTTGTTTTCGATCCTTTTTAATTTTCTCAAAGAAAGTTGAAGCATATGATTCATTTTCCGTTGACTAAGCATTGACTTAGGGATAGTTTAATAAAATTGAATAAAATAATTTTAAATATTTAAATAATTTAAATTAATTGAATGAAATAAAATTTTAAATATTAAATATAAAAAATTATTTGATAATTGATATACTTGAAACATCTAAATAATAATTTTTTATTATTTTGTTTTCTAAATTATACCAAACAAATTTATAAATATAAACATATTAAAAAATAATTTTAATATAATATTAATTATATAATATTTTAATAATTCAATCAAATTTATCTATTAAATAATTCAGTACACTCGAGAATAACCGATTATCTATGGGTTATGTCACGTAAGATGCTTATGTGGTGCTTGCGGGGATGCTTATATTAATGAACCTTTAAAATGTTTCAAACTATACATAGAATATTCTAGAATGTAGTAGAAAGGTATAGATGCATGTAAATATCTAGATATTTGTGTATATTATTCTATATGTACATTTGTAGTCGTATGACATCCACCGTCCATTGAGGAGGTGGACAAGTATAAACAGGGGAGGCCCGCCGTCCATTGAGGAGGTGGACAAGTATAAATAGGGGAAGCCTTCGTATGGTGAACACATGTAAGAATCCAATGAAAGATTAAACGTTTTAGATGGCCTACATAAAATTGATATTTTTATAATATTTTATTTATATGAGATGAATTTTATTTATTATTTATATAAAAAAAAATTATTATTTTTTTGTGAAAATATTAATTTCTTAAAAAAAATATAATGGACAGAGAATATATATTGTATGAGAGTATTTGTGTAAAAAAAGTTACCTACTAATTCGGCCAATTTTTTTTTAAAAATCGATTAAATCTATTCAGTCTAATTTAGATTTCAAAACTTATAAACAAATAATTTGAATGACTCGGTTATATCTTGTCTCATTCAATTTTAAACAAACAGATTAAATACAGTCTTAATCAGTCAGGCGAATTCTGAGTTTGCTCTTGATTGATTTAAATAGGGGCATTCTTCCCTATTCTTGGGACATAATACATAAAATAAGTTACGGAAAATGATATTTTTATAAATAAAAATAATAATAGAATTTTATGTGTGAGACTCATTTACTATTTATATGAAAGAGACGATAAAAATATCAATTTCTTAACTTAATTGCGTGTGAGACGGTCAGCCCAAGCTAAACGGTCATCCCAAGAGTTTTTAAAGAGGGAATTTGAGGTTTTTTGATAGAAGAGAACGACTACTAGTCGTTGAAAGATGTTTAAATGACTTAAAATTAAAATTAAAATTTAAGTTAATTTATTAGTCATTTTAATATGTGACTTATAAATAAAAGTGTTGGCCACCAGATTGATCTATAACTCAAAAATTAAGTTAAAATAATTTGTGTTGGTATTTACTTATAAGTTATGAGTTAAAATAAAATGTAAAAATTACTAAAAAGAACATTAATAAAAGATAAATTGATTCAATATCATAACATAAAAATCACCATTTTTTCATTAAATAAAACACTAAACAAATAAATGTATTATATTGTATTATAAATATAATATAAAATAAATATAATACATATTAATATTATATTATATTATATATATATATAATAAGAAAATTGATATTTTCATAATAGATTTTGATATTTTCACACGTAAGACCCACATGTAAAGTATATAGTGACGGTTTAACCGTCGTTGTATATCTATAGCAAGACTTTTGTTGTGAAAATATCAAAATCTGTTGTGAATTTATCAGTTCCCTATAATACATATAATACATATTAATAATATATTATATTATATATGTATATATTATATTATATGTTATAATATTATATATTTAATGTTATATATATAGTAGGCATTATATATTTATTTTGTGTTATATTATATATATTGTATTAATTATATTTATTTATTTATTTATATGAGTGACGATATTTTTGTCAACATTCATTTTTGTTTACGTTGGATAAGAAATAGATATTAGGTTAGAAGGATAATGATGTAATTTAGTAAAATAGAAAAGAGAATGACTTATAAGTCATTTTTAACTAAATTATAAATTCTTACTTATTAATTTTGACTTATAAGTCAAAAAATAAGTTGCAAGTAACTTGATCTTTTTTTTTCTTTCTACTTTTGGTGTTTTCTTTTATGAACTATACACGTTTCTTGATTCTTTTTCTTCTTTACGCAATTGCAACGTCGATCTTTTTTTTTCCTTTTGGTGTTTTCTTTTATGAATTATACACTTTTCTTGTTTCTTCTTCTTGTTCAAATTGATCAGTTACTTCTCTATATTTAGTGCTTAATTTTGGATGAGTTCTAGAGATATCAAAATTTCAGAGTCTTTTTAGGTAGTTAAGTTCATATAGAGGCCCGTTTCATTCTTTGAATGTATAGTTTTTATTAGGAAGGGTAGTGCTCAGGTTTTGGGGTTTTTTGTCATGAAGATAAATATTTTTATCCTCCATGGAGTCGTTAAGAAGACCCAATTTCAGTAGGAAAACCGAGCTTGATGCTGTATGGCAGCATCATAATCTAGCCATTTAGATTTAATAATCATGAACCTGTTTGTGGAGATCATACCTTAACGATATCAATGATTAATCATATATTTGATGCGGTTGCATTTAGTACTAGCTTTTTTAAGTTTTTATGATCATGGTTGTCCACTTTTAGTATTTCAATGACACCACCAGAACTTGCCCCAATTAAAAATAATTGACAATGCACCATGAAATTAGCATTTCGCCTGCATCCACTCCATTGCTTCATTATGGAAAGGTGGTGTTGACTCGTGTTATTTGGTTATGCAGTTGCATCCTGGTATGACTTGCAGCGTCCCCTTCCTTGTACTGAATGAATTAGGTAAAGACTTCTAACTTAACTGCAAAATTCAACTGCTAATGTTTCAGACCATCTGTGATTTTGTTTTCTACAATTGGGATCTCTGCTCTAGACTTGAGGATAAGTGGAAGGATACTCAAAACAATTCTCTTGGTCTACAGTTTCAGATTACTACCCTCAAGAACCTCCTTGTGGTCTTCTCGATCCCTTTGTGGAACAGGAATGGAACCTCGAATTCTGGCACTCTACATCACAATATGCGTGGTCGCTTTTGTAATCTCAAAGAACTATAGCTGTCCTCATCTACTGACGTTGGAAAAGTAAGAATTTGGTTATACAAGATGGTTTCTATGGTAGGTATACTCTCGTGTCTAATTCATGATCAAGTGAATTAGCTCTATCACTTTGGTATATGCTAAATGCAATTTGATGTTTGAATACAGGCTGGAAATTGGTGATGTTTAGATCACCAAAGGTGAAGTCTTTAAAATCTAATATGTTCTTGAAGAAGACAATGAAACTGACCAACAAAGATAAGATCCAAGCTGGAGGCAATGGGACAGTTTATAGACTCGAGGATAGATGACTCGTTGTCTTTTGCTGTGAAAAGGCTAAACGGAGGAAGTGCAGATCGAGATCGAGGTTTTGAGAGACAGTAGGAGCCGATGGGGGATATAAAGCATTGTAATATTGTTGCTTTTTATGGATATTACACTGCTCCTCAGTATAATCTTTTTATCTATTAGCTAATGCCTAATGGAAGTTTGGATACAGTACTTCATGGTATGCCTTTTATAGTTCAATGCTCAAGGATTTGCATTTTGGTTTTCCATTTTAATACACTCAACTCAGAATGATATTAAGAATTCAGGTCCTTGTTTTTCATAAAGTCTGCAAACTTTCAGATGAGAAACTAAACCTCCCATATGGCATTAACAAAGAAATAGGCATCTGCATATGCCATTTTGAAGCCTTGACAGCAATGATTCCTAGAGATAAACTATCCAATAGCTTATCTTCATCATGATTGTATCCCTCACATAATTCACAGGGATATCAAGTCAAGCAATATCTTGTTGGATGAAAACATGGAGGCTCGAGTGTCTGATTTTGGACTAGCTACATTGATGGAGCCAGACAAGACTCATGTATCAACTAGAACATTTGGTTACTTGGCTCCTGGTAAAGTTGACTTGATCATCAGATATTCAGTCATCTCCACAAACACGGTATTTGAATGTTTTATCTTATTATTGTACTTTTTTTCCCAGAATATTTTGAAACTGGAAGAGCAACAGTGAAAGGGGATATTTACAGCTTCGGTATTGTTTTACTTCAACTTTTAACTGGGAAAAGACCGAATGATGAAGCTTTTATGGAGGAGGGCACAAAACTAGTGAACTGGGTAAGTTAACTTGTTAAGCATGTCAAGACTTGCTGTAATTCTGTATTTATTTCCAATATAGAGTATTGATTACTTCCGGTGCTTGTACGTACTTTGTGCAAGAACCTAATCACTTTGGATCTTAAAGTTTCTGAGCTATTGTGTTACACAGGTAAAAGCTGTTGTTCAAGAGAGGAGGGAAGAATATGTAATTGACAGAAGCTTATAATGCTTTCCTTCTGAAGAAATTAACGCTGTATTTAATATTGCAGTAACTGCCTAGAGCCAGATCCAACCAAAAGACCAACCATGCCAGAGGTTCTCAAGATGCTTGAGCGGATTAAACCAGATGTACTTGTAAAAAAATCTCGAGTTTTGTTTAATAAATTGATTTTCTCAATACAAATATTTGTTGATGCTTTTTCCCGGTATGCTCAAGTAGAAGAGACAACAAAACATACTACAATCAATCAATGAAGCAATTCTACAAGTGACTGGACTGACAGATTTCAGAAAGGCAAAAGCATTTGGAAAAATAACATGTAATGGCATTTACTTGAGGACTGTTGCCAACCCAGTGGCTACTGAAGCTTTCAACGAAGGAGAAACTGGTTCACTCCCAAAGAATACATCAAAAAGAGCCAGAGTTACATTTTTTGACTCAATTGTTGCATCCACACCAGAAGGCATTCCAGCAGATGATACGCTAACCTGCAAGTCACCATACAACATCCATTTTAATACATTAGCTGACAAGTGTTAAACTCCCCCCTCCCCTTCTTTTTCTGTACTCAGCACAGAAAGTTTTGATGATTATGGTTTCTGTACTGGAGAAACTGGTAAGAATGTAATTGCATACTTACAAGCATTTTGGTTGGATCAAGCCAAGTCAAAAATATGAAAGTTCCTTTCTTAAGTGATCGCCCTTGAAAGATGCTACGGAATGTGGAAAGGGCAGATTCATCATCTGGAGTGGGTGATTTTATTCTGGGGGCGATAGCATCATCTAAGGCACCCCAAAAGGTTTTACCATCAACATCTCTTACCAGTACAATCTGTAGTGACTTTTCCAGAGTCGCTGCACTTCATAAAATTAACATTAGCAACTCTATCTAACTATCAGTTTACCTTTCCCCTTCTCTCAAGTGAACATTTACCTTGAAAAATTAAGTCAAATAAAGATGCATCGCCTTGAATCTCTGCAGCTGATTTCCCTTTCCCGGCTTCTAATTTATTTAAAATAGAAAGATCCACATATAATCCGGCAGCATAGACTTTAACACCAATGATTGCAAAAACTTTCTCCCTGTACCCTGTAATTATTGAAAACTGAAAATTTTATGATGCTGGAAAGCATGAACACAGAAAGCAAGCATAACAACAGGCATGTTAAGCACTGGCAAGCAGCATTGGTATAAATTCAGCTTTACTTATCTGCTTTTGATTTGTATATAATTTTGCATCATTGAAAATGAGAATATAAAATCAATATAAATTCTTATGTAACATACCAGTTCCAAGCAAGGATAATGAACTGGAGCAACCCGGTTGGTTCAACAATGTCTGAAATTTCACGCTGGTTGCAGGTTCCTCTGTGTAATCTGTAACTCCAACTACAGTAGAATTCAAGTAACACAAGTGAGATTCTTATATTGATGTAGAACTTGATCTTCTTCAATATTTTAGTTGGAATTGTATGGTTGTGGTGCTGTTGTGAAGCTCTAGTTTATCTTGGATAGTCTTAAATATAAACATTGCTATATTTCTCAATCCAAACAAACTGACACTAATAGACCAACTCACTTTAGCAAAATCAGTCCTTAAACCATACCTCTACATATATAAGCCCTGAAGTTGACAACTTCCGAGATGAAAAAACAAAAATCAAATTTTGGTACCTAAACTTTTTAGATGATGATTATTTTGCTGTAGTGGTTCCAATAACTCCTTCAATAATCCACAAAGGTTTTAGCCGGACCCAAGAAAGAAATCATCACAATTGTACAAAATAATGATTTAATTTCGAGGAGAGAAGGGGTTATGAGATGCATGCATTTGAATTTCCAGTAAAGAATGAATTTTTCCAATCTAAAGGGAAAAACTTGAGAGAAATGTACACACCTGAAGAAGAAGCGGCTGCAACTTTTATTTTTAATGAGAAGTGCGTGGGAGCTTTGTAGTGTTTATTGGGAAGGACTGCGGATAAGAAAGGGAAAGCTTGTGGGAATCTGTCTGTAAAACCGGCTTTGGGGACTCTGGATTTGGATTTGGGGTGAGAGGAAACCCAAATTGGTGTCGTCGAAATTGCTGCAACCCCAACCATTTTAGTAGTTACAATGATGATGACTAGTATTTGGATTTCCTGTGCTACTCCATCTTATTTTTGTTTATTATTATAGACTTAAATGGACAAAAAGAAGAAACTCTCGGATGTAATTTTGATCACCGATTGGGTATTTTGACGGAAATGGGTAGGTTTTAGAGGTTTGTCGCCCAATGGTAATACCAGTTTGTGGAAATTAGAATCAGAACAATCAATAAAGATAGATAGAGTTGTGCTTATCCCTGAAAGGTACAACTGCCCTCTACGATGGTATTTGTTGGGACCAACAACATATTAATGGATTTCACCTAATTAAAACATATTGTTCAATCTTATTTGAATTTTTGAGTTTTTATTTTAAGATAATTATTTTCTCAGACAAAAGCTGTTTATTGTTTATTTTACCTATAGATAAAATAAATATTAAAAATTCGTAACGGACTCTACATAACAAACAATTAATATGTTACTTAAGTAGCTTCTTCTTTTTTTTCATCTAATTAATTTTAGTACCTTGGGTGATTGAGGTGGTGTTTGATAAATTTTATTATTAAGATCTGAACAGTTTAGACATCTGAATAATATGGAGTGTCTAAATAGAATTATATCTGAATGAAAAAATGTTGTTTGATAATATTTTTTTTAGAATGTCTGAATATAAATATTTTACTATTTTGCCCTTAAAAAAAAAAAACAAAACAAAACAAAAGCATACACCTGCTCTTCTTCTTCCCCCTCCCCGGACCCCGCCTACCCCCAGCTCCCCCTCCCCCGGCTCCGGCCTTTCCCCACTGCCCCCTTCCTCCCCCCACCCCCGGCGTCCCCCTTCCCCGGCCTTCCCCCACTGCCCCCTTCCAGGCGTCCCCCTCCCCCGGCCTTCCCCACTGCCCCCCTCCCCCGGCTCCGGCCTTCCCCACTGCCCCCCTCCCCGGCGCCCCCCTCGCCCTACCCCTTCACCTCCACCTCCCCAGATCTGGTGTGATGTTTGGTGCAGATCTGGCGTGATGGTGGCGTGGTGTTTGGTGATGGTGGCGTGGTGATGGTATGGTGGCGTGGGGGTGGCGTGGTGATGGTGTGGTGGTGGTGGTATGGTGGCAGATCTGGTTGGTGGATAGGAAAGGAAAATGATAATATTAAGGAGGGTATTTTTGTTCAAAAAATAGCTTTGTCCATTCAGACTTGCCTCTAAATGGTTTAGAATCATTTTTGTGTCTAAGCGAATAAGAGGCATTAAGAGGCAAAAAAAAAATTACCAAACAAGTTTTGCCTCTAACCGAATCAGAGGCATGTCCATTAAGAGCTGTTCAGATATAAACAAACACAGCCTGAGCGTGGTAAGTAAGTAATTCTTAATATTAAAATTTTCACATGGGAAAACTAGCTACTCAATCTTTAATTCGTGCAACTCCAATATCATGCTGTAGAGATGTATATATATATATATATATCATTTCTTTGGCAGAAGCACGTAGAACCACCAAAACTTTATTGGCGTATGAGTATAAAAATGGAATGAATTATATTTCAATTTACACCGATGTTAGATGGTCCATCTAAATCAAGATCGGTTATTTAATCAACTCTTCTAGTTTCCCTCAACCAACTTTCCTAGTGGTGTGGTGTGAACCCACCCACGTGGGCCAAGAGGAATTCAGTTGCAATCTCAATGACCCACCCTCCCAACTTTATTAGCCTAATACTTTTTGATGGATGAAGAAGTAAAGGTCGTTTACGGCTGCCTAATTGATGAGAATTTATTCAGTGGACTTGGGTCATGCAGTGTTGTAGACATTAATATGTTATTATTTTTATATGCACGGTAAATTCTTTCGATATATATGTTAAAATAATTGTGTGGGAGTAATTTTAGGATACCACGTGATCACCCATTAAGACCATCTTAATTAATAGAGTGTATTATTAATTCAGGCCGTGCCATGCCTTGCCAATTACAACTAAAGAAAAAGATACCGTTAATATTAACTCCTTTGTTATTTATTTCCTGTTTAACTGAAAAATCTGCTTTTGTTTTTCAACCAAAACTTGAGAATGTTAGGAAAGCCTAATTTAGGGACATGATATTATTTTCATAGCTAGATTAACTAACTAATCCAGCATAATTGCGGCCACGTAGTGTGTATAAAGTAGCTCCACTAAATTGAAAAATCTAGCACTACAAATGCCATATCAATAACATTTGAACTAAATTGATTGATAAAAATTCGTCTCCTTAATCATTACTAGAAAGAAAAACGAAGTCGCATCACATGAATATTAATTAGCCTTCTAGGCAAATCAATCACTTTACTTCCTGAGATCCAACGGACATCACAATGGCAAAAGGAGCAGCAGCTTTTTCTCTGTTCTTCTGCTCTGGTCCTCCATCTCTAGTACAGTTTCTATGTATCACCCTATTGTGTTCCTTCTTTTGTCTCTCTTTCACTCACAGTGTTACTGAATTTCGTGGGTGCCTGCTGAGGCTGATTTGGATTGGCATAGTAGCTACTATTACACATTGTTACTGAAAACTGACGAGTAGTGAAAAACCACAATTTGGCTAGTTGGGTGTCTGCTAAATTTCAGAATTTTTTATTTTTAGTTTCCTCCTTGTTTTCAAACTCTTTTCACATTTTAACTGTTTTTTCTATTTATGCAATTGGCACTTTGACATTGGTGAATGGACAGGTAGTTCCAAGATCCTCCAAACCAAACCGGAAAATAAAATTATAAAAAAAGGAAATGCCACAAGACGGATATAATTTTTAATTATCAATATAGATAAAAATATTATTTTATTTTATTTTTTATTGATCCAGTCATAATTTTTTGTACAAATCGTTTAAACACATTTAAAATTTAAAAATTATAAAATAAATGACGTAATCAAATTCGGACTCATTCAAACTAACAACCAGATCGTTAATTTTATGGATTTAAGCAAATTAAAAATGAGTAAATGTAGAGAGGTCCAGTACTATTTGTCATGGGCCAGGGAATCCATTTATTTAGTTTTAGAATGAAATGAAGGGCCGGTAAAACAGATCCGCTCCGTCAGTCAAAGTTTCCTTCCGACTCCTACCTATGAATAGAGATGAAGCAGGCTAGGGTTTTACACGATTTCTCTCTAGTGTACTGTCTAGATTCGGAGTATCTGCCCGACATCCAAAAAAATCTCTATATTAATATATATATATATATATATATATATATATATATATTACTCCTACATGTAAATACGTGAATGCATCTTTGTCCTTTTTGGATATCGCGAAAATTTACTAAATGATTTAATTCTGATTCTTTTTTAGTTTTAGATTTGAATTATAAGTCTTTTGTGTCTTGAAAAACATAATCATGTTCAAAACTTAGAATCCCTTCCTTTATCAAGCTTTATAATCAGTCTCGGCAGCCAGCACCTCTAATAGTTTAACTTTGAACAATCTTCTTTTTTTAATTTTAACTAAAATATAATTTGTACTCCAAAATTTGTAGAATTGTTGATGATTGCACCTTATTATTTAAAATGTATTTAAGTATATTTTAAAATTCTTTTTCTCTTCAAAAAATACAGTTTGCACTTATAAGTGATAGTGCATGTTTTTGAGATGCATTCTGAAGGTCTTGTTTACTCAAAAAGAATTTTATAGTGTATTTAAATACGTTTTAAATATTATAATATAAACTTTAATAACCTTATAATTTTTGGATGCAAATTATACTTTAATCTTTTTTTATTAACAGGCTTGAAGTTCAACTTAAAATTCTCTCTATTTATTTGATTTCGCAAATAGGTAAACAAAGAACAACAATAACTGTTAAAATAAAAAGCCTAAAATCCAAATTTTAATAAAATAGTAGTTGAAAATCTTGAACCCACAAGAGTAGAGACAATTGAAAGATCACAAGGATCTTGAACGGATCATGAAAGGATTGTAAGTATCTTGATTTAGAAGCATGAATGAGGGAAGGATGGAGGTTAAATCAGCCGTGATCCTTGAACTTCTCCCCAAAAAACTGGAACATCAATAGTCCCCGGTCCAAAAAACTTGAAAGTGAAAAACTTGAAAGCTGAAACTGCTAACAATAATACATAAGTACGTAATACTCTATTATAACATGCAGGCTCTGAATCATTCGGCATTGAGCGAGCAGTTCAACCAAATGAGCGCAGTCTAGCTTTGCCAACTCCTAATAATGCTCATGCTTACACAAATAAAGTAAACAGTGAGCCGGATTTGGATTCTGTTTGGGCCTTTGTTTGTTTTTACATGGTAGCAGACAACCTTGTATAGAAAGTTTGCTCTCAGGTACTTCTCAACTCTCAAGCTTCTTAGGTAGTTGAGCATCAACCTGCCCCAATTCACTGTTACTTGTTCTAAAATTTCAACAGCAACTGCATGAACTCAACCATTGGAGAGTCTCGCACAATAATGGAATATGTGACTGTTCAATATGCAGGTTTAAATTTAACACTCCTAAATTAGAGATGCAAATTTAGAATAATTTTATGTTTACTAACGTACGTTAATATTAGCTAAAAATTTAGTGGTGGAGTGCATAACACAAGTACAATACCCTCAAAAAGTTTAAGTTTGTATAATATACACTTCAATATAAATACATAATCTTTGTGCGGTGTTTGTCCACCGCATATACTTGCTGGGCACCTTCCTAGCGTGAAGATTGCAAATTATAGAACTCGAACTTTTGGTAGCTAACGGATTCATACTAGAGCTTATGTAGAACTATAGGAGTTCTATATTGAGGTTGCAGAGTAATAATAGAGAAAGGAGCATGTGTGTAAGAGGGAGAAAGTTCAAATGAGAAGCGTTGTAGGATCATTGCTAGTGCCATTTTTGCTTCAATCAGTGCAAAGGTTTGTCCAATGCATATTCGGGGACCCCCTCCAAATGGTATGTATGCGAATTTGCTCTTTGTTGCGCTTGAAACTCCTTCAGAAAACCTATCTGGCCTGAATTCATGTGCATCCATGCCCCAAATTTCAGGGTCATAGTGAAGTAGGAGTACTGGCAAGGTGAATTGCATCCCTGCTGGAAGTTTAGTATTTCCTAGTTCTGTGTCCTTGGGAATCGATCGGGTAAGCATAGATGCAGGAGGATATAGCCTTAGGACCTCTTGCAGAATCATTGTTACCTGCACTCGAGACATTAAATCAAAAGCTGCTAAGCACCGAAATGTGTTTATAGCTTTTAAAGATAGAACATAAATGAATGTTTAAAGTGGAAAATTATAAATGCCTTCCATTTTTCAACATTTGTGCTTCAGTTCAAGTCCAAAGAGAAACTGCGTTCAACTTTAACTAAAATTTGGGCTTGCAACAGAGCATAACTGAAGAAAATCGGAATGCATTTATCATCCACCCTTCTGAATTTTGATTCCTTTCTTACAATTTTGAGATGGCCAAGTCCATCAAAGTCGGGCCTTTTGCTGCCAAAAGCTTGTAGAACCTCTTCTCTTGCACGAAATTGCCATTCTGGATGGGTGCTTAACAAAACTAAGGTCCACACGAGCAAATTTGAGGTGGTCTCTGACCCAGCAAAATAAAAGAGCTTGCATTCCTTCATCACCTCTTCAATACTCATGCCGATTCCATGTTCTCTAATTTCTTTCGAATTGGATTCTAACAAAATACCCAGCAAGTCATCATTCTTGACTTCTCCCATTTCCATTGCAATCTGGCGTTTACTGATGATACCCCTTAGTAGAATTTGTATTTCCTTGCAGACTGACTTCATTCTCTTGCTTGCTTTAGTTGGAATATACCTACACTTCGAAAAGACATGATAATTGTTTTTTGATTATATGAAGTTAATAAAGTTATTGCTGGTGGAATTGCTAAATTATGCTGGAATTATCTCAATCATTGAAAACTAGTACTGGTTGCACCATGTTTTGACTAGTGTCACTAGTCATAGACATGAAACAAGAATACCATGGACCAAAAAATTGCCCCTACTGATTGTATTACTATAGTTTTGTGAACCTATATCCAAGATGAGGTTAAATTACTGTCTCAATATCAGTTGAAATCCATAAGATAATTATATCTTACCTCCACCCGGGGATGAAAACAAACTGCATAATTTGAAGAGTGAGATCAACCTGTTCCTTTTGGAGGAGAAAGATTCTTCTTCCTTCTTCATAACTACTGCCAAATGCTGTCCGAGAAATCACATCACCGGACAAATCTTCAAGACTTGGCCATACATCAACTTCAGCTGAACCTATTTTCGAGACTAACACTTCCCATTTGTGGATCATCTCAGCACAACTCAGATGAATTGCTGGTAACATTTTCTAAAAAATATAGAACAGGAAAATCATGAATCTCCATTAAAGCGCAATTTTTTATTGTCTAGATAACTTTTTTAGTTGTATCATAAAATTTGTTGTGGTTGGCTATATATATATTACAACTCTTAAGTGGAAATTACCTTTAACTTCTCTAGGTGGAATGCTGGGTTGATTATCTTTCTATGTTTAGCCCATTTCTGATCCTCAGAGGTCAGGAGCCCACCCAAAATCATATCACCAAGTGGGTTTGGGTGTACCTTGTGGAATACATAATTCTTAGACAGAATCTCCCTAATTAGTTCTGGATCTAGAATTTGCAAGCTGGGTCTTGGCCCAAACCAGACAAATGATTTCTTACCTGCAAATCAAAGTAAAACTAATTTCACAAACTCAAAAAATAGAAAGATTAGTGATTACCTTGAAACTTAAGTTATCCCAATTTAATAGTCCAAGTTTGAGATGATTTTGTTGCGTGGATATTAAAGAATTATGCCATGTTAGATATATACCGTATTTGTTGATGATGTGGTGTATGTAGGGTAAAGCATGATGGGAGACATTGTCGGAGAGTTTGATCTGTTTGGATTTTGTATCCCTGGCCATGGCCGCAAACTCTAGCATGTCGCCTCGTAAAAGCCTGTACTGATTTCCATCAAAACCTTGCTCTCTCAGGTATTTCTCCAGCTTCTTGGGCCTCAACCACACCCAATTCACTATTTGCACTGCTATAATTACTACAGTAGTAATTGCAACTATTGAGATTGCTATCAAACTTGGTTCTGATTCCATTTCCATTCCCATTCCCATTCCCATCTTCATTTTCATTTTTTCTTCAGTACTTATAGGCTTGCAGCTCTTGTGTTTGATTGAAAGGCAGAGAGATAGTATTGGAATATTTTATTTGACCTTATATCTCGTAGATATCACCAAAGTCCAGCATTTGGACATTACTTATTTGACACCCCCCATGACGCTCAAATGGTAGCATTTTATGATTTATACTCTTTTTTTAAATTAGATATATATTTCTTTTTTACCTTTTTTAAATTAAAAGAATACTTTTAATTTATAAAATATGTATATTTTTTAAGAAAAAAAATGCCGTGAAAGTTCGGCTTAGCTATGGGTTAGAACTTTTTTCTTAAAAATAGGAGCAGGGAATCTTAACAATTAATACAACAATATTTAGATTTATATTAGATATATGCACTATTAGTATAATTAAGCTTCCAACAAAGCATTTATACATAGAAAGTTTCAAATAATTATGTTATAATATTAACAATCAAATATTTGGTTTCTTTATCTAAATTAGGTATAATCTTTGATTTGCGCGAGAAGAATATTCTAGATTTCCATGTGCTTGAAATGTACAAGACTTTGTGAAATACACCAATAATGGATTTAGTTATCTCCACCCAAATATTATATCGGCAGCAGTCGTTTTTGAGTGTTGTCATCCACTTTGACATATTTTATTCAAGTCTCATTATTAAATTCATCCTTGTCTAAAACTCCACGCATAGTTTTTATCCGTTGTCTTCTATTTTTCGTTTGCTGTACTTTGTTAACAATCAAATTATACGTACTTCAGAAGGCAAAACAGTAGCATCATCATCTATCCAAATTAGATATCAAGAAATTATATATAAAAAAATATACTCTCTTTGTTCTAAAATATAAGACTTTTTTTGAAAATTCATCGTATTCTTTCATTTTTTTTGGAAAGAGAAAGTATGATTGGAGCTAAATATTGTTTTTGCCTTAATATCCTATACTAGTTAATTCTTCTCATTTATACAAGAGACTGTGATTTGAGTCTCACCAACTGCAAAATACACTATCCCTTCTCCTTCATAAGATAGAATATATAAGAAAGTTTAAACCAAAAGAGAGAAATCAGTTATTAGGATATCAGCGCTCAAGCACTTTTGATAGCCAAGAGTTTCATATATACTAATTTTTATAAGACCACCACATTGAGGTTGAGAACTCAAAAACTGGGAAGACCATGCATATGAGATGGAGAAAACTCCAAAGAGAAACATTGTAGAAGAATTGTTACTTCTCAATCCTAACAAAGTTTGGTCCAATTAACACATACTAGAGCCTATGTAGAATTATTGGAGGAGATGTTGAGGTTGAAGAGTAACGATAGGGAAAGGAGCATGCACATAAGGAGAAAGTTCAAATGAGAGGCGTTATAGGATCATTGCTAGCGCCATTTTTGCTTCAACCATTGCAAAGTTTTGGCCAATGCATATTAGAACCCCCTCCGAATGGAATGTAGGAGAATTTGCCCTTTGTCGCACTCAGAACTCCTTCAGAAAATCTCTCTGGCTTGAATTCATGTGCATCCACGCCCCATATTTCGCAGTCATAATGAAGTAGGATTACTGGAAAGATAAATCCCACCCCTGCTGGAAGATTACTAGTTCCTAGTTTGGTGTCCTCTGGAATAGCTCTAACAAGCATAGCTGCTATAACCTTAGGACCTCTTGTAAAATCATTGTTACCTGCACTCAATGAAGTTGAAATAGGAGAGTAATTAAGCTGAAGAAAATTGGAGTCAACTTATCAACTATCTAATGAAATTTGATTTATTTCTTACTATTTTGAGATGGTTTAGTCCATCGTAGTCAGGCTCTTTGCTCCCAAAAGCTTGTAGAACTTCTTCTCTTGCATGAGTTTGCCATTCTGAATGTACACTGGACAAAACCATGGTCCACACGATCAAATTTGAAGTTGTCTCAGAGCCAGCAAAATAGAATAGTTTGCATTCGTCTATCACCTCTTCTGTACTCATTCCAATCCCCTGTTCTTTGATTTCTTTGGAATTTTATTCCGTCAATATACCTAGTAAGTCACCATCATTCACTTCTCCATTTTGCATTGCCTTCTCTCTTTTACTTGTGATACCCCTTAGTAGAACTTGTAGTTCGGTGCATACTTTGTTCATTCTCGTGTTTTATACCTACATTTTTTCCCGTTACATGAAGTAAATGAGGATATTATCAGTGGTATCAAAAACTATGAAGAAATCTAAAATATTTTATCATGTTGCTAGGTATTTAAATGGGCAACTCCAACAGGGGAAAAAAGAAAGCTGCATAAGATGAAGGGGAAGATTAACATTGTTCTTTCTGGAGGAGAAATATCCTTCTTCCTTCTTCGTGATTACTGCCAATGTTGTTCGAAAAATTACATCACCCTACATATCTTCAAGATAAGGCCATACATCAACTTCTGCTGAACATGTTGTCGACACTATAATTTCCTATTTCTTAATCATCTCATTACAACTCAAATGCATTGCTGGTAACATATTCTGTCAAAGACAGAACAACAAAACAAAACAAAAATAATCTTTATATAAATTTTAAATATTTCTCTTCCTAATTTTGTATTATCATTGCATTTGCTCCGAGTTACTTGAAGGAAATGGAAATTAGTTACCTTTAACTTCTCTAGGTGGAAGGCTGGGTTAATTAACTTTTTGTGTTGCCCATTTCTCATCCTCAGCAGACATATATAGTAGGACACTATGTAAAAATGTAAAAAGAAATTAGATGTAATATAAACGGACTGCAGAACTTGGAGGGTGAAATTTGGAATATTTTTCTACCTTCTTGGTAATTACTTCTAAAGGAGTAATTATTCGGGGCTCCTGGGATAGAGTCAGGTAGTACTCTCACCAATCACATGTTTGCACACTGCCACTGGTTAAGGATTCA
Organism: Hedera helix; assembly: GCA_947179155.2. Classification (NCBI taxonomy): domain Eukaryota; kingdom Viridiplantae; phylum Streptophyta; class Magnoliopsida; order Apiales; family Araliaceae; genus Hedera; species Hedera helix. Next base: position 59,821,342 of record OX359265.1, on the reverse strand, counting down.
ATACAAGGCTGACATTCTTTCATCATCTCGCTACAACTCAAATACATCGTTGGTATCTTTAATCAATGCACTGTCTCAATAATATATTTTAGCCCATCACAAGCTCATTCAAAAGATCATGACAGAAGATATTAATGATAACAGCTTGAATTCTTATATACACATCCTAATATCTTATATTAATTAATGTAAAACTGAGGTGTTACAATGATGTTAACCCTTGGCACCGGATCAGTCCATGAAAATGAACTCTTACCTGCTATTTACGTGACCAGGCCCGGGCTTATTACTCGGAAAGATTAAAAAATGGGAATTACGTACCTAAAGATAAAACTATAAATATAGAAGCTGCCTGAAGTATTGGTAAAGTATATGAGCGGCAATGGTTTTAAAACACGTTAAATAATAGGAAGGTAAAAAGCCTGTTTCTATCTAGACCCTGAACGCTAAACTACTTTATAGCATTACCACACCTTTGCTTAGGAATCTATTTCATGGATCTGCTTTTCTAATTAAGTTTTTTTGTATAATACCGCAATGGACCCAATGAGCTAGCTTAGCTAGGCTATCTGATGCTCTATTGAAACCATCCGTCAATATGGCACGCGAGAAAATGCGGATTGTTGTCTTCAATGGTTACTTGTTGGGGAAGAATTAATCTGTATAAAGGTGCCTAATGATAAATAATATAGCGCACTTTTAACTCAAAATTAATTGATGATGAGTAGAATAACTTATAATATTATTCATTACTAGATCTGTTCAATTTGGATTTGCATATCAACATGTAACTATTCACAACATTTGTCAAACATTCTATTTTATTTATATTAATTTTTGAACTGTCAATATACTAACAGCTGCTCAACAAGCATACAGAAAACTTTCATTAATCCCACTATTTAAATTTCTTAATTAAACTCGTGTATTATTTTCTCTTGTTACTATGTTGCTAAATATAGAGCAAATATACTTTATTACATAATAAAGGCTAAAATCACGTCTAATTGTATTGATCCAAAAAAGGAAGTAAAATGTTATGTTTGATGTTTGAAGAATAGAATTGAATAAAATGAAGGGGAATTAATAGGAGTGAATATATATACCGTAAGTCTGGATTATGTGATGATGGAATGGCAAGACCAGTGGACGAATATCATCAGACAAATGAATTGGCTTAGCATTCGTCATTTTTGCCATGAGGCAAACCTGCTTGGTATCACCATACAGTAGGGTGTAGGGATTCCCAACAAGGCCTTGCTCTCTTAGCAACTTTTCTATCATTTTTGGCCTCAACCAAAATTGATATGCCGCAAGAGAGAGTAACGGTAAGGTCAATTAACGTGTAAATTGGCCTGCCGCAAGAAGGAGTAGCGCACTAGCCAAAACTGTCCCTACATTGGTTTTTGACTTCAGCATCCGATTGCCACGTATGAGTACATATATATATATATATATATATATATATATATATATATATATATATATCCTTGAGACCCGCGGCCATTGGTTTAATAATCAATCAGGGTTTTAATTTGGCATTGTTGGAACCTCTCTTTCTTTGGAATCTCAGTTCAATTATGCATGGACCACTTCTCATCACAAGTTAGTTAGATTCCATCTGCGTGTTGTTTTAATTTGCGTTACAATTTAGTTTATTATCATCATGCATGGGTGAATGAGAGTTGTTAATATGTGTGATAATATATTTATATGAAATTAACCTAGCTAGCTGAGGTCTCTGACCTACAGAGACTTTAAAAAAAACATGCAAATTAAATGGTTGCAATGCTGTCCAAATGTTAACTGGCACTTTCTTATCAGAAAAAGTCTATATTTACGTTGTCACGTACATACATACATACATACATACATACACACTAACTAGTACATAAAGAAAAAGAAAATATATAACATAACTTCTTGTGAGGTCCATTGCAGTTTGTTGAGAGGTCAATAACGATTAATCTGATTGTTGGATTGTTCTCAATTTTGAATATGTTATAATTATATAAGTTGAGAGTATGTCCACAAATTTTAATCTATTGAAATTAAGTATATATTTTATTTCTTATAAAATTGAAGAGATTTCTGGATTTTTCGTAGCTTTTTTGCAATTTATACTCATTCAAACATTGATAATTTGGTGGTTTTATATCCGATTTGGGTTATTCGTGAGGCTAAAGTGGAGCCCTTGAAATCTAGTTCTGTTAATGATTTTAGATTTAGGAAATAAATTCAAAATGAGGGAGTTTTGGCATAAATAATGGTCGATGACATTTGGACGGATTTGAGAATTGGATGGTTACGAGCCTAAATGTATTGTTTTAAAATCGGTTACACTTTATTTAAGGCTTTCATTTTAATAAAAACGATACTCTTGTCTTTTTTAAAAAAAAAATTGGACTAATCATCGAAATAGAATTTTGATTTAGAAAGTGAGATTAAATAATTTTGAACTGCGAAATAAGTATAGTTTTAAAAATCGATAATATTGAGATTTTTTTTTGAAATCGTCAGTCTAACAATGTATAGAACTCGTTAGTGTTTATGCTTAGTTCTGAAACTAGTATAATTTCCCTACTAAGACGCACACATTTTAGATACACTTTGAGAAACATGCACTTTATAAATACCTTAATAGAGAGCATACTCATTGATAATATCGATTTTTTGAATCATATTACAAGACGATTGTAACTTTAGTGGATAGAATTATGGGTTAAAAGATATAAGTGTATATTGAAATTATTTTTAAAATAAATTTGTTTTGTTATTGCTTAGTTAGTTATGAATATATATATATATACACACACTATTATTATCAAAAATTATTTCGAAAAAACTATTTTGCAAATCATATTTGATCTACATAAATAGCAAAGATTGCTACTTACTAAATTTCATCACTTACCCTTTACAATTTTACAGGTTATTATCACTCGCCCCTTACAATTTTACAAGTTATCTTATTTTAAGAGTTGTGACACTGTGTGCCAAATTAAGATTTAACATAAAATATTTAGCTAATTTTAATTTAATATTAAAATTGAATGTTTGTTAAACTACTTTGGCATCGAGAGTTATGCCTCCGTTTGATATGTATTGAAATTCATAAATTTGTTTACTAAATTCTATTAAGGTTTTGATAAGTTTTGCATAATTATTATATTTTATAATTATTTGGAACTATTGAATTTTAGTCATCTTACGGGCCTTCAAACTTGCGACATGTAACATTTTAGATGTGTGGCGAATTTGAGGTGTTACATAGAAGATAGGCAATAACATGCAATCCAAATTCTAATCGCCGTTTTATAATAATTTTGTAAAGTTTTCACATAATTTCCTTCAAATTTAGCTCACATCCCTAAGCACATGCAATATGATATAATCCAACGAAAATGATTTTACATTACGAGTAAATTATATTTAATTTTTTAGCAAGTAGACACATCTATTAATTATATGCGATTGTATTAATTTACGGATCATGTCAACAAAAATCTACATGCTTTTGTCGAATATTTAAAGAACTCGCAATCCAAGCTTATTGTCCTATAAAAGTCTACGTATTCATGGACTACCTCATCATCTGGAATGGACTTTAATTATAGATAATACTATTACTAGAAATAGCTACTTGAGAACACAAGTTTCTGCTACTTCCACTACTTACCACTCATATAAAAGTTGTAATCCAAATAAAATAACCGCAAAATACATCAAAATGGTACAGTAAATCCATAAGCAACAAATTTTCACTGCAAGTATTTGCAGTCCTCACCGTTCATGAAAACCAAGATAACTAGAAAAGAGCGGTGGCTAGCCGACTACTCCAGAGTTGCAAGAAACTATTGAAAGATAATCAAACCTGATGATTTAGCCTAGCCTAGTTGGTTAGCAGGAAATCAATCATGCACTTGATAATGGTTCAAGCTCCGCCAGCTAAACAGTGCAACACATTTCTTGTTCTCCTAGGATATTGAAGATGGAGTCCTTTTCCTAGAACACAAAACAAAAGAAAGAAAAGGCTGAATCAAATAAATATGAAGCTAAACACGTACAAAACATCCACAACTATAGCCCTAGATTTTCAACAATCTCCGGTAAGCAAGCATGTCAGAAGATCCAGAATGGTTTCACAATTTGTGATATTTGGTCATCTTTCATACTTAAATTACCTAGATCATGATGGAAGGCTAGATGCATTTATTCCATCAAATTGATATGTATAAATAGAGGAGGAACTATGCAGTTGAGGAATTTTCAAGGCTACTGGTACACAACCGAAATTTGAAATGCCTGATGACGAAGATCACCATCATGCAGCAGTCTTAAAACACCTGCATGCCCCCTTAAGTTTCTTTGTAAAATACTTCAGATCTAACTCATCTTACATTAATTACACAATTCAGAATACCAATTCCATTGTTTCAGATGCAACATGGAATTTCCAAAATATAAGAATAATAAGATCAAGACAGATTTTTTGAAGTCAATTTGCAATCTTTTCGAATTTAAAATTGATATGAATTCATTTAATTTTAGACAAACAATTATAAAAATTATAAACTATTTAAAAAGTGTTATTAATTACAAAATTTATTGTTTTCAAACGTTCAATGAATGACATTAATTTTGAATATCTCAAATTGACTTTGAAAAGTCAAACTTGATCTTATATTTTTTAACGGGAGTAAAAGGTCAACATACTTCAGGATGCCAGCTATAATCATATACAAGTACAATCAACAAACTGATGGTAGAGAGGCTGCGTACCTGTTCCCAGGGGTTTCCAGGACTACTGAAACATCCATAGAGGCCCTGGGCAGCGACAACAAGCTGACTGCGACAGTTGTTTCTTCTGTTGTGCAACAATTATTACATTTGATGGTCATTCTCAGCATCCTAGGAGCATTTCTTATGACATATTTAAGAAATTCCATTTCAAGAACCTTCCCACTGAATTTCTTAACAGATACTATTCTCAAATACTTTGAAATACTGTCAAACACCTCCTTTTTCTCCCAGAACAAATGCTCAGGATAGTACAAACAGCTACCAGAACACTGATTTAAGATGGTCTCGTCTCTGACCTGTGTAGGAGACAGCGAATGAGATTGCAATCAAAAAAGATTCTTCAGACAAACCAAACACTACAGGCACATACCTCCACAGTAATATCAAGTATTTCTAAGCGAAAGCAGACTCGGAAAATGTAAGATAGAAGGATGGCATGTCTTATATCATTTAAATCCAAACTTGTAGACAAGACCTGCAGATTCTTAAATGGACTTATGTATCCCAACCGATAAGCATACAGGGGATTGGAACCTTCATGACAAGACTGAATAAAAAGAGGAAAACAGGAAAATTTTAGATTCTTTTAACAAAGTTGATCAAAGAAAGACCTTCAAAATTTAAACAATCTTACCAAAAAACCACTAAAACGTTCAAGAAGCTCCTCTGGATTGAGGTAAATTTTCATGTCTACCTCTTGATTCTTCTTCCAAACTTTTTCACTGCAGTAAGCTTGAAATTCAGCCACTCTTGGAGCATTAATGATAACAAATTTCCGAAAACAAGTGATCGTATCAAGTATCAGGGTTGTAAGAGCTTCAGTAGATATGTTGATCTTGTCAATACACAAGAATCGAAGCTCCAGAATCTTGAGATATCTGCTACAAATGTGAAGTTCTGTGAATCCGCTACAATCACACAAGCTCAGTTCCTTAAGATCCTTACAGTAAAACAATATTCCACTAAGAAAACTATTATTTGAGTTTACCCTTCTCAGTTTCAGGATTTGAAGCTTATCACAGCTTTGAAAGGGAGTAAGGTCAAAGAGTGGGTAATGGTTCAATTCAAGGGATTGAAGAGTGCTGAAAATACCAGGGGGCAATTCTAAGCTCGTCACCTCACCAAGACTTGGCATATCTTGATCACAAGTCAGGGCGAGGGTTTTAAAACATTTCTTCGTGGCAAGTTTTTCAATCCATTCTTGCAATTCCCCAGATATAATATTGATAGGAAAATGAACAATCCGGCAGTGGGTGACTTCATTTTGTATAGACTGGATAATGGAGGTGATCAAGCCTGTGGCATGCAAGAGGCTGTTTGTCAAACCTGAGAAATCAATGCGCTCATCATCATCTAGTAGATCAGGTCTGACAAATACTCCCCATGTCCTTACCATCTTCATTGGATTTATATCAAGACGAGTCACATACTTCCAAGAGTCTTTCCATCGTTTCGCAAACACGCTTGTTCTTACCACTTCATCCACTGGAAGCTGTGAGATGATCAAACTCAAGACTGATTCAGGAAGGTCACTGATTCTATCAAGATCTTGTTTAACAATCTTTGAATCCATCTCGTTGTGTGTAAAACTTCACCGCGTCTGTTCAATAGAGTGAAAGTGAGAAACTACAATACTAAATTTTTCTTTCTTTTTTTATAAAAAAAAAAAAAGAGATATCTTTTATCCAAGAATTTTTCTACAGAGGGCTAGCTATATCAAAGAAACATACAAACAGGTAAAAGCAAACAGCAAATACTACACACCATACTTAGAACAGCATTCAATTGATGAGCAGGAGGAATAAACATTTGCAACACTAGAATGTCCAGATATACTTGAATCCCCAATTCACTCCTAATTTATTACTTAAATCGTAGATCGGCACTATTATAAAGAAATGAATGTAAGACGAAAGTGAATCTTAGTAGATATTCTATTGCATATGGCAAAGGCTAAAAGAGACCGGACCGGTTTTGGACAGAAATTGGAAACTTACAAGGTAGACAAGGAAGTCTGACACCTCAATTTAGATAGGTTTACAATTTCAATCAAGATAGGCCAAGGGCGCCTCGTAATACCGATTTTGACCAAGGGGGAGAAGCAAAGCAAAACAAAAGAATTAAAAGAAGAGCAGCGTTGATAGATGGCTTACCAAAGCAAAAAAAGAATGGACAAATTTGTTCAGAAATAAATATTTTACTGCAGAATTGGGTTAACACCAGCTAATCTAAGATTCATCAATCGATGCACACGCTGAAGCTACAGCTGCAATATCAACCAAAATTAGGGATCAAATAAATAATTTAAACACTGCTCACCTTTATCTCATCAGCCAAACAGATCCAGGACCTGCTATTGCTCCAGACTGATAAAACCTTGACCTTCCCTAGGTTTCACCTAAATTACTAATTTAAAGGTATTGACTCTAGAATCGTTGATTAGAAACATCAGACTGACAATAAAAACTGGAGTGGCAGCTTGTCGATTGAGCGCCCATCACATCATCAACACAGCGATCTATTGATATAGAGTACTAAAGGTGTGAAACAGACTTGGAATCTCTAATTAATGATAACTTTTACGTTACTAACAAAAGAAGGCAACTACAACCAGTCTAAGTAATGGTAGTGGAGGGATAAATTGTGGAAGTGGCACGTACCAAAAGCAGAGGTCTCAGTATATCATAAAAACATTAACGCCTGCCTGAAACAGAAATGGGAACCTTTAATTAATGATAACTTTGTCACTAATGATAAAAGAAGCCAACCTCAACCAAAAGTCCAAGTAGTGGTGTGATAAATTAATGGGAGGGGCTCATACCAAAAGTGCAGGCCTGCTCAAGTGCCCATTATTGGTTTAATTGCTACAAGCCATTTTGGTAGTGCAAATGAAATTCACAATACTGTAACAGCACATTATGGGCCTTCATAGCTTCATAACGGACCTTTCATAGCATTGTAACGGACCTTTCATAGCAACGTAACGATCCACAATTGAACAGTATAGCTGTTAGCCTGTTACAAGACTGTAATATATGGCACCCTAATCAGTCTGAATTCTTCCACTAACCAAAGTTGCCAAACTATTTAACTTTCAATATTTTCTTCCTCGGTCATGACCAAGCAGACTACTCAAAAAGTGTGAAAAAACTAGAAAATATCTTAAATTTTCTTAAGCTCCACGCTAAATCTATGATCTAGGCATTAAATCTAACTTGGGTCCTATTTTTAAAGTAACAACTGAATGCTTTTCTTACTTTTATAAGATACTTCTGTCCCTCCATATTTGTCTCAGTGTACTTTTTAGGATGTCAGAAAATAAATTGTCCACTTCCACATATCAGACATTTATCGATACCAATTTCTAGATATACCCCGCTAATACATAAAATTACTAATCAAAGAACAATTAATGATAACGCATCCTGATAATTTTTCAAACATTCATCGAGAATGAGAATAAACCTGAAAAGTAAAAAATATCAACGCAGTCAATTAGCTCTCCTAAAAATGTGTGAAAAGTCAAATAAGACAATAATTTAGGGACATAATATTTTATTGACTTATTTATGTTAGATATTTATAAATAAATAAAAAATAAAATCTCCCTTATTTGCAGTTGCATCAAATTTTGTGGAGATTAATTTGATAGGGTTGAGACCATCTATGATCAATAAAAGTAGTGAAATAACTATATTATCTTGTATAAGTGGCTCTAAGAAAATGATAATATACTATATTAAATTCATAGTCATGATTGAAAAAACTCATTCAAAACACAAATTTTGAAAAAACCACAAGTTAGAAGTGCATCTATATCATGATTCAGATGACGTATGAATAAACCCAAATACTTAACATTTGTAGCATGTAAATATGTTACATAAGGTGTTCTTTACCCCACAACACAGCAACTACAACAACAATTCAGTTGTAATTGTTATTAAAGCTACGACCCCAATAACGTATATAAGTATAATCAGCCTTAGACAAATCAAATTTCTTAGAGCTAGTGAAAGATACTGAAAAATACTCGCCCAGAAAAGAAAGTTGTCCTTCTCTTAGATATGATCCAATAATGGACAGAGCATGAGTGAATTAGCATCAGGGAGAAAGAGAGAGCAATTAATTTGAAAGATATTTGCTCCATGTAGAAATAAATTCATATCATGTTTATTATCCCAAGAAGTATAGTCTATATCACTTTGATTATCCATGACGTACTTATCACTAAAACTAAAAAAAATATCCGATGCATATCAAAGTTAGATTATTATCTGCAGGTCTACACCCTGGATGCGTTAGAAGCAGCTAAAATATCCTTGAGTATCATTTGAGTTTAAATTAGGATATAATGTAGGTAGCATCAAACTCAGATTATTGCGAGAGAGAGAGAACAATTAATTTGAAACATATTTGCTCCATGTCGAAATAAATTCATATCATTTTTATTATCCCAAGAAGTATAGTCTATATCACTTTTATTTTCCATGATGTACTTCTCCCTAAAACTAAAAAAATATCCAATGGCGTATCAAAGTTAGATTATTATCTGCAGGTCTACACCCTGGATGCGTTAGACGCAACTAAAATATCCTCGAGTATCATTTGAGTTTAAATTAAGATATAGTGTTGGTAGCATCAAACTCAGATTATTGAATCTGAACAATCTGGATCTCTCAACAGATATTGAATTCTTCACAATTGACTTAGTATGAAACTTTAACCAAATATTTAATGTAAGAGCAGTAGGAGCAAATCTTAACTACGAAAAACAAAATCCAGTAATTTTCATCATAAATTGAGACAGTACATGAACGTTAAAGACACGATAAACAGAAGATACTAAGAAGAAGCACTGATCTCTCTCTTCTCCATTATTTAGGGGCATCGGAACAAAACCTAACTGGATACACTAAGTCAAGCTCTTTCCCTTTTTGAAGCAAACAAATAATCAGTTATTTTTATAATAGTCTACACCCGCAGACAACCCACCAGCTAAGGTGTTTTAGTTTTATTCAAAACAATATCAATTATGATATTGATTATTAACCAATCATTTTCATCTATTTCGGTGACCGATACACCATATTTTAAACTGAATCTGACAATTGGACAAGTGACTCAATTGTAGATACAGATTAATCTTACAGGTAAATTTCTAGTAGCTAGTACTAAGACTCAGGCAGTGTAAATAAATTCATAATTTGTGTTTTTGATGATCAATTGAAACAAAACAAAAATATATTCCCCTCAAATAAGCTTTGACCCTTCATTCATTAATCTTTCTACTTATAGCAGTTCAATGTTAATTTAAGCCATTTCAAGTTTCAACATAGTGTTTCACAGACTACTCTGAAAGTTACAGGAATGGTAATAGACTAATAGTCACTAGGAGTAACTAAAAGATCACACCATGTAATTGTTAACATGATAGGTTTACCACCTATACAATATTACTTTTTCCTTCTTTTACCTATTTTAGCTCAATGATTTTGAATGTGTCAAAAATATGTTCAAATGACATGAAGTAGTTGACAGGGATAACTCAATTTAATCCTGCAAAATGTGAACTACTTCGCCAAAATATTCAGGGAAAATTTTAAAAGATTGTCTAATAATGTTTCGAGAAAGAAAAAGTTGCACAAATAAACCTTTCCTTCAACCATACCATCTCTATCTGCATGTGGCCAATAGTAGTTGTTAGTTACATGCCACTTTGCTTGAACCATAATTACACTCTTACTTAGTGTGCTTTCACCTCTCAAGAAGCAGCAAATTCTGGAATAGCAAAATACATAAGCAATGCAAGAATCCAGGGCACTAAAAAAATAAAAATAAAATACGAAGTTTTAAAATTAAAAAGAATGCTACCCTACCCTGTGAAAATAGCTGAAATATCACCTCGAAGTAATTTTTCAGGAAAGAAAGGTGATCTATAAACTTGATAATCCATATAAATAAGTGCAGAAATACCTCATCAACTCCTACCCAAAAAGAAAAAAGTTGCTCAAAAAACTTAACAACTGTTCCCTCCATTCCAAAATAAGAGTCTATTTTGAAATGCAGGGTTTGATCTTGGTGTCCTTAAACTCATGATTTTCTTTAAAATATTGACTTAAATAGAAATTAATGAGAATCATGAACTAACAAAAACTTTAGGATTCAAATTTCAACCTCCAGATAAAGGATTTAAACACCCGATATGTAAATAAACGTGGGCAAACGACAAAATCAAAGAATGATAGTTTTTATGCCCGATTGGAATTTGTTTTGAAGAACATAAATGATTATTAAGAAAGATTTTGAGAAAAATAAGATCGGGGACAGCAAGAGGCTCACCTGGGTATTATAGAAGCAGATGCCTTTCTATTTATTCTTCTTCCATTGCTGTCTTCTTTCTTCGTTGCTCCGCCTACGCGCTTCCCCATTGTTTTTACAGATACAGAGAGAGCGCGAGCGGAGCGGGTCAAACCGAATGGAAGCGGAAACCATATAAGCTTAACTCCGTCCGTTCCAATTTTAGAGACCGCCCTATCATATTAGATACTAGTATATTTTAAAAACGAAATTGATATTTTTATGTTAGATTTTGATATTTTTATATATAAATATTATTATAAATGTATAACGATAATTAAATTATCGTTATAGATTATATGTGAGTTTTATATGTGAAAATATTAGTTTTTGTTAAAATTTATAAGAGAAACTGTTAATATTACTCCCTTTATATAAGAATAAAAGTCCTGATTAACTTTTTGTGCATATTAAAAAAGAAGATAAAATGATAAAAGTATTTATATTTAAATTATCATTTAATTGTATAATTTTCTGTAGGGGTGTTCAACCGGTTTTAATAGGACTAGACAGGTACCGAACAAGTCTAAATCTTCGTACCCAAATCGGTACCGATCGAGTTTCGATTAATACAAAAAATAATAATAATTTTTTTTTTATTATTATTATTGTTAATAATTGTTTATCAATAATAATAATATAAAAATAAATATATTAAAAAAAACGATACAATCAGTACAGTTTGGTAAATACAGAACCAAAAAATCGTGTATTGGTACCAAAACCAATACAATTGGTATACTGAACTGGTTATCTATGTACCGAACTGTCAGGTTCAGTCAAGTTCAATATACCCAAAAAAATAAAAAAAATGAGTAGAAATGAACATCTTTAATTTTCTGTACATGATTAGTGATACTTCATAAATATATATAGATAATAGAAATATTAAAATTAATAATAAGGATATTATAGGCAAATTATTATAAAAAATAAATTATTCAAGATAAGTAAACATTTAACTTGAAATTATTTAAAATAGTAATAAGAAGAGAGTATTATTGATTAGTTTATAAATTAAAAGAAAAAAAATTATATTTATATATTATTTTATGGTTGTATTGAATTTGTTGTGCTTGTAAGTAGATGGTATGTTAGAATTATAAATTTTTTAAAGTTAATTTATTTTTTTGACTAAATATGAATGCAATAGGTACGTGGAATTGTTAATGAAAGCTATGTTTGCGTGTGGAATTGTTGATAAAGAAAATTAGGTATTTAAAAAATAAAAGCATCAGAGTATGAATTTATTTTTTAAAAAGTAAGCTATAATAAAAGATTAAATATCTACCCAAAAAAGTCAAATAACTAGTAAGTATATTATAATTTCCCCACTTCTTTAGTACGTAGGCCCGTCGTGGAAATAAATTTGAATAAATCTATTTACACAAATAATCAAACACTAATACAAATTTTATCTCATTATTAAAAAATAAAATTTAACATAAAAATTCGTGTTAAACTCTAATTTTTAATAATAAGATAAAATTTGTGTTTAGTTTTTAGAGTTGTCCAATGCAATTTGGTTGATGGTCATTCTGCCAACGCCACAGGAAGGATGCCCCACTGCTACTGCAGTACTGCCTATTGATTTATATCATGCAAGAAGATGAAATTCTAAAAGAAAAATCCAAATCTTTCCATGAATTAACAACTAAGAAAAATATATATAGAAAGACCCAAACTTGATCAATGCTCAAACCTGGACAGGGAATAATCCACGGGAAAAAGGCAATCAGTTCAGTAGATTAACTTTTGTTCCTTGTCGTGACACTTGTACTGTTTGATTAGTTTCAACATTTTGACCCTTTTATCTGTTTTCCTATGATTTTTATTATGCAATCAAAGTTCACTTCTGGTTTAAGCAGCACAAGTATGCTTTTTAGAAACTAATCTGCCAGATTCTTGTGCTTCAGTCGATTAAGTCATAGTTTAGTCCCCAAATTCAATAATTAACATGCACAAAGCTATAGGATATAGGCGAAATGCTGATAAATTTGTTGGCAACTCATCACTGACAATGTGAAATGAAAACAGAAATAGTATATTGTCATATACGACTTTTACACGATCCAAAAAAAAATGCTTTTACAATTTCACGCCAAGGGTCTACAAGACAACTTTACACACAGCTAGCTTTCAAATAATTGGTGCAATATGCATCAATCCCAGTCATTCTTTGTCAGACCAAAAATGATGGCAATAGTAGCAAGAACGGCCTGCACACACAAGCAAGAGTTTTAGTTGGACTATTATGTTTTAGCCTACACTAATGACAGTCTTAATTCACATCTCTGGATGCATGGTAGCAAACACGAACTTTATTTCTCATGCATATCAAACACTCCACTGATAACAAATCCAATAGTATCACTTGTCAAAAAAGAGAAAAAAAACAAGTCTTATTGTCTAGCCCACAACTACACATAATGGACCTAAGCAAGGTGAAAAAGCAGACTAGTATTCATAAGCTATGTTTAATTACACACAAAAGCCACACACCCCATCCAAATATTAGGATTTGGCATTTTACCATTGTGTCCTAGGGTTGACCACAACAACATTTTAGCGAGCCTATAACAATCATATAGTTCTTTTTTCCAGACATTTTAGTGAGGGAATTTTATTTCCACAAGTAATTTTGATTGTTCTACAAGTCCTCGCCTAACACCCACCCTCTCATGTGCGAGAGAACCTTGTGGATATAACATCCTCATTAGTTATCCTGATTCCTGATCATCAGAAGGCAGCGAAGTATCAAACATGAGTACATTAATTATAATGTAAGGTCAATTTTATAAAATGTTTTCTTCAGTTCAGGATTAACCAAAAGTACAAAAGAAGAAAAACAAAAAAAAATAAAGAACTAGTAAAAGGAAGGGAAAAACTTTATATGCTAGTGTTCTCGGACAACTTTAAGATTGTGCATTAACACTTCAAATGAATATCAGCAAATTCATGTACCCAAAGTTGATACCAATTAAATGACACGATATTTCAAGTAAAATTAAAATAACAGAAAGATAGGTAGTCTCTTTTATGTATTAAATTGATGTGAGTTAAAATAACTTACAGCTATTGTGCAAGCAACATATCCTGGTTTCTCTCGGTGATCAAATCTGGCACAAATTAGAACAAATGCACCAATATACCAAGGGATACCAGCAAGAAAGAAACCGATAATGAACCTTCAAAACAAATACAGGTCACTCTATATCATGTTTAAAAAATCACCATGAATTTAAACTAGGATTTATATGGACAACCACATTAAAAGTATATATATATGTTGCAGAACCATGTTTTCCATTACATCAACATTCTTAAATCAGACAGCAAAAGCTAAATGGTTCTGATAAGAGTCATGATCGTGATTTTGAAGACACATATTGATACAGTTTTTACAGTTACTTCAAGGTTCAAGCAGTCAAATGAGACTACAGTCCCACTTCAAAAGCCGTGAATCCAGATAATTTTAGAAATTGGTAAGAGTACCTCCGATACAAGCTATACATAACACTATCCACTATTGAAACATCTGCATAATGCAAGATTAACATTTGCATCACCATCTCAACTTTCAAGTGGAAACAACATGTTACACTTTGCAAATAGCTTGACTATGAGATATCAAGCTAATTCAGAAAGCTTGGCAAAGCAGAATTATTTGAAGAAAGGATTGAAGCAATAAATAGGATATAAAAACTACGCTACACAATCACTTCCAAACTTTATAAACATCACATTCACCTTAACCTATCTCAGTAGAAATCCATAGACTTTGGGAAGAATGCTGCTCTTGACTACTGGACACCAATACCAGAGTCTCTTGCTTTCAAGGCAAAAGCTTTGACTAAACATCATGACTAATGGACAAAACATTATATTTCTGTTGCATGAATCACTCAAGAAACTAAGAGAAAGAGAGCATTTGAAATAGATAAGGAGACTACGAACACCTCCTTCCTCCCCCAAAATAAACAAGCAAGAATATGGATAATACTACCTCCGTTCCAAAATATAAGATCACTATTTTGACTTTTTGAAATCAACTTAAGATATTTTCAAATTCAAAATTGACATAAATACCTTTAATTTTAACTATTTAAAAAAAATATTCATTGAAAGATTTATTGTTTCATAATCTTTAATGAATTATCTCAATTTTGAATTTAAAAATGTCTCACGTTGTTTATCAACAATCAATCGTGATCTTATAATTTGGAATGGAGTGAGTATTAATTTTCTCTTTTGTGATAAACAATATCAGTAGTATCATCCAAGCTCCAATAATATCATTCAAATTCCAGCTTTATCGAACTGTGTGAAAAAAACTGTTACACTGATAAATTAGAGTAGATAGGCTGTAAACATTACAAAAATACCAAAGCTCTAATCACCTTCATTTTATTGACATTTTTCATTTCAAGAGATTGAAACATCCACCACAGTTTCATTTTTTACTTCTGAAAAGTAGCTTAATTTGGTTATGAAGTTCATACTTGAGTAGGAGAGAGAGACCGTTATTTCATCCATAATATGTACCAGCCATTGCAGATATCCATTACTTACTAAATTTAGTTAAAGTTAAACCAAAATAATGGTATCATAATGTCAACTTACAGGTACCAGGAACAACCAATACCGCAGCAAGGAAGACGGCGCTCTCTTACAGGTCTTCCCACAACAACTGCGTAACCTAGAACAACATTACAGTGACCCATATAATTATGGAATTAAGCATATGAAGTTTAGATTAGTCGATGAGATATATAATAGAAGAAAAACTGAATTCTTGGGAAGTTGCAGCCAAAAGTTCACATATAATTTGGGTCTGAAATCCAACAAAAAGAAGAAATAATTGCAAGAAAGTATTATAAATCAAGACTAGATACTAAGTCTCTGTTTAGCAATGTTGTCACAGAAGTAATTCTCATCAATTTGCAGTCCTTCATCCTCTCCATTTCACTTTATCAAAAGATAGATTCAAGTTTTTTTTTCTTTTCAAAACCACACCATAAGTCTTATGACTACTTTAATTTGCTTGCAAGTCCGAGTTAGAGTAAGGATTTAGCTGCTATGGTTTGAGTTATAGGTCAATGGACCACCATGAACATCAACCATATCTTATTGATCTCAATATCTTATAAAGAGTCGGTCTATTTAGCTCATCCCAGATCAGATCCAAGTAAAAGGCACAAATTTTATACCTTCTTGTTAACTTACTTCCACTACAAGTTTTCCCAAAAGTTAATTTTATTTTTCAGATAGATTCCTGATGAATGAAGTCAATAAAATGCTTTCAAGTGATACTTTTTAGTTGTTTTTGATCAACTGTTTGCAGAACTTACCACTTCAATTTCAGTCAATTAAACAGAATTCAGAAGGATGTTTTCCAATTGAAATTGTAATCAACTAACGTATGCATAACACAACAATATAAATAGAGACGATAGGAATACCCGGAACAGCAGCCTGGTAAGCATGAGCGTAATACTGAGGGGATGGTTGACCGGTGGCACCGGGCTGCCAAATAGGGTGAGGAAATCCGATCGTGGGCTGGGGAGGAGGATAGTTAGCTACGCCTTGGAACGTACCATAGTGAGGTGGTGGTTGCTGCTCCTCATCATGGTGATGGTGGTGGTGTTGACTGTCCTTTCCTTCACTCATTTTGCTCTCTCCGGTTTCTCGAGAAAGAATCTGTATAAATTTCTAGGGTTTTCAGATGGTTTGTTTAATCGTTGATCTTCTTCTCCTCCTTCCCGGAGCTGAAGTAATAAAAAGTAAACGATCGTAGATACGTACATAATACAGAAACTTGTATGTATAGTCGTAGTACAGCTAAGTTCTTTGGCTAATTAAAGCCGTACACGTGGAAGTGTTGGCTTGTATATAAAAAATTGCTACGTGTTTGGGAATTACTGGCTCAGTCGTGGATCATTTTCGGTCGGATGAGATGAGGGTAATAAGGGCGTGTTTGTTTGCTTAATGAATTGAGTTTTGCCTACCGACAGTGTTTGGTTAGAAGAAATTTTTGTGGTTTTTTCTTCCTCTTAGTATTTTAAGTTGAGTGAAATTAATTCATTGGTTTTGGTTAGAAGAAATTAATTCACGTGGGCTTTAACTATTGGTTTTCTTTATCATTAATTTAACAACCAATCAATATACATCATTACCCAAGAGCATAAAGGGGGATGGATGTATGTCCCTCGATCCCTTTCAAACACCAATCACTTTCCTTGCAAATTCAAAATTAAACTCGCACTCCATTATTTAACCAGACGAGCATTACACAAACTTATAAGCCCAAGAGAGGCAGATGATTGATCTTTATTTAAGTTATTCCGGAGAATCACCTCATCTTTTGTCATGCGCGCGAGCATTATATCGCATTTCCTCCCTCTTTTAACTACTAACTAGAACATACTATTTTCATGTCCTTGCCTGTGAATGCACCGCCAATTATATAGCTGCACTGAACTCCCACCCTGCAACAAATTTGTTTAAATTAAATCAGCTGTCATACTTGATTCTTCCATGTCAGAAATGTCTAGGATCATCAAACCTACAGTCCATGGCTAACCAAAAAAACAACTAGTTTTGTGTTTCAAGAAACCAACAAAATAATCAACACTAAAGATCAAAATCAAACACTTCACTTGGCTGGGGGAAAACACATAGTAAAAGGAACATATAAGCCCGTAAAAATAAGAGGGGGTTCACCAAGCCAATTAGAGCTCCTATCAAAATGACACTTGAGACCTTAAATCATCCTCGGATCCTATCATTTGTATTTCGGATCCATTTAACTGGGAAGGTTCATGCTAAGTTGCCCATTCTATTTATCATATTTGCTATAATGTTGTTTGTATGTAAATAACTAACTATAAGGCATACATGAAGAGCAACGTCAACAATTACCCCCCAGCACACCCCCAAAACCAGTTCCAGATTCAGATCTGCAGTAAACTAATTCCAAAATTGTCCAAAAGCCAAATAAAGTTTATAGTTCTGATGAGAGTGCAATACTAAATGAAGTCATATTACATTGTCTGATTAGAAATGCTCCAATTGATTACAATACCAAAACAAAGAGAAAAGGAATATGTATATAAAACGAAGAAAATATGCTAAACTAATGCAGTAAAGCTCAACTACAGTCTACAGGAACAATATATATAGTATGTATGAGTAAACATGATATGATATGAAGCATATCTCCAGGCCATATCACTACATAAATGTTAAAGATGTATAACCCTACTACCAAGATTTGGATTTGCCCTAAATTTTCCAAAATGATTGCACACTACACCAAAATTGAAGAGTAAGAAAGTCTTTCAAGCAACTAACCTGAAAATCTGTTCTCCCACACCCACCTATCAATAGATCGACCATCACCCGTAAAAGCCATCCTTGATTGAGACTGATTAGGTCCGTCTCCTGTAACATATGTTACACAACCTAATGTATGACCAGGAGTACCACAAACCTGCATTTATCATTGATTTATTATAGGCTTTTAGGAGGTAATTTAGAAACGTAAACTGATGGACCTAATAATGTATGTGCAGGCGAACATGATCGTTGTAGGGATAAGTATTAACTTGAAGGTACTTATTGACCAATACAAAAGTTTTAACTTGGTCCCACCAAATTGACCACATTACTGAATTAATTGTGTCTATCATTTCCTTTTGTTACTTCCAATCAGTCCTTCCAAAAGGTAGCAAACAACAAAAAAAAAAGGTATGAAATTGCTCCTGGGTAAAATCCACCACAACATGGCCCCATGTAATAAACTGTTCGTGCCAAATGAATCATGATCAACCAATTGATAATTTACTATGAAATTTTGGTAGAACAGAGGGTACCTTAAACAGGCAACGAAAAACCACTGCCGCTGAAAGTTACCTACCATGGGGAAAAAGAAAAAAAACAACAGTTGAAAATCTTATCAATTTGGTCATATTTTAGAGTTATTGAGTGGTCAATTTGGAAAATGAGGTATAGTTGAGTATTCAAATTAATGATCAGAACGACCGATTCTATCTATATCCATGTGCTATGGTTATGTACTTATATCAGATGAAAGAGGACTTCACATTTCCATAACTATTTCCTTTCTGTTGTTAATTCTCCCTTATACAATTTTACAAACCTTAATCTAACTATATCGGATTACTGTTCTCGCTGTTTCTAAGGTAATAAGTTGATATCTGTATATGTAATGCATATACCTGAATGCTTAAGTTTTGATCAATTTTAAGACCTCTGACCCTTCCATAATTGTCAATATTTTCACAACATAAAAGCAGCTTGACCTACAAATATATCATAGAAATGAAAGTGAATATATCAGTTCAAGTATTTCCTTCGTGAGACGGGTTATTTACGATTTGGCACAACATATTCTAGTGGTTCATAACATTTAGCCTAATTATGTGCCAATTTCATCTGTTTAAAGAAAAACATCCCCAAGCACCGCCATTAAGTAATACAAAATGACGTTTAACCTCAAAAAAAACAAAATACGGCACTCACGACTAAACTTAGTGATCACAATCAACTTATCAGACAAAAACCATTTAAGACAAGAACATGCTGCTGACTTACCTCCAAGAAAAGATCACCGAAAAAGATTTTGTCATCAGGTTCAACCAAAAGATCAGCTTTAGCATTGCTTGCTTTAGAAATAACAGATTTCACACCAGGAACCTTACCTCTGC
This sequence comes from Hedera helix, assembly GCA_947179155.2. NCBI lineage: Eukaryota > Viridiplantae > Streptophyta > Magnoliopsida > Apiales > Araliaceae > Hedera > Hedera helix. The sequence goes on along the minus strand of OX359265.1, from coordinate 59,801,450 downwards.
ATGAAACAATGTCAAACAATAATGAAATAACACAACAATTGGAATTCTATAGCAAAATAAGAGGATGAAACCAAGACAGGACCAACCTTAATTAGGTCAGTCCCAGTGATATGATCAGCATGTACGTGGGTGTTTATAGCATATATAAGCTTTAGACCCAAATCTTTGACAAGAGAAAGATCCCTTTCCATAGTCTTCCACTGGGTCAACCAACTGCATATAAGATAAAGTCCACCAGCATTGAGTGAACTCAGCTACTAATAAGCATATCAAGTTAGTTGATGCTACAAATCAGATTAGATCATTCTTTCAAAATATAGGTTTGCTACTGTAACACTTGCTACTTGACTCTGGATACCGGATATAATAACACACGTTAATGATCATCTGGAGATAGATATATCAAGTCTTTAATAAGATAACAAGCCCTTCAATAACAAAATCTAGCATTGCTTGATTTCTATCTGTTGCCAATTTCCAATCTTTTCCCATTCAGAAACCTTTTTTTTTTTTTTGCTAAATTAAATTTGTATTAAAAAGAAAAAGAAAGTACAAGGAGTCCCCAAATCATAATATAGAATGGACATCATAGGACAGGCCCTGAGATGTCATGACTATATGAGATTACAGTTGGAGTTGCCTAAAACATGATATATTCATAACTTACTGAAACTTCATATATGTACTAAGTTTGCATTTTATAATATGTAATATGTCCTTCACAATAATTCGAATGGGTAGGGATTGATCATGATGGTACCGTGCATTCCTTTCTTGCCATAGATAGTAAACCACTGCAGCAAACCCAAGCTTCAGAATATAACCACTAGCTCTGGAATTTGAACAAGTCAAAATGAAACTGGTAATGTGAGCCCAGCTCCTAGAAAATCTCCGTCAGCCACAATTTCTCGAAACTTGAACAAGCACTTGAAAAGAAAAGTTGCAGTTAAAAAAGAGGTGATGGAAAGTTTCCATTTCGCAATTGCAGAAAACACATGCTGCATTGATATTAATACCAAACCCAATTAACCTATCCATTGTGGGAAGCCAGCCATAGCATGAAAGACATCCTAGGGGTCAGGATTTTGTGCCATACCAATTTGTGCCGAATAACATCTTGGTTCCTTTGTCTTATTGACTCCCAAATGGTAGCTGTTTTAACTTCACTGGCATTTGTTTGGTTCCATGAAATCATATCAGTGGATGCAGAGTTGCATTGCCTAGAGTAATCAAATGAGTTCCGAAATGCAGAGTTTCTGATCAGCGAGGAAGGCAAAATCCAAGAGGAATTATGAATAATACTACTCACCTTAGCATTATATCCAAGCCCAGAAATTCTGATCAGCGTGGGAGGTAAAATGGAGGCCAAAGGTACAGCCGAGAGCTATGGATCATACCATAAGCTTATGGATTCTGCTTAAGTATTCCCATTCAGACTATTAAAAAAATATCACATTCAATTCCGCTTAATTATCTCAATGCAAACAATATTTTGTCGTTTTAATTAATCTATTTCCTTTTCTACTTATTTCATGCATCATAGTTAAGGAATTCAAGTCCACCTCAAGCAGTTTGAAATTCAAAGAGAGAATAAAATTAAGAGAGCAAAGAATGAGCTGGTGGACTTCAAACCCAAACAATAACCCAAAGGGAAATTCAGAACCGAGGTAATTTACCAAAACCCTTGAGCCCTTAATTAAAGAACCGTTAAGAACAGCAATATAGACACATTAATTCATTTCAAACCCAGATTACACAAGGATGGTTAAACCTAAACAACACGGTTATTAGAATTTAGGGGTAATTAAATACAACTAGTAAAATAGGTAATGAAGAAGAATAGAACCAGGGCAGGCTTTTGAGGGTGAGTAGCATCAGCGAGAAAGATGATTCCGTGTCGAAGAGCTGACGTAATAGGAGCTTTGAGCTTTGGTAAGATGAACCCATTGGTGATCTGAGCTTGGTGTTTGAAACTGTTGAGGAGTAGAAGGAGAAGAAATTGAGAGGAAGAATTAGGGTTTTAGGAGAGAGGTAGACCTTTATTTTTTCCTTCTTCCTCTTTTGCCTCGCTTCTGTAGATTGCCATCGTAACTCGTACGTATACAGCAGACAGAAGACGGTGTTTATGTCTGTTTTTGTTCACGTAATATCTTTTATTATAAACATGCATATCGAAAGTGTTGGCATTTGGGAAAGAGAATTTTTTCCGAGAAACCAAATATTTTAAATAATACTTAAAATATAGACAAATTCTAAATAAATCGTGTGTGATACATATTTTTAATAAACAGAAGAGTTGACTTTAATGTTTTTCGTTCTAACAAAAAATTCAACAAACTGTTAATATTTAATGAATTTACTTAAAACATAAATAATTACAATACAAATATATTATTAACTTACTATGTTAGAAAATGAAATGCACATTTACAATATTTTTAAGTTTATCATTACAATTACATTATCATACTAACACTAGTAAATTAAATTCTTAACAGTTTTACAAGATCTCACTCACATGAAGGTGAGTCTTATTTATTGTTAATGTGAGTGAGCCTTGCGGAACTATCAATTTTTCTTGTGAAAATATTAATTCTCTTAATAAATTCATAAAATCTACAAACAATATTTTTTTTGCTGAATGAAAAAAGTATTATTTATGATTGCATTGTCGAATCTTAAATTAGATAACATTATTGTATTTTTAAATTTTGAAAAACAGTTTTAGAAAGTCAAATTAAAACTATTTTTTATGAAATGAACAAGTATTAATTATTATAAAGTTATATTTTTTAAGCATTCAAGTAAGCACTTTTATGTAGCAAGAAAAATATTCACAAAAGGCCTTGGATATTTTTACATAATTTCTCTCACATTAATATTAATTAGAACTCATGTTAATGTGAAAGAGATTCATTTGAAATTATTATTTTTTATATAAAAATATTGATTTTTTATTATTACTAGTTTCGCTAACATTGCGTATACAATTACTGTAAAAATATAATAAGAGCTTTATCAAATTATAATAATAGAATAAAAAATTAAGAAGACGGAATTTTAGTAAAACCAAACTTATAAAAAAAAAAAAAGAATAAAAAAATATGACACAATCTCAAAAGAATAATTATTTTAATTACTTTCGGTTAATAAAGTAGATGGATAATTATACTAGACAAATTGTCAAAATAAAAAGGAATGTATCCTCCCGCGCCAGATTATTGTCTGCTATGGTGGAATGGATAAAGTACAAACAAATGAGTTTCCCGACTGCCGACGCTGAACATGATGCCCGCAAGTCGACAAAATAAGAGATTCGCGACTCAAATGCGGTACACAGACAGGCGAAGATATATTTTAAATATGAGTGCTTTTATAATTATTTTTTTTATTTATATATAAAATAAATGAGTATAGTTTTATTTTATTTTATTTTGAACTTAAATGAATATGCCACACTCATTTATCTTATATACGGATTAAAAAAAATGAGTAAGTATAACATTTCTTTTAAATATTTTAAGGAAGTTAGGAATGTACATACTTTGACAATATTATTTTATTTTATTAATATCAATAACATATAATTAAAATATAGGTTTTGTTATTTTGAATTAATTTAATTCTTTTTAAAATTTAAAATAACAATACAATACTTAATACCAATATTTTTTTAATCAAAAATTTATAGTAATTATAATTCTATATAGAAAAATAAAATATTATTAATTTTAAACATATATACACATAAGTCGTTAAAAAATTAGAATGCATCTTTATAAAACAAAATAATAATATTTTGATGACTAAAGGTTGTTACAAAAAATATATATAAAATGATGTATATGATTATTATTTGTTACAATCATTGAACCCACATGTGTATAATAGATCGTATATTATTTATACTTTGATACATTATTTTTGTAGGAGTTGTTTGTAAATTTAGCAATACTCAAAAAAATATATAGGGAGAGATTATATGTCGTATATATGATGATTATAGTTTAAATAAAATAACTCATTATTCATATAAAACACGTGCTGTTGTTTGTTATTTATTATTATAAGTTAATTTTTTTTATTAACAACATACTTAAAAATTTTGTGTTTAATAATTGAATAAATCATGAATTGTTATTTTATAAATATATTAAATTTTTTAATACGATTTATTAAGTGATACAAAATTAATTACTAGTTCAATAGTACTTTGATGATTAGTGATTACAATAATCATATAAATAATTTATTCAACTAAAATTAGTTTAAAAATATTTTAGAAAATATTAATATTAAAAATATATATATACTAATTTTAAATTCATACCAAATATTTATAATAATAATTACCGATATCTTATACCAAATAAAAATAACATAATATAATTATTTTTTATTATCGATAATTAAATATTCAATAATTTATATTTAGACGAGTATACCTATAACAAATACCACCTAAATGCAAATGTCGTATATACGATGATTGACTGGACAAGTAATTATCCGTCACGTCAGCACGTATCAGACGGGGGAAAGCCACGTGGCCCATAACTGCCAATGAAGCGTACAATTTCTCTCCTCTTGAAAACAATTGAAAAATCTCGTACTCCAAGTCAATCAATCTAGAACCCACCTCCCCTGAACGTTTCTCTTTCCCCAGTCACCGCCGGAAAATATTTGAACCACCAAAACCCCAAATCTAAATCACTGCTAAAACTCTCCATTGTTTTAGGTTTTCACATTTCATTCGTTCGATCCAGTATTCTTTTCATACCAAATGTATTATTGCACAGATACTTATGTAGAAACAGTTTAGTTTTAATGATTTTTGTCGTTTGACTATGGATTTTCTCCGATGTATAAATGTTTCATTGATTTCTTGGTGCCGAAGTATTCGCCCACTGTTTCCTTGATGTATAAATTTGAACTCTTCCTGTGATTACTTTGGGTTGGGATAGGATTAAACGAAGAAGAAGAAGAAAAACGGGTATAATGGAGGTTTCAATAATACATCATGTGTGCATTGTGCTTCTTTTGCTTTGGGTACTTTCTTATTACAATTATTGCCACCCAGTCGCCTACTTCATCTCCTTGATCTATCTCTATCTGGTAATTACTAATTAAGCTTTTATATATTACTCTACTCGATACATGTTTCTATTATGAACTTAATTTGCCAACCAATTTTTGGAACTTGGTCGGTCTATTATCTGTTGAAGATTGGGTTTGAGTTTTAGTCCTGTTCTTTTGTTAAGGTTCATGATCGTTATGTAATGCGATTGCGGAGGAAAGTACAGTTCGAAGAAAGAAAACAGGCTAATCAAAGACGGGTAAGTAATTTTCTGCATTTTTATTAAATATTTTACTTTGATGGTATGTAGATTTATGCATTTATTTGGCAGACTTGACAGAGTAGAAAAATTGGGGAAAGTCAATGACTACTTAATCACTCTTTTGGGATTTATGTTGTTTGTACATATTTTATCAATAACATAAAAATGAACTAGAAAATTTTAAATCTATTACATTACTAGTCAGATAGAATCATGAGAAGTTTCAGATTAGACTACTGTCTATTCCCACTTTCTTTATGCTACTTTTCTTATCAATGAGTAGGGACCATTTCTCTTTACGTTATATATATATTAAAATTTGTGGTATAAATCTTTGTTGCTAATTGGGTGACTGAATTGGGGTTTTGGATTGATTCTTTTCTTATATAGTTGTGAAAGTTCATAAATCTTGTTTTTCCACAGGTACTTTCAGATTCTGAAACAGTCAGGTGGTTAAACCATGCTGTGGAAAAGATATGGCCTGTTTGCATGGAGCAGATTGTCTCTCAGAAAATTCTCCTCCCTATTGTACCTTGGTTCTTGCAGAAGTTCAAACCATGGACTGTTGTATGAACTCCTCCTTTACTCTTCGGTTCCTGGCATTTGGTCCAGTTGAAAGAGACATTTATTTTTTCTTTCCTCCTCCTTTAATGGCTGTACTATCTATTTATCTATATATATATATATATATATATATATATATATATATATATATATATATATATATTTGTGTTTTGCAGTCCATAATGGTTAATATTATACACAATTTAGTGTGTATGTATTCGTGAGTACCATATTCTGTGGAAAACCATTGTCTTATATAATCAAGTTTTGACCCATGTATGTCCTATGCCTTAGCAGTGCGTGTTTGTAAGAATGCCCTGCAAATTAGCTTCAGATATTAATGAGCATTTTATATATTTGCAGAAAGATGCCGTGGTTCAGCATCTTTACATGGGAAGATCTCCGCCAATGTTTACAGAAATGAGGGTTCTTCGACAATCTTCTGATGATGACCACTTGGTATATATATAATCATTACCCAGGCAGGATTGATATGTCATTATGTTGTATTTTGGTTTTCATGTTCTTGATTGCCGAATTGATTCAAAATTACGAACTGCAGGTTTTGGAACTGGGAATGAATTTCCTTGCTGCAGATGACATGAGTGCAATACTTGCTGTGAAACTGAGAAGAATGTTGGGTCTAGGGATGAGGGCAAAGTTGCATTTGACGAGCATGCATGTTGAAGGAAAGGTGAGTCACTGATATAGTGTTTAGTTAAATAAGTTGTACTCAAATTTAGTATGATGCATATAATAGAACTAATGAATTGAAGAAATCGATGTTAAATTACCTCAAATTAACAAGTCTTTCCCAGGTGATGGATTCTGCTTAATGGATTTTTGTCATGTTTGCCATCGGAAAACCATATCCTCAACTAAATATGGCTATCATATAAAAAAGTAACTTTGTCAAAAAAGAAAAAAAAGTTGAAAACAGTACTGAAAAATACTTTTCCGAATGTTAAAAAAGTACATATGCACAATCTGTAGGAATACACTTGTATGAGTGTATCTCAATATGGAACATTTTACAATGATGCACATTGGTTTGTCTCTCCATGTGTGGGGTGAGGGGATAGTGTTGAATCATGCATGATATAAATTTTCTGGTTCCAGTCTCTAACAGCTTAGACTTTTAGAGCAATTAGTTAGCTAGACATGGTATCAGATCTTTGATTTTGCAATGTGTTCGTTCAAGTCTTCCGGCTTGCATGTGGTTCATGCTTTATGTTGTCAGTGCAATTGCACCCTGTATCTCCATGAGTGAATTGAGGTTATCCTGTGCGGCAGTTTTTTTCTTTTTTTGGGGTGGGGGGTTGTTAAAACATGAGATACAATTTTATGTGGACTATATTTCTGGCAGCTTTCATTATAAAAGCAATCAATAACTTAACTTTTAGTATTTGATAATCATTCTTTTCTGGAAAATATCCAGCTTTACTACATGTGGAAATGGTACACTTAACGCAATATCAGTTCAGAACAAAAATGTGGCAAGGAATCTGAAGAATTGAAGCCCAGAGAAGCCAATAATATAATTATAGTTTCAAGTGTTTGAACTTTCCTCTTTCCTGTCAGGCTGGAAACAAGAAACTATTTTGTTTTAAAACTGTTATAGAAATGTGTAAAAAAGCAGGCATGGCATCAAAATGGAGGTATTGTGTTGGTTCCTTAAGTCACTCGCTTCATCTAGAATAGGGAAACCTTTGATAGAAGATTTGTTTAATTCGTCTTCCATATTTACAAGAATGAGATTACAATACCTTTAGTAAAATTACTTGAATTATTACCACTGTTTTACCTTAAAGTCATAACATTAGGCTCTCTTATCTTCTTCCTTTATATTGCAGCATCTGAAAAAGTCACTTGAATAATGTGTATAATTATCCGAAAAACAAAAGTGTATCATATAGATTTTTTTATCATCATTTTATCACACCGGATGTTCTCATTGATTTCCTCCCCTTCTGAGTTAATTAATAATATTGTTATAATCACTATTGCAGAGCAATTGGCATGGCTTGTAATCTATAGAGTGCTAATAAGCATCGATTTTCAAGCCTTTTATCTCTCTCTCTCTCTCTTGCAGGTCTTGGTTGGGGTGAAATTCCTTCGCAGGTGGCCTTTCATTAGTCGTATGAGGGTGTGTTTTGTTGAGCCACCGTATTTTCAAATGACTGTGAAGCCTCTTGTTGCTCATGGTTTTGATGTTACTGAACTTCCTGGAATTGCTGGATGGCTGGTAAGTAAGTTTCATATATTCTACACAATCAACTCTACACTCTCTCTCGCTTGCAGTTCCTGTATGTTTAACATCTTTTTCTTCTTAATTAGGATAAGCTTCTGGCTGTTGCATTTGAGCAGACACTTGTTGAGGTGAAGCTCTTCAGACTTAAATGCTCCTATGCCTTCTTGAATTGACCTGACACTTTTTGTAATTGTTATTTTATTTTGTTTTATTTAAATTCTTTGTTCCCTGGTGTGTCTGTTCCATGTTCTTCTGAACAAAGTGAAACAATTTAATTTTGTATGTTCCTCCCCCTCCCTCCCCGTCTCTCTCTCTCTCTCTCTCTCTTATTAGCATGTTGTTTTAGTATATATTCTACAAGCATTGTAAGTAGTAACAGTGCTTCTTGAGGTGCCTTTTTATCTGAAATTTTACTCTTTTCAGCCCAATATGCTGGTGGTTGATGTGGAGAAATTTGCTTCACCGCAACCAGGTAATTCATGACACTCTTTTTAAAAGTGATCTGTATATTCATTCAATCAGAGTAAGACATCGCTTCAAGAGAATTGTTAGTAACATTATTTTATGTAACTATAAGGCGTGTCACAATGTATGGATCTCTTCAGAATACGCTGATTCAAACATATTTTATTTAGGGTTGCATCGTGTTTTTTAAACATCACCCTTTTACACAAAGTCTGCTTTCTTTCTTTATTTTTTTCCCACTATACTGCAAAAGTCAACTGCAGTTTGGGAAACTTTAAGAAATATCAGTGGTTTAGGATTGAAAGTTAGATGCTTTAGAGTGTATAAGCCTTATATTATTTTGTGCCTTTTTAAGTGTACAACTATGGGTAGAAAATACAATGATAAAATAAAACTAGTACTGCTTTGGAAGTCTGGTAACCTTGCCGAAGAAAGGTACTCTTGATGTTTATAGGGCTGAATTGATGTATTTCATTGGATACCTTGCATAATGCTATTATGATTTGACCCAAGTAGTTCTTTCCCAGTGGTTGGAGGTTATTGTGGGAAGAATTGGTTAGATTAGTCATCTTAGATTTAATAATTGAAATACAAGCTATAGCTTTTATTTTTCTTTTTGAACAAAAGGGCTCTTCTTTAATAGGAATACTATATCGTAGAGAAGAAGAATTATAGGAAAGCACACCATTGCAATTATCTAGGGAAAACTTGAGTCTTGATTCCTGTTGTTCATCTTACTTCGGAAAGCACATGTAAGAGTATCTGGATTGGTGTGATTATTAGATGTTTCATAGCATACCCTTTTGTTAATCTATTCTTCTTCTTTGGGTATTACTCTTCTGTTAAATTATAAGTAAACATGTGGGGATCAAAATTCGCTGATATTATTCGGGGCGAGAGAGTGGGGTTCCACTGGAATTCTAAGGCCCGTGCTGGCTTCTCGGTTTCTCTTCCTTCAGTATAAGTTATCTCACCAAGTCAATTTCTTTAAAATTCAATGGACTTGTAGAAACTTTTACATGGGTTCAAACTGTTGTTTAGAACCTATGTATGTGTGTGTGTGTATATATATACTTTTGGAAGTGTGGATATTTTTTCTAAATTAGAATCAATTTCTTATGTCAGAAAATTGGTTCACTGTTGATGCGAAGGAGCCAATAGCTTATGTTTTGGTAGAAGTCGTGGAAGCATCCGACATGAAGCCATCAGACATGAATGGTGAATTTCACGCATGAGTACAAACCATCCACCACATCTCTAAACTTCTTATATTCATTATAACTGGAGATATTTGTCAGGGCTGGCTGATCCATATATAAAAGGGCAACTCGGCCCTTACAGATTTAGAACTAAGACGCAGAAGAAAACTTTGTCCCCAAAATGGCACGAGGAATTCAAGATCCCTATATATACATGGGAGTCTGCCAATGTACTTACTATCGAAGTTTGTGACAAAGACCATTTTGTGGATGACATGCTGGGGTCTGTTTCTTCATCTTAAACTTACAGAAAAGCTGTTAGTTCCTAACAATCTATATTATGCTATGCCATCAGAATCCATTTTCTCCCTCATTCTTTAATCTATTTTATGCTATGCCATCAGAATCCATTTTTTTTCCACTTAAAGAAAGACATTTTAATTTATTTAATAAGTGGACATTGTTTTGCAATTCCTCTAAGATGTCTTTTAGTTATTAGATAGTGGTCTATTACAATATTTATCCAAAGAGGTATCACATGCGTTTTCTTATTAAAGATTAACGAGTAAGTTTAACAGTTGTGTATGCCTCAGTGTAACTCAAGCATTAAATAAGTTTAAGTACTATATATGTTTTTTTTGCTCAAATTTTTGAGCAGTTGCTCTGTGTTTATAATTTTTATTAAAATGTTAAAATAAAAAAATGTTACGTGATTATTTAGTGAATATTACCTATTAAAACAAAAAAGTTTGCTCATGTGCATGATTATATCCAGAGATCAATTGATCCCAAAGTTGATTTAACAACCTTCCTGGAGCCTGTGTGGAAATTATAGTGCGCCATAGTTGCATCTTTTTACTAGTTGAATAAATCCATTTCATCATTCTTTTTGAGTATGATAAATTCAGAAAAGGTTGTGTTTAGCTTTCTACAGCCTGTGATTGATTATTTTGGCAATCTCTCTTTTGCTGCCTTATTTCACCCTGTGACAGTTGTTGGCTTCACTGATACTGGCTATGCACCAGTGCATATACGATTCGATGCTTTTAGACATTTTGTTCATCTGTTTTGCTGTAAAATTAGTCTGCAAATGCTTAGGTGATATGACCTCCAATGATATGCAGGGACTGTTCAATATGCATAAATGATCTCAAGGCCGGCCAGAGACACGACATGTGGCTGTCTCTCCAGAATATTAAAATGGGGAGATTGCATCTAGCAATAACTGTATTTGAAGTTGATGGGAAGGTAATACATTTCAGTTGTTTCCTGTGGAGTCTCGAGGCATATATCTATTTCTTGAATTGGAATCAACACCATTACTTGTAGCTAGAGACTGAAAATAAAGTTCAAGGTTTTGGAATGTAACTGTTCGTAATAACGTGTACAGGGAGCAGATCAACCATGTGATGGTGAACCATCAAATAATGAAAATTCCTTTGCAAGTGATGATGTGTTGAGAGAGTTTTCTTCTGGATTATCAGAAAAGTCTCCAAAAGTGGCAGACAAATTTGAACCTATCGACATTGAAGGGCAACAAGAAACTGGGATATGGGTCCATTGCCCAGGGACTGAAGTTGCACAAGTATGGGAGCCTAGGAAAGGGAAGAATAGGCTTACTGATAGTCAAATCCTAGGGGAACGTGGTGATTCCAATGGCAGTCTCAAGTCATCAGCGCCAGGCTCATCTCGCAATGACAGCAGTAGCACAGATGAAAGTCAAGATGGCAATAAAAAACAGTCAAGTCACCGAGTTCGGAGGGGCTTACAGAAAGTCAAAAGAGTATTTGGTAGAAGTGGAAAGGAAGATAAACTCAGCAGCAATGAAGTTCCGACTTCATCTCCACACGATAACATTAGGGCAGTAAATGCGAAAGGTGTAAACTTTATAGTGGAGGACAACCTTTCCACTCCTGCTAGTAGTCCAAAAGTGGAAGGGGGGGTTAATATGGAGGGAAGAGGTTCAGAAAGTCCTAGTAAGGGGCATGTGAAAGACATGGCAAAGAGCATTTTGAAGCATGCTGGAAATTCTGCTCGTGGCTTAAAGAATGTACTCTACCGGAAAGGGTCTAACAAGTCAGAAGGCGAATCAGGATCAGTACTTGCAGGTAGAGACATTTCTGTAGGATCCGACTCTTCAGACAGAGATTCTTTAGCATCACTAGTTGTTTTTCCCCAAGTTGAAGGGAATATAGTTGTTTCCAATCCTATATCTGGCTTTGGTAATGATTCTTTCAAGTTTGACGAACATAATGTTCAGAAAAGTCCGAATTACCGTGAAGTCAGACATCCCAGTGGATGAAAATAGTGTTGAAGGTTTCAAAGGGATACGTGACAGACTATCACACAGCTCAGAAGGAAATGGTCAAAAATCGGTTCAGGAGCATTTATCCGAGGGAAATTTGGGTGTCGATGAATAATACTACAGTTTTCTGCTTGGACAGCAAAGAATTAGTGCGCTGTCTTTTTGTTTGTTTTATACACAGAATAGAAGATGTGAAATATGGGGTGCTCATTTATGTCTGTTGTATTGTTTGTACATACTTCTAGACAACAAGTGGAATAATGGTTTTGAAGATGTACTTCAGATTTTACTGTTTTGACTATTTAGTCGTTGATTTTTTTGCTTCTTTTAGACGTCACAATTGTATTACAGTACTCACCCAAATCGGTTTTTTTTGGTATATTCTGGAGTAGTTAGGGGACTTCAAAATATTTCTTGGCAAGTATAATTAGAAATGCTACCGCTGAAGCGCCCCTTCTTTGCAAAGCAAAGGACGTGGGATCGAACCTTGGCGTGCCAAAAATTATTAAGGACAAATTAGACAATCCCCTTTCCCCCTCCTTTTTCATTTATGATATTCCTACTTTTCCGTCATGGTAGCAATTTGACATTTTGATAGTACTTAAATTTCAAAATGAAACCATGAGTTCTATAGACACAAGGTCTAAAAGAAATTCATTCCTGGCTCAGCACAGATTTTTAGTAATCTAAACAACTAGTTTCAGAGATATATAATTTACAGGATTTCAAATATTCTATTACTGTCTATAATCAATGCTATTGACATAATAATACATTGTTGTACCATAAATCACAGTGAGGAGGTGTGACAAATACCTATGAGCTAAAATATACTACTTCAAAATGTTATTTACACAATCACAAATGTGGGAGAGGCTCATCTATGCTTCTTTTTTCCAGCAAGAATGGGTTGAATTTGCAGTCTCCTACTGAAAGCTTCATTGAAAAGGAAACGAGTTTGGAAAGCTGAGATGATAGGGAGCCATGCCAGAGAAGCTATAGGCGCAAAAAGAACAACACCCATTCCATAATCATAAGCTTGAGCAAAGACCCGAGTGAAGTGCCACAATCCTGTACCCTCTATCTTTGGCCTAACAGCTTGCCCAATCTGCAAAACACTAAAACTATGAGTGCAGGGCACATGCGCCATGTTTCGCCATCAAAAAACCGAGGAACGCATAAATTTAAAACTTACCAATATTAAACCCCAACCTGTTGGTAAAAATGCCAGACAACACACAATTAAATCCATCAAAGATAATTTACAGATGATGGAGAGAGTTATTATGGTGGCTAGAAGCCCCAGGACAAGAGCTGCCTTAAAGATCCTGAATGCAAGGTGATGATTGTCACTGAGATAGTACCTTCCCACTTTCACTGCCTGTGCAGCACATTGAAAATATTGTAAGCTTAACCCATAGGTCAAGGTTAGATATAGACATTGTTTACAAGTAAAACATATAAATTGATATACATTTAATATTAAGGGATGTCTAGCAGTTATGTATTATAACCAGTATGATAGGAGTTTCTACCTTGACTAATAGGAAAATCACAATAATGACAACCCATGAGAGCAGATAAACAATAAAATTTTTGTTCTGCCCAGATATATCGAGGTGATAGACCAGACCATACTGGTAAAGGAAAAATCGGAGAGAAAGAAGTATCTCAATCAACCGAGAACACAGCCCTGAATGTCGAAGGTGGGCTTGCTCATCATTCCACCAAGACTGCCAGCTCTTGTCCTGTTGAATTCCTATACCACCCTGCTGCTTGATCCACTTGTTCCAGTCTTTCCAGTCATCCACTACCTTTCCCCAGTTGAATCCAGAAGGATTGAACAGAAATGGAGCAAACAACCAAGTCATTGCCAAGAACCAGACAGAATACGTGATCAACACATATGCCATGCTGCTTCGGTAGGATCTACGAAACAAATCATAAACAACCAACAAGAGCAGTAGCTCGAATCCTTTCATAAAGTGACTCCTTGAATATAGTCTATAATTCTCAGTGAAGCTGGCATGAAACACCACAAACTTTCGACCTGTATGTCTGTACTTAGCACCCCCATGAAGAATTGTTCGACCATAATAGTGAGATTTTGTGCCAAGGTTAAAAGTGAAAAAAACAGCAGCTAGTTGCAATTGCATGAGGACAAAATCCTTGAGAGCAGTAAGAAATCCTCTTTCAAGTCCAATCTCCATTACCATTGGTAATCCCGTTAAGAGTCCAAGCTGGATAAATGATTGAGAGGCTAAAGCAGTTTCCAAGGACTGTATGTTCTGGATTTTAGCCTCAATAAGAATTGCTTTTTCCAAACCACTGAGAACCAGGTAAAGCTGTCCGTAAAGGAAAACATAGATTCCAATTACTGATATCTGCAAAATTTCCAATATTAAAGGTATTCAAATTTAACATTATCACGTATAAGAGAAATAAAAGAATCAGCATATTTTAGCCCAGTTTAAAAAGAGGGTAGTACGAAGATAAGGTACTGACTACATGATGGTTATATAGCATAGTTTTTTTTTCCTGTCAGCTGTCATAAAAACCAGGGTGGTACTTCCCCAAGTTCCCCACAATCAAACAGTACATTTCTTCTGAATATTTCAAGAGATATAGTTTAAAACACAATATTCATCTCCTCTGTGGCTTATACTGAAATGTGTGGGTAGAAAACTGAAGGACATGAAGGATGTTTGCAAATTTCATTCTTCGCATTTAATAGATTAGGTTTTCAGTAAAAGTAGATATTTCAACATTTTTTTTACCCATCAAACAGTCTAAACCCCAGCAATGCTAGGATAATGATAGCTACTTATGAATACAGAAATTTAAGACGGTTTGTAGTTCCTTTAACTATTGATTCAAAAGAGCTTAAGCTACAAGGTATTATCTTATACTTTTGAAGTAAAATACTGAAGTAAGAGGTCAATCAAATAAAACTGTCAATATCTAACAGCTCAAAGGAAAACTAGTATCAACAAGTTACCAGGCTGCTAAAGTAAAACCCAATGGTTGTGAAGTAACAAGAAAGCATCCGGAAGAAATCAAAGCGACGTCCAAGACGATATATGTCACGGCTAATAGTTTGTTCACTGTTCCCATTTGCTACTTTGGCTTCAAACTTTGAGATCTGGTTAAGGCCTACATCACGACCTTTGCCAACTTGCATATATTCATGGTATGTAACATATCCCCGTCGTAATGTAGTATTATACCCTGTATTATATGAGATTATTGTTAGTACAAACCAAACAAAAATTTTTGTTTTCAGGAAGAGAAAACATTGAACTATATTAATTCCTACCAGCAAAAACATCCTCACTCAAGTTAATTGTCTTTGATGCTTTGCTTATGCCACCTCTTGTTAAGTGAAATACCCTGTCAAACAAATCTGGATGCCCATAATGGAATCTGACCCTGCATATAAATATGTAAGAATTATAAATGACTGAGCTCATGCATATTATTGGATAAGATTAGCTTTGCTAATAACGGGAGAATCTAAGGGTGGAGTATAGTAAGTGAAGGGAATGAAAAGAATGAAATAAGAAATGCACAACCAACTGTTTATTAAAATACATGAGATTACTAAGCAAAAATGCCCTTAGTGTTTAGTTGATACCAAACAAAATTTACAACACACCAAAGTTCTCCAAAGCTAAATTTCAACAAAAAGCTGGTAAAAAGAAGGCATGTTATACCTGAGAGGATTTGCTAGGATCCTTTGACCAATGGTGACAAAGCTGGTTTCCTGATAAGACATGAACCATGCTAATGAAGAAACACTGCATTTAAAGAGATGAGATAAATTCTTAATCCATGACTTAGCTATCAGAGATATAGTTGCAGATTAGTTGAAGATTTATTATAAATCAAGATCCATAGTCATGATTGGTCCACTTGATGCTTTATCATAATTTGATGGAGCTATCTACTTATCCAAAAATGAGAGTCCTATCTGTCTTTTTTAACTTGCTATATGCAAATTAAGGTCTACCTAGGAAATAGCCAAACACAATTTGTTTCAATAATATTTTGCCAATAACAAATTATAGTCTTAGAACATTAAGAAGAAATTGATCCAATAAAGATTATGTCAAAGTGTATACGTAATACCTAGTCCCATACTGGAACATGTGGGTTATACTGTCATGTATATAAAATCTCAACTCTACTTTCAAGAATACCAAAAACTTGTCATGAATTTTGGATGGGCCAGGTAGTGCTATTGGGACTAGATTGAACCTTATTTTGGACCAGAGTTTGTACTCGAGTTGTTACAAATGAAATCATAACCAACTCTCAAAAGCTCAGATTGAATCATCTAATCCAGATCAAACCATCCAATCTGTTACTGGAGGCGAGGACAGAAAGTTATGGCCTATGAGTAAATAGGTCGACTATGTCAGAAATTTAAGTGGGTAGATTGTAACACCCCAGTCCCACACCAGAATATGTGGATCAGAAATGTACATTAGATCTCAACTCTTACAAACAACTTGTCAAAACTTTTGGGTGGACTTGTAGTGGGCCAAGAATAAGTGCTCTTTGGAGTGAATTTAGACTTATTCCAGTCTCAGGTTTGGACAGTATCTTAGGAAAACCTTATCATGTGTAAGAAAAAGTAAAATTATGAGTCATCTGGATTGGTGATATAACTGTTTCAAGTATCAATGAACAAACCTTCCTGTGAATATGTGTTCCCTCAAACCAAGTATTGTAGGACGGTGCGTTCCTTGGTGCTGTAAAAATTCTTGCAGGACATTTCTCATCTTGAAAGCTTCTTCCATATAATTATCCTGGAAAATAGAGTTTATGAGATTAGATTACTAATAATCCATTACGCTTCTAAATTTTGAGCCTGAGCATACTTGATTCATGTCAATGGCTTGGAGAGCTTCACCACGTGTGAAAATTATTGCGTGATTTTGATTTTCAGGTTTCCCTTCTCCAATATTTGGCGGACCTGGAAGCTTTATGCGATATATTTCCTATAGAAAGGACAATCATACATTATTGTTACAAAATTAATAGGGATAGTCCTACAGTTTGATTAAAAAATTAAATATGAATGAAAACTTCACACATCCTTCCTTTCTTTATCGACCTCTATATTTTGATTAATTTAGTCTTTTTATTGTTGAATCATTGGAAAAATATGGTATGTTTCAAAAGATTGATGACACGAGTGCAATGATTAGTTATAGACATTGGTGCAATAATTCCCACATATCGATATGCATATACCAAAATTAAAAGGCGTTAATACCAATTGAAAAAGGTTAGTGTGAGACTTTTAAAGAATGGTGACAAGACAAATGAAAGTTATAACAAATTACCTCTAGATGGGTACATAGCTAGCTATGCGCATGTTCGCCTATGAATCATAGCTTTTTAGTTTCTTTGAACATACAAACAAGTCTATAGAAGACATTATGTAAAGATCTTGTTTTCTCCAAACAAACAATCTTTAGATGTAGTTAATCAAGTAGACAAAAGGACCACCATAATTTCTCTTCATAACTTACATAAATACATCTAAAATACTAAAAGAGAATAGTAAATTTTGTGTTGCCAAGGGTCACATGTACAGGGACATTCATATAGACTTAAAAATAGATGCTTTTAAGTTCTAACAACCAGGACATGTTTGCAATCATATGGTACTACAATTTCTTTAAAAAAAATAAAAAATTCAAACAATTGTGACGAAGGTTGTAACACCCCAATCCACATTGGTTAATGTGGGATATTTTGATGTGTTTATAAGAGCCCAAGTTGTTATCATTAATACCTTTAGTCATGACCTTTTGGATGAGCCTGTGGTGGGCTAAGATGACCTAAGAAGATATTATTGAGACAGCGTATTGGGTCTTATTCTGCTATGATTTGATTCGGATTTAGGATTTGGGCCGGGTCGTTACATATGGTTTCAGAGCAGACTCTCGAAAACTCGGGTCGGGTTATCCGATCGGGTTACCGGAGGTGAGAACACGAAGGCGGGTCTATTAGGCTGCTAGTATTATCCCACAATGGCTAGAGAGGCAAAGTTTATGGGGTCTTGTGTGACTTTGTGTTCGGCCTGATGAGAACGTCAGGTATTTAAGTGGAGGAGTTTGTAACACCCCAGTCCCACATTAGTTAATGTGGGATATTTGGATGTGTATATAAGGACCTAAGTTGCTATCATTAATACCTTCAGTCATGACCTTTTGGGTGAGCCTATGGTGGGCTAAAATGACCTAAGAAGATATTATTGAGACAACACATTGGGCCTTATTTTGCTATAATTTGATTCGGACTCGGGATTTGACCCGTGTCGTTACAAAGGTGGTCTTCCACAGTTATCAAGGTTTTGAAATATTTTTTTTGGGAATGAAAATATCAATTTTGAGTTGTTTTTTTGTTATGTAATAATCTTAAGCAAAATCCAATCTTTAAACAGAGTTCAGATTGTACCATAAATGACAAAATCTTATCCTACTTTACTTTCTTTTTTGTAAATTTATGTTGGAAATTGTTTCCTATATTGATGACCATTTTAGAAAAATGTTTCCATTGCACCACCTAAACAACAGTATAAGCTGTATGATTGTTGTCTAAGTAGAAGAAAATGTGCAGATGCTTTTAAGAAAGTAATGCATCTGATAAGCAACTACTCTTAGTGTGTAAATTTTACATAATTCAGAAACCAAAACTATAACGTAGTAACAAATTACACTATTATTGCTATAGTTTTATATGGCTCCATTTGAAATTACGTAACTATATGATTGTTCTTCACTTCTTATATAGGCTATGTTAATTTTGATATGGTCCATTAACTTTAGGAAGTCACTTTCAAGTCACATAGTATGAAATATATATATTTTTTAAAAAAGCCAATGAACTATCCCATAATACTATTGTTGTCATATTTCTCCAATACCTGATCAAAACCATTGACAGCTTTAACTAAGATGGATGAATAAACCTTTGGAGGCTTATTTGCCACAATCCCTTCTTTCTCCTCGACATAAGCGACACGCAAAGAAGGATACCTTTAAGATAATAGACTAGCTAATGTTTAGTTGATGGTAAACAATATACTATTAAAGTTGACTGAATGAGTTGGTAATTTTTCACTCTATAGCAGTAAAAGATTACCTTATCATTAAATCAAGTATGTCTTGGGCCTGGGGGTGTCCGGAGGACTTTTGTGAACCAAACAGTTGACAAGAAATGACGTGCGTGAATTTCAAGTCAGCTAGTGCATCAAGTTGAGCTGATAATGTATCATTCCCCCTTTCAATGGCATCATAACCCTGAACAATATCTGGGTGCAACGATGAACAACTCACACCACTATCCAAGAAAGATTGATAGATTTGGGCTCACACACAAAAAAATAAATATAGCATCATGCAAATTTCAGTGACAACTTTTGAGTAATTACATCTAAAGCAGAAAGTTCAATAGAATTTCATGCACCATACCATCATCTTCAGCCATGTCAAGGAACGCTTGTAACTTTAAGGCTTGCCTATAGTACATCATTCCTCGGACTGTTGTTCCCAGAGAAGTTAAAATGGAAGTTAAATTCAAGATTAACACATCATCTCCTAGTTTATTAATTAAAAAGGGAAAATACTGGATTCTTGCCACTCACCTGTTCTGCTCAGAGTCTGTCCCCTAAATGAAGCCCAGTCTCTGAGATCTTCCTCCTTGATTTCATCACTTGAATCATGAAAATTTTCATTTCCCATGCGTTCCAAAAAGTTCTTCCACTCATCTGCAAGATGAAAAAAGGAAAGGAAATAACTGAATGCTAAGAGTTCAATCAAAGTATATGGAACAGAAAATTCTAATTTTCAAGTTCTTTGAAGAAGTACTAAATAGTAACCTGGATATATCCTCTGCATATAAAAACTGATGGAAACCCCTTCTTGGCTTGAATGAAGCTCCTTTGTCGAAAATTTAACTTCTTCCAGGTAGTGTGGAGTCAAAACACTATAACCAAAAGAAATCAACTAAAATAGAAAGAACAAGCTTATACGCGTGTGATTAAATGCCTTTGATGAATGGTTATAAAGTTAAAGAAATCAATCTAAAGAACATGTTTTATGAATGTTTACAAATCTTTTCCAAAGGTTAAAGTATTGCCTGAACTTCACTAAAACGTTACCTAAAAATATTGTACAATTGTTTGTAATTCTTAGAAGGAACAAGAAGACAAGAATAACACACACATGGAAGAGAGAAAGAGGAGGTACTTCTCTATAAAAGTCAAGTAATATACTGTGCCTGCAAAACTTCGCTTAAAACGAGGAGAATTATGATGCTGTGTGATAACTTGGGAATTATGGATGTTGTGTTTACTTTGAGTTGACTTCAACTGCTAGAAGCATATAACCTTGACACCTCGTAAAGAAAATACATTTACCAGAATTAACAGTTTAGACGTATATCAGATATAATGCGAGCAAATACTTTCTTCTCCTCACAAGTGCTTCATACTGAACTAGTGGGATGGAAGAGCAGTATAAAATTTTGCTTTTTATTTTTATATTTTCCTATTCAAATCATTAGTGTCTTTATTGTCTTGGATGAGAACTTTTTACTTTTTTATTTTATTGTACATAGTAATCATATAGTTTCTCTGAAAAAATGCACAAAAAACTTGAAAACTACAATACTGCCACTATTTGTGGGAAAACATAAAATGCTAGCTGATGATATATATCAGACCTGAATACTTATTAAATAAAGATAAAAAAGAAAGAAAAAAAGATTAACCTGAATGACAACATGTTGCGCACTTTTGGAGCACTAGGAATATCCATAAAGAGAGAAGTGGCAAAAAACGAAATCCGCCTTCGAGCCTCCAAGTTTGAAGGCATGTCCAGTGCTGTATCTTTGACGGCAAGTAGCAAAAGGAAACGCTTGATCTATCATCCAAAGATTAAATCAGTCTTGTCACTTGAGCTGTGAATAATAAAGATCATCACAGGGATTCATGATTTTTTGATGGAAGACAAATTACTTAATGAAGCAAAATAAACACCTGGTCATTCAAAGGGCCACTATTTGGCAAAGGGAAATGGATTGAATGCTTTGATGCAAATAATTGTGGTTCAGCTTGACTGAAAAGTTCAGTTGAATCTACCTCAAATTGTTTGTCAGAGTTAAGTGCATCCAATGTTCTGTGTGCATGGAGAATGAAATTTAGTGAATAAAAGAAATTGAAAGCTGATCGGAATCGAAGCAGAAATTCTGAGTGCACCAACCTGGAACCATTTAACATAAGATCATTTGTAACAAGTTCCAAAACGTCTTGGAGTACTTTCACGACTTTAACATGCTTATCTTCATCTCCCTCAACCTTAAATATGAATATAATGTCATAGAGGCTCAAAGACTAGGAGCACAACTGTAATACTAAGTTCCCAAGTGCAGTATTTACCAGTAACTCAACCAATTCAATGCATTTAGTGTGTAGAGATGGAAGTTCACTCATCTTGAGGTCCTCAAGAAGGCTTGATCTTCCAATGCTTTCCTCAATCTCACCCTCTATGCCAAATATTATCCTAAGAAAGGAATGTAGAGTAAAGTATATTTAATATTAGGCGGCTATGAAAAGGAGGCCTCTAAACTTGTTGATGCATATGGATTTTAAATCAATACGTGGTAGTTTCCTTAAAGTTCATTTGTTGATAAAACACATAAAAGGTTCTTGTGCCAACAAGCACAGAAAAAGAGATATTTCATAATGCAGTTTATGCTACCTTCTCTCCAGATCACCCACTACAAGTATTTCAAGGATGTTTTTAAGTGATTCATAGCACTCTTTTACAGCAAAGCACATGAAGTCGTCTTTTTTAATCTTCTTAAGAAGATTTGCATCTTTTCCCATAAAATCCCTTGCCATGCTCAATGCTGTTAAAAACTGTAGAGAACAGGAAGACAAACACTTAGATATTAATAACAATTTCACATACATGCAACAAATTAGAATGGGAACAGAATACACTACCTTATTTGCTAGAAGAAAAACAGGCCAACGAATCATGCCAGACAACAAATCTGACGAGAAGGGTATTTTCATCAAATCCACCTCCCTGTTAATAGAATATACGTTCATTAGATTTCTACAAATACATGTCGAAATTAACAAAATGTATCAGAAGAAAGTTAACTTGTTGCTTATCAGGTCCTCTTCTCGTAAGCTACTGATAATTTGGTTCCAAACAAGAACAAACTTCACAAGCCCATTCTTCTCTTTTTCCGATACCTGAAACAATATCAGTTAAAGAATGAATCAATAATTGAACACAAGATTCTTTCAAACAGCTTAGCCACACATTACAAGGTCGAAATGCCTATACCTTCTGAAATCTTTGGTTAAAGAACCTTTTTCTGTTTTTATCATTTCTTGTTGGTGGCGGGATGAGGCAATGATTGAATGCAGAAGGCAAGGCCTGGAATCTACTTCTCAGCATCCCTAATGTCCGAATCTACACAAAATAGGAGTGAGACTAATAACGTACTATCGTAGTACTGTGAGGAGATTGAGATAGCTTACCTCTCCTATATGATGCAGAACTCCATAAACTCCACCAAATATTGCACAGTAAACAGAATACCAAATTTGTGTGTCCATGAAATATACCTGAACAATACATGTGCCACAGACATTAAAGATGTTTGCCAGAGGACAATTCATATGTATTTATTGTTAACAGACGTCCTACAATGCATCTATACTACATGCAAGTTTTGGTCCACCGCATATATTCAGAAATTAAGAGAGAGTGATTCTGACAATTTTTAGGTACTCACAAGAATTATAGGAGTCCAAATAGCCGTGATAGCACCAGCATTACTCTGGACTGATTTGGCAACAGTTTATGTCAGATAAATGAACACCAAAAATATTTTAATCAAGTTACTTTGCACATGAAAGGGAAATTAATAAGGCTTACCTTTAGGAAAAAGCTCATGCCAGTCATAATTTTTCACCCCAATTTTCATGATCTGTCTTGTTGGTGCTATAAGTGGTTTTATCTGCACAATTTCCATTGGCTCTGTGAGTTCAAAAATTGTTATGCGTACTTCCCCTCTGATTATCAATATTATAAAAATAGCTCATCACCTCTAGCAAATAATTTCATGTGGGATTACATTTAAAATGCTTTACAAAACACCCGTAGACCTCTGGTTATGCTATTGTACACTATATACCTCTAGAATGTTGTATATTTAATTCATTCACCAACTTCAAAGGATAAACCCTGAAAGTTTTAATACGTAATTTGGTAACAATTTCCTCATTCAATAAGAATAAACTCCAGAAGCCCACATGACAATTCCTATGATATACTTCTGTCACCATCAACACAATCAGGAGTTTCACTATAATTCTCCCACTAGTTCCATCCTTAGAAAAGTAGTGCAGAGCAGAGGAAAGAAACTGTTGCATAAAATTATAGAACGAGAAAAAAAACTCATGTACAGAGTTTTCAACTTGTATAGTTGTATGTATGTTACATGAAATTTAATGTCCTGGCTAATCCGGCCACTGGAACCAGGTTCAAGTTTAGTTTATAAGGAAAACAATGTTATTATGATATTTGGTTGTCATGTTGAATGAGCGGAAGTTAAGGAAACTCACCTCAAAGTTGTAGCTAAATGAAAATTTGCTTAGTAATAACAGCACCCAGAACAATGTGTATCTACAAGTAACATCAAAGATACACAATCAAGAGTGGTTGGTGAAAAACAAGAATAACCAAAATGCTTAATTGTAGGAATATAGGAAATACTTCAAAAGGGAGAGCTGACTTTCTTGCATTCCTCGTCCGACGTATAGCCTAGGCTACATGATACAGAAAAAAATGTGAAGGAAAATTGACAACTTTGATGATTAACTTTAAAAAAAACACTTACGTCACAAAAAAAACAAAAAAAAAACATGCATCTTGTACAATATCACTGGAAAACTGAAAAAGATGAAAGAACAAACAACGACGTAAGTTCAAAAGTATCTGGAAGTGCTACAAAATAGAAAAGTTCATCCTATGTGACTTTGGCTATGCCTAAGTAAAATGGTAAAATGAGAGTATAGTTGACACCATACAAGCCTTCTTTAGTAGGGTCAACTTGAGTCACGTTTTATACTTAAATAAAGAAACCTATATCTTTGGTACAAAAGCAGTTGTTAAGCTTCAAAAGGTAATGATGAAGTTGCATGGGCTTCAAATATTCCAAATCATCGAGAATAACCAAGCAGTGTCTTGGGTGAAAACCTTGGTTGAATGGACTCAAGCACTCATGTTGCACATAGATGTGTATCTTGATGTCTCCAGCAAGGACTGTGGTCTCACATATAAATTAATCCATAAATATACGTCTTATCATACGATAACTGATAAGCAGAAGTTCAAAGTATTCAACAAAATATATATTGATGGGCTTCTCAACACATTTGGGGTAATATTCTGAACTAGTCTCCTCAATTATTTAAAGCATGATAAGAAAATTAGTATTTCCAATGATTAACAAAATAGTAGGTGAATATTTAAGTACCATGGTTTGCTAGTTGGCGTACGTGGAAATGCGATTTTTAAGGGCATATATTATGCCTTGCGGTATTCAGGAATATCTGTTGGAGCTTCTAGACACTGATGGTTTAAAGTATGCTGATCAAAATTTCTAAATTTAAGAAGAGAGTGAGACTATTGATGTAGACATTAAGACTGAAGATAATGTAATGTCAGATTCTTACATGTTTAGTAAGTAAGAAAACTTCACATAATCCATTCAGAACATTAATTAAGGCTTCAGAATTCACTAAACTGCTACTCCTAATCCTTGAGATATCCACATTGCTAGCTGTCAGCTATATAAGGACCTCACACTAAGAAACTTTAAATACTTAATAAGTGGTTCTTTAAAGAAGAAACAGAAGGTGACGAGCTTATGAAAAATTGGATCCTTCATGTTGGTTTTGGGTTGTATTGGCATGAAACTTAGGGCTCTTGTAGATGTGGATTTGTCAAGTGAAATCAAAGAGTTATTTCTTTCTCTCTGTTTTTTTTTTTTTTTTTTTTTGGGGGGGGGGGGGGGGGGGGGGGGTGCAGAAGCTATTTCCGCTGTACTGATGATGCTTGATTCATCATTTGACTTTTTGATAGATTCTCGTTTGGAACTATCTAATAACTTCGAACACATTTTGCGTACTTGAAGTTTGCACTCTTTTTGAGATTTTTAATACACTGATAATAACCTATCAAAAAGATAAAAAAAAGAGAGATTATGTGGATGGAAATTATACAAGTGTTCTCAGTGCATATTATTTTATTATGTGTATGCCGTCGATACTTTTAAGACCTTGCCTAGAAAAAGGTAATGAGCAGAAATGCTACCTGTGTCCACCAAGACAAAATGGTGCAAATTCGGTAATTTGAGGTCTCAATGTATCTGCCAACTGCTGGTACAAGAAAAAGAACCATATCGAGTGCATTTGTTAGCAAGTAAAATGCCACTGCAACCATATAGGAAGAATAGCACCATTCTCCAAGCCAACTCCCATATTGTGAGGAATAACATGTATATTTTTTTCTAGAGCTAGCATAAAATATAGGAAGAATGATAGTCCATATCACTGCAACAACCATCTTCAGCACATTTTTCTGAATTTGTGAGGAGTCCATCGTGCATCTAGCATTCCATGTAAAGGTGATGTCAAGAACAGCTGCAAGAATGGTAAAATTTTCAACTAACAATATATGTAGGTTAAAAATTGTCGAAGGAGAAGAAATGCTGCTTTCAGTAAAAGTAACATTCTACATTCCGTTATAGGCTTCAACACCAGTCCTTCTAACACCATCAGTTAAAGCCCCTAAACAACACTGGTGGTGGAGTCTAATTAACATTTCTGAATTCCTAGAGTTTGGTTAATATTTCTGCATTATATCTATCTGTCATCAAAATCAGTTCAACAAGCCTCGCAAACAACTATCAATGATATTACACCCCAGTAAGTCACAATATTTATGCTGTACATACTACCTTCTCTAAAACAGTTCGTTGGAATAGACAACTAGGAATTTAAACTCTAAAACCTCCTATTTGTTGTTTTAATAGTCTCTAGAAGAAGCTAAGATCATGAGAATATATTCCAAAGAACTTATCCGGAAAATGGAAAAGCTTTACCCACAAGCATAAAATGTCTCGCATTCACTTTATAGAAAAATGATAAATGCTTTACATTTCAAATTAGATTGTGTTTAAAAAAAGTTGCCATGCCATAAACCACCATTTCCAAAAACTGCCAAAATTTGCAGTCCAGAAATAGTACCCTTTTTTGGGACAGTGGTAGTATGTATCTCCCTTGTTAAGAAATTAAAGCTAAAATAGCACAAATAGCACCTAACCTTGTATAAGTTTAAGGACTGCAGATGTAATGAAGACACTCATAATATCTTCAAGTATTTTTGCGTCAAACACTTGTAACGGAGATTCCACATCATTAGATGCCATAATTATCATTGCCTGGAGAAAGCAAATAAGAGTGGAAATGGAGAAAACATTGGAAAGTACAAGCGGTAAGGAAAAGCAGATTGTTGCTTAAACACACCTGAAGAGACAGAATAAGAAAGCACCACATTCTGTCGAAGCTTCTGAAAATCTGCCAAAACGAACGGACCTCTACAAAATTCGTCTTCCCCAACCATTTTGGCTTTCGCCCTTCATCTGTAGCATCCTGAAAGTCACTACTGGGTGAGTATGACAGTTTCAGGAAGCACAGGTTTTATGAAAACAAATATTAACAGTGGTCCATGATTGCAGATAAATATAATCTGTCACTGGATGTATATATAATCATGCATACATCACAGTCATTCTTTATGCATGTTTTAATGAGAAACGAATTGGTTTACCCCAATTTCTTCGTCTTCATTTCCTTCTCTTCTCTTTTCCTCAGTAGTCGTAACTGACGTCTGAGACTTTGTGCGTTTGGGCTCACTTAAATTTTGTACACAGAAGAAATCATGGTTCTGACTCATGGGCCAACCTATTTGAAAACAATCAGGAGACCTGTAGATACGCAAGGGCCAACCTACAAGTTTTTAGCATAATTGCAAAGAAAATAGACGTAATCAAGTGACTATGAATTCAATTGTACCAGAAATACTCGTTCAAATCATCATAGTTTCTCCATGTAGAATGATCAGTCGTCCCATTTTTGCTTTTCATAGCTTCCTTTAGTTAATGGCAAATAAAGTTAGAAACTAGATTGAAAAGAGATGCATATATTACATAAAGTTTTGAAAGTTCAGTACCTCTTGAATAACCTTGTACACTGGGAAGACTATATTGTTCAGAAAGGATTCTGATTCTCCCCCATATGCTGGCATGACTTTCTCACCAGTCATCATACTAACAGCATCAATCAACATACTATGCAGTTCATATGCCATCTGAAAAGAATACACAAAAAACTTAAATCCACGAAGTTGTTAACTAGGAACCCAGATTATTTTAAAAGTTCACATATTATGACATTGCATTAATAAATAAAAAATAATGAACAGATGCATTACAAGTTATAAGTCAATGTTCTCAGTTACTCATCATATCAGCATTTCATATTAATGATTTTTCCTACTAAATGCTTAAGTATTTAATGGACCAATCCATCATCAACATCAAAACTCTACTCAGAAAGTTCAATTCTTTTATATCGAGTACTACAAAGTTAGTCTATGAATTCTTCACACAAATGAAAACACCAATGAATTTTGGTTTAATTAGACTAAATTTTAGTGAAGACCAATTCTGACTAAGAGTCTTAGACTTGCCCAATCCAAAACCAAGTTAAAATCAAGAGAGGATTAGAACATAATGCATATATGTATAACAAAGTAATAAAAGGAAACTGGAATGGGAAAAGCAATGGAATAGTAAGGTAAAATATGTACATGTGGACCTGACAATAGTAAAACACAAAGGCAATAAAGCCATAGTTATCCAAATCGTATGATACGTATCCCCAACGGCTCCTCCCCCACCCATACATCATTCCAATCTAATCCTCTTTCCATTCCAAATCACAGAACAAGTATACCTCACAAACCTCTCCCATCCACTAGCAAAGACTTTACCACACAAACTCCACAAGGAAATCTGTAACTTTTGGTAACCCAAGCATCCTTATCAATCGCAAACTAGTGCTCACAACTCTTTTCCACAACCTATTCTCCTCAGATGCAAACCTCTACAACCATCCTTATCAAAGTTCACCTTTCAACCAAAAAGTTGAAACAAAATCAAGTAAACATTCAGTGATGAATTTTCAAGGGGACAATTAATTTCTCGAATAGCTGGATAATAATCTCCCAAATCTAATTTGCATGATATTAGGTAAAATCAGTAAAGCACCAACATGAGCTTGCTCCCTATGGTCCATATCTACGCCAATCTTCAGGATTGATCATGTCTGTTCCATTGGCCAAAGAGAGCCTAGAGAAATGGAATGACAAGTCATCCATCTCAATTGATTCCTCTATTTAACGTCTCTGATCAAAGAGATCCCCTCAACAACTTTGTAATCCTGTAAGACTGTAAGCCATCTTAAAAATATAGTTGTTCACCTAAGCCAATGGCAAGAGAATAATTCTCAGATACCCTCCTCCTCCTCCTTCAATAAAGGAAGGATTTTTCTACTCCCATATAGCCTTTTAATGAAATTTCACACTATCTTAAAATTCAATTACTTAAAGGTTCCCTAGTTAAACATGACCCAAGTCTTTCATATCCAATCAATTGACCTGGACCCTAAGAAATTAGATAGAATGATACCTTCCAGAATAATAAAGAGTTGCTTAGAAGAAAGAAGCAGAGGATATGATATTAGAAGGTTACCGAGCCTTAAAAACTATAGTCTCTCTCAAACGTTCTTGTTTTGAATGTTACTATTTAACTAAAGACATAAAGTTTCCTTCAATATTTTATTATTTATTTTTCAATTTGGCCCATACTTAAATGATGCATAAAAAAATACTAAGAAAAAAATCCTTTGCAGTTTGTCAATTGCGAGAACTATTGAAATATGCTTTTATGAGACAACAAACTTGTACAACTTCTTGTAACAAACTAAGTTTTTCAATGAGGTTATAACTGAGAATCAATCCCAAGGATCAGGTGATAGCAATAGAATCTCAACTTACATGATGAAATATATAACAGAGACATTCTGGCATAAACCTCAAGTTTGCAGCTTCTCCCCATATAAGAAGATAAAGTCCTATATATAAGAGTTTATATTGTTGGGCTTCTTGCTTTAAATATGGCAACCTGCATTGGAAAAAGAAATATACTAAGAAACAATTGTAGAATGTATCAGCTAAACTAATTGTAAAAGCTAAACAGTGTTAAATAGTTTTCATGACAATCCTTCGAATTTCAGAAACGGGAAGAAAGAGATAAAAATGGCATAAATGCAAAAGATATAATGCAGGACAGACATTTGTCCAAAATCAAATAAATTGAAGCGGAATCCATGGAGTTATTAAAGTTAATTTTTTTTTTTAAAAGAAGACAGAGTCTCTAATACCGCAATGTAAGATTTTGATTCTTACCTGATGTTACTTTTTCTCCCCAAAAATTTGCACCACTCTGTATAATTTTTAAAGAATTTCTTCATCAGTTCATCCACAGCTCCATCCCCCAACTGATATCACAAAAATGATTTGCGGCACAAACTTAAAGGGTGGATTATTTGAAGAAATAGATTAAATCTCTATCTTATAAATTAAGTACCTTTGACACATATGCTCGCTTATTACTTAGCCGAATATGGGTGTTAGCCAGGAGTAAAATCAGATGCTCCCTCTGATTGGCAACATTTCCTTTCTGACAGGAGGCAAACAATAAGAGTGTGAAGAACAGGTTGTCATAATCTGATAGTAATCGAATAAACAAAAACAACTCTTCCATCAAATATAATCATTGATTCAGTTATGACGGATGCACGATTAAATGCATAGAATATGGGAAATAGAGTTTAATAAGAAATATATCAGGATTACCTGAAAACCAAAGCAAAACTGGAGCCAATCAAACAAGTCAAGGTAAGCCACACGTCTTCTAAAATCTTCAAGAAATGGCAGACCACGAACATTGCGAACAGCAGCCACTGAAAGTTTAATCTGTATCATTATGTTAGTTTCTCAATATATAATTTTCATTCAATTACAATTTGCATATGCTGCAGAGAAAATTCTGATATTACTCAGTGTAGTTAATCGGCCTCAAAATGTGCCATTAGACAACATAGCGT
Organism: Hedera helix; assembly: GCA_947179155.2. Classification (NCBI taxonomy): domain Eukaryota; kingdom Viridiplantae; phylum Streptophyta; class Magnoliopsida; order Apiales; family Araliaceae; genus Hedera; species Hedera helix. The sequence continues at coordinate 59,770,993 of OX359265.1, read as the reverse complement.
TTTCAACTGCAGCCCTGAGGAGCTTAATAACTTAGCAGAAGCTGAAACTATTACCAATGATATAAGTAGGATATTTAAAAGGAATGTGACTAAATTATATTACAACATCAGACCTCAGGAAGTTGCATTATTGCTTGATGAACACCTCCTTGATCAAGGGGAAGAATGTTATACGGCACATAGAATTCGGACTTTGCTCTGACGCTATCACCATCAGCTAGGGCCTATTTAGGAGACAAAGTACACAAATGAGGACATATAATGTAATCCATGAATCTGGTGACATGTTCATCAAATTTTGTTAATATTATTTATAAATATAAGAAATTATAATAAATAAATAAGATTATGAAAAGAAAAGGAAAAAGAATAAAAAAAAGAGCACATGGAAACAACAAACCTGAGAACCAGCCGCATTAGTAACTGTATTTAATACGTCGCATAAAACAGAAGCAATTGCACGCGCCTTATTCAGCTTCTGTCTGTCCAAGTTCGGGCACAATCTCAGAATAATTTCAACTAGCAAGACTAATAGTATTATTATAATTCAGATATAAATATAAATATATAAGATCTAGCAGAGTAGGGTCAATTACCTATTTTCCAAGTTACATTCTCCACCATACTTGATAATGTAGTCTTTGTACTCACGATAAACACGTTTGAGTTCACGTATATCACTCTTTTCCTTCCTTTTTGTTATAGTAACTTCTTCATCCTGTAAAATTCAAAGCAAGAGAAATAGGCCTGTAATGTAAGGCCTAAAAGGAAAGTTTGAGGATAATAAAGGAAAGCTTACAAGTAAGATCTGTCCGCTGGTATTTCTCAATTCAGTCGAAGGTTTCAGCTTATATGATGGGGCATAAATACCCATATACCAAAACTGAATTAATTTATAGATACTGAAGAAGTGGTTGAAATGAGGGTTTCTACAACCAATGAAGATAATACTATTTAAAGATACTCTGCATGTTCTATAAGTTATGGAATGAACATTCAGGATTCTTTAAAGAGGAAAATTTCCAGTATGTGGTTTTTAAGATAAACCAGAGTTTCAGAGTAAATCAACAATTCTGCAGAAGCTAATAGAATTTGGTTCCATAATTCTATTCAATTTTCTCTCAGTTTCCTAGCCCCATTGGTTGAGTACCTCTTCAGAATTCCATTGTTTTATCCCAAGAAAAGGGCTTTAATACATTCATAATTGATTCAATATTAAGCTTATAGCTCATAATCACTTGCTGAATATGTGACAGCATAAAAGTAGTGGTGTAAAATAGTTTTTTGGCAAACAGAGTGTAGGTAACAAATTTTACCATCCAAAGCAAGACTCCAAACTTTCCTCCACCCAAAGGTCAAATAGATGAACGATAGTCTGGTTCTGAGAGGACTCTAAGATTCATCACAGAGCTTAAAGAGATGAATTTAATATTGACTATTATTCAGTGACAACTGCAATGTGCTTTACAATTTTGTAATTTGTACTAGAGATAAATATATACCATAAGAAACTATCTTTACCAGCTAAAATCCAACTATTTCAGTCTTAGCAAGGGTCCTGTTTGGGACTGGAACAAGGAGGATGTAGAGGCGGCTTGACAGATTTATTAAGATGTCATCCATAAAACCTTTTCGATAGAATAGTATAGAAATATATTTCCGTAACATTTTGTCTAAGAATTATAGCCACTGCAAACAAGAAATTACAAGGGAAAACATTATCATGATTAGCAACAGTTCGAGCTTTTACCAGTTCAAGCCGCTGAAGTAGAGAAGTTTTGAATTGCCTTACTCCCCTTCCACTAGAATTCCGATCCAAGTTATGTGCAACTTCAAAAGCATGAAAACGGCCTGCAATCAAAATTAAACAGTGTGTGATACAAGAAACATTGAGTGCATCTAAAATAAATTAATGACAACTGCTATATGTTTTGTAAATACAACAAAACTAATAAAATTGAAGTTAACGTAATTAACCAAAAAATACGCAAGGTTTCTTTTAACCGACAATTAATAGTCACGTGTTACCATCTACTTAACCTTAAACTAATTAAAAACTTCTAATCTCAATCACTCTTATGTATGCATTAAAATTAGCCTGCAGTGAACATATTAATTAACTCAAATTAAATACCTCAATCATCAATACTATCATTATTTTTTAATCCTCGAATTTACTAGATTAAGAAAATCACTCTTATGTATGCTTAGTATCTAGTGAACATATTAACTCAAATACCATAATTATCAATACTATTATTATTTATTAATCCCTATTAAGAAACAATATTAACAATTTAAAGAAGACTTACAAAGATAAGCAACGCGAGGCTCTTCAATTTCAATCAAATTTGCGACACGAAGAAACCTTTGAATCTCTGAAACCAATGTAACCGGTAACTTCTCACTGTCAAAGGGCTCGGACCCGTAATCTCGGCCATAAGTGATTGATCTCGTAAAGGGTCTCGAATCAGTACTAGCATACTCTCTTCTATAGCTTGTGCTTTCATGACTCGGATCCACAACAATAATTTCTGCCATTGCCGAAAGCTCGAGAGAGAAGTTGGGAATGAAGTTGAATAATAAGAAGAAGGAATCATGGGTTTAAGAGTATATATATGGGATCTTAGATGTATATACATGTTTGTCTTTGTTAATTTGATTTACTTTTCTGGGTGGTGGTGCTTTTTGACGGAAATCTTTTGCTTTTTGGGTGGGATTTTCTTGCTTTCTTTCTTTTACTTGTGAACTAAGAGAAGGAAGTGAGAAGGTGACTAGGGTTTTGGGCTGCTGAATGGAAAGGGGGAGATAGGAATGACGTTTGTTATTGGGGTTTTTTTATTGGGAGAAACCAGAAAGAAGGCGCAAATGATTGAAGCCAAAAAGTGCACTATCTTGGGGCCGAAGTCATTGGCTGAACTGAAAGAACCATGCCGGAATGTTTAAATTGTAACGGCTCTACTATTTTTTTCTGAAACTCACACAGAGAAATTATATACACATATTATTTTATAAAATAAAAAGTTTTTAAAAACTTTCGGTCACGGTAGATATCCATGACTTATAATATAATCCTATAATGCTCCCTCCATTTATATTGGTTCTAAAAAAAAGAAAAAGTTTTATTTATAAATACTTAAAACTTATTTTTAATTTTTCGTGTTTATCCTTAAAATAATAAATTATTAGTTTAATAATTTAATATGATAACAAAGTTACGACGACAAACAAGAAGATATTTTTATTTTATACTCGATCATATCACTACCAATTAAAAAAATTATCATTTTACATATACAACATTCAACCACAACACTAACTACTACATCTCATCTTACCATTAAAAAGTGAGGTCTGACATGAATTTTCGTGCCAAGACTCACTTTTTAATGGTGAGATCATGAGATGTAGTGGTTAATTTTTGTGGTTAGATGTTGTGTACACTTATGAGATTTTGTTTATGTAACAAAGAGTGTAGTATTATTTTGCTTTATTGCACCGTTATTATTAAAACACATAATTTGGAAATATGACAATTAGTTGGCCCTAATTTTTGAATATTTTGAAAATAATCAGAATTGCCTAGACTCGATCAGAGACTAAAGCTTATATTGTTATTTATTAGGTAACTAGCTTCCGAGGTTTAAAATGTCTGGAGCACAAAGATGATTTGGTCGTCTAACAATATATATTGGCATATTAACTAATTGAAATATTCATCATAAATTTGATAGTTCTGAGCTCGAAATATATAGTGGTGATCGGGGGCTGCAACATATACTCTATATCTTATTTTTGTGAGGTTAATTTAATATGAATATTTTGCATATTCTTAGGAAATGATATTGATTCTAAACTTAGAAAAAATAAAATAAAATGAATTAATTAATTAATTAAACCAGCATATGAATATTCACAATCCGTGTGGCACCTTCGAGTTGCAATGTGTCATGTAGATCAGTAGATGTTTAGTGATAATTAAAGACTATTTCTTTCTAAATAATTGGTGTCTGTCTGTATATATATTGATTAAAAGAATATAATAAAACAAATATTAGAAAGCTACTGATCACTTTTCATGCAAACCGTATGTAAAAGAGGCCATGTCTCGCTGTAATTTGCTCTCGTTAATTTTCAGACTCTCTGTTGTGGTGTCCGAAACAAACTAAAGAACTTAAAAAAGCTACCAAGGAATGCATATATATATAGACAGGAAACAAAGAATATATTATGGGTCGTCAAAATCTTTTGGAGTGGAAAAGCTAGCTTCTGCATGCAATCAACTTTAATTTACTACTAATTAAGAAAATATTACTAGTTCGAAAAGACCACGGCACGTTCATAGCTTTCCACTCGTGAGTGCGCATATATATATATATATATATATATATATATATATATATATATATAGGGGATGGGCCATCAACTTTATCCTCAAAAGCTTACCAAACTACATATAATTTGCAACTCCCATGCATTTATATTATAAAACATGATATCTTACTTGTATAATTTGCCATCAAGGAAGTGCAAAAGATTGAGGAATACACCTGGAAATAAAGTAACATACACTTGGCTAAGTTGAGCAATTTCTTCTTCACTAAGAATATACAAGACAGGTAATTAACAATCAATGGGATAGGTTAATTAATTAGAGCCTAGCTGAAGGCCCTACCCCATACCTAATAGATGATTTTATATATAATTAATATTCTTGGTGGGGAAAAAATTGTTTAGATTTAGAAAAATTAGGGTTTAATTTGTCATCAAGTACGTCCTTAATCCTAAAACCGATATATATGCATGCATGTTAGTAAAGATCAGCATGCATAGTAATTAATAATTAAAGATTCTCAATCCGTACCTTTAAAAGATGCATGATACCCGACATTAATGTATTCCAATAGTATATTTAAAGATGTTTCTCAAAATTAAAATGCATATGATAAAGGTAAGATCGAGTGCATGAAATCTTCATCAGTACCTGGCATGGGCTAAATAATTAATAAACTAGGAAGTGAGCACTTAATTGGTTACAACTTACAAAGTAATTGGACTCTAGTTAGGCCTGAAGATCTGAATTAGAAACACGCAGAGCTAGACATCCAGCTCGATCTTAATTTCCTCCAAAAAAAAATTCAAGAATTAACTCAAAAATAGAATAAAACATGTTAAGTCTGTTACAATTAATTAAATGATTACGAGTAATGAAAGAATATAAACGATAATCTCTTCAAATAATTAGTGGAATAATCAAATTAGGAGGAAAACCAATCGCAAAAAATACAGACACCATAGTTACTTTTGAAAGCACAAATATTTAAAATATAATTAAAATTTATAAAACAAGTCTTCAACACGAAAATGCCATAAAATTAACAAGCCATCATTAATCATCTCACGCCCAAATTTACACAAATCTATCACCGATAAACAGAGAATTGGAAATAAATATTTCATACAATCGAATAAAAACATTCTCACATGCACAATGGATTTTTTTAACTTGCTTGAATCCATTCAATATTAAGTTTAGTCTTGTATTAATTTGTCTTAAAATCATTTCTGAAGTGACCAGAGGTAGGTCGAGATCGATGCCCTTAGTGTAGGCAAAATTGTATCATTCAGTGTACATCACTTGAAAATGTGAAAATACCTGTGGTGACTAGGTCAACAAGTATGTTGACTCATCTAATCTCTTTACCTTAATTTAAAGTATTAATTAGCTAGCTAGGTTGAGAATTTATTATATTTACTAACTGATTAACATCCTTAAATTCTTCTTAATTAGGTGAGATTCATGTGCACATGCATGTTGCAACACATTATTCTTGGTTCTTAAATAGTGCTATAGTGATGGATAAATTTGTTGCCACATAGAATCATGCATGTCCATATATGTTCTTCAAAGGGGACCTAGCACATAATTCACTTGATCAGAATAATCTTGAGATTCATGATTATCACCATAATAGTACTCCTCCATGTACCAACTGGCTGGCCGCCATGTCTTCTTCACTCGATCGGCCGTGAAGAAGTACGTACTTGCTGTATCCATATCGATCCAGCTGATCCCTATCTCCAAGAATATCATGCGTTACCGACTCCATTGAATAATCTGAGCCGTCCATTTGGCACTCATAATCTTCCATCACGAGTACTGGATTATGCTAGCTTGTTAATCTTTTGTCGTCCATATTTGTATTCTCCTCATCAGCTTGTGATTCTTCGAATAATGCCATGAGATTAATATCACACTTGAAATCTGAAATCTCATGAAAGTCATTCAAGCCATCATCCATCACAAGCATTTTTGATGCATGCCCAATTTGCAGGTACGAAAGATGCCGTATGTATTGTCCAAGACGTAAAGATTGAAAAAAATAAATAAAAGAATTAGATTAATGCAAAATTTAGGAAAATTGGGATGAGGACTTATATCGATCGATGTTTGGCTTTAAACATGAAACTTATTAGGAGGCAATTAATCATGTGGACAGCTGTCTTAACGTAGTGTTTGTTTAAATAGATCGACAATCATGTGCACACGGGCAGGTCAATTAATGATCATTCATACATACATATATTTGTGCAAGTACAAATGGGATATCGTAATTGTAATCAAAATTAAAGCACGGTTGGAAGTTCTTCTCTTGACTATCATTTGATTAAAATGGTTTTGGAATTGACTCATATTTTTACAAGTTTGATTAATGGTCATTACGATATAGTAGTCGAGGGTCTCGCTCTCAAGAATATTGTCGGGATAAAAATATCTGAATGATGACTCACTATTTAAATATTTAATAAAGCTATGTTGGTGGAGAGATAAAGACAAATTTATTTATGAGATTTTGGACGATGAGATACTATCAAGAAATATCTTCACAAATAAATTAAATACTGAGGGAGAAGCGGTCATTGAGTATATATATATACAAGAAGCCAGGGACAAAAAAAGAGAAACATGATAGAGATAGACATTACACAACAGATAAATTATACATTATAAATAATACACTAAACATTCAAACTCAGAGATGCATAGTCCAACCAAAATACTTTATCTTGATTACGCGCCAACATATATCGATATACACAGAGTTATAGTAATATACAACGTTGAACAACAAGTACCGTCAATTCACCATGTGTATTGAGAAATATTATTGTATTTCGTTACAAATCAATATATATTGACGTATATCGGTGTTCGTCGGTCTATGAGAGAATTTTGTAACATTTTCAATATCTTTTTAGTAGATTTCTGAGGTCCTTCATATTTTTTTTCGTATTGAGTTTTCACGTAAAAATTATTGTGTTTTTATTTTGTGAGTTTGATTTTATTATAGTACAATTCATAATTCTAATATGTATTAGTGTATTTTTTTGTCTACTATTTTGATGATTTTGTCAAACGTAAAATTGAACGTTAATAAGTATAATTGGACTTAAAAATTTATTAGTAGTCCAATTATATATATCTATTTTTTTATTTTTTATTTTTTATTTTTTATTTTATATAATTATATTATTATTCGATTTTAAATTTTAAAAATGACTTTTCAGGTAGGCAAATTCCGATATTATTGCAGATGAGACATATATGACTCAAACAAGTACAACAGACAGCAAATTAATTAGAGATTAGAGATGTCACTTTTCATGCAAGGAGAGAGAGAGAGAGAGAGAGAGAGAGAGAGGGGGGGGGGGGGGGGGGGGCACTGTGTTTTATTATAATTGTCGGTGTTGATGATATGTGGAGTGGAGGTCAAATTATGTCTAATTGACTGGCTAGTTGACAACATACATTGTATTATTAAAGGCACAAAAAAAAACACTACTATATCTGGACTTTTGCAGTTGTTCATATCGACACGTCCATGGTATCTAATTATGTCTATATTCGATTATTAATAAAAGTAGCATTCTAAAATATTTAATTTTGTGAAGTGAAACCTTTTGATATATGTATTAGTATAATTTAATTATGATTTCAATTAATAATTTTTGTAATTTGTATGAGAGGGCCTTATATTGTTAAATTTCTTTAAAATGAAATAACAAAAGAAGGCTGAACATCTAAAAGGTCAAAAACAGCCTCTTTTGATTGAGCATTCTTTGTAAGGTTGTCCGCCACACGATTTGCTTAATTCTCTCGCCACAGATGGATTGGATCTCCACCGTCCAGTCCTTTGCTAACAGTTTCCAGTAGTTAGTAACCGGAATCGAATTAAGCAAATAAGAACATGATTCTTTTAATAAGAAATCAACAGTTTGAGTATTATCAATAACTTGGGCTATTGGGGAAGTCAATGAACCACTCAAGAAGCGTCAACAATTGAGAGATTAAACTGTCCTAGAATAATAATAATTATGTATATGTGTATCTTGATGTCACTGTATTTATAGTTTGCTCACCGTTTTTATTAAAATTTGTTAGAGACCAATTAAGAATAGGAGTCCTCAATTAGAGTTTCAATACAACCGAACTTTCATACCTGAATAATTTTAAAAAAAATCAAACTCGAAATTAATATAAATTCAATTAGTTTATGTTAATACAATTAATTATAAATTACTTAAAAAGTATTACTAGTTATACAATTTATTATTTTAAAAAAGTACTGCTGATTATACAATTTATTATTAGAAAAAGGCTCAAATTCATTTATTCAGGCCTCTTCTTGCAATTATATGTATACACGAGAAAAAAAAGCTATTAATTGAAGCTTAATTTACATTAATACAACATTTGTATCTTGCCATAGTGAACCATAGCTATGCTCCTCCAAAGAATTGGCTTCACAGTTATTAGTAATATTATTATTATTGTTGTACTGGGAATAATAATAACAATCTCTAACACCTCCAAATTCAATCATATCCTCCATATCCATCCAATTATAATCAAGAGCATCACATATTGTAGAACACTCTTGACCGCTCATCACTTCTAATTGTTCCCCATCCGAATAGTTGCAAACCTCTACCAAGTTGACGTTATCCCATTCAAGATCCATAAATGAATCATTAGCATCCATCATAATGGGTTCAATCTCAGCTTCTAAGGATCGAATCACACAGGATAATCGCTCATCATCACAATCTTCCACGTGTGATTCATCAAGAAGCTGTGACATGAGAAGTACTGAACCTTCGATGATTTCTGAGATCTCAACGGTATCAATGTCATCACAGCCGTTCATGCATTCCCAGTATCCAGGTACAAAAGAGGCCATATATAGTATTTGATTGTATGAGAATTAATATCAACTAAATTGAACTGAAAATAGATAATTAGTAACTAGTAATTAACAAGAGAGAGATGCAGAATACAGGAGGAAATGTGAGCGCCGACCACAATGAGTTTAATAATTCTGAAGAAAAGCAGGACTATATATAGGCCAGTTGTTTGTCCCGTAAAAGGGCCCACTTTTAAAGCTAGGTCCCATGTGGACAACAAGTTCACATTATCAACCCACCAGTAAAGCCTATATTTCCTAGCCAGAGCTTATGAACCTAACAATCATGTGCACCAAGGGATTATTTTATACTACTATATGATATTATATTCCCCCCGCCCCCCGCCCCCTGCTCCTTTTTTATTTTTATTTTTTAATATAAAAATTTTCAATTGTAATCAGACTATTAACATTTTACCACGCTTCTTTATTCACGACGGTTTTTATTCTAGCGACACTGACCTGATATTTTGTATTTATCAGTATTCACGGTGGCTTCGCTCTAACGATACTGACCAAATGCTTTTAAACCTATCAGTATTTTAATTCGGCCTTTAAATAACCCTTTCCATTTAGCCGGTAGTTTCACGGATCGTCTGCTCTGATACCAAATATTACGATATAGGCCCTAGTCTTTTATTTCCTCCTAAAAAGTTAGCTGTCCAAGAGGGGAGGTTCAAGCTTATATCAACTCCACATTAATATCCTATACTACCAATGTGAGATCTGTTCCCCATATGATAAGCTCACATAGGCATTCATAACATTCCCTTCTAAGATCCGTGACCCCATTAACATTTTTGTCATAACAATCGTTGCAAGTGGGTTCGAACCAGCCTTTCTAAAATCTGTGATTCCATTAGTATTTCTATTATAACAATTGTTGCAAGTGAAATTCGATCTTAAGATGTTCGAATTTACGACTTATCTTGATACGTTATTTGAACCACTGCGCCAACTGCTGATATTTTATATTTTCCCTTTTGTTTGCCCCAAAAAATAAAAAAAAAAAGTAGAAAAATTTGTAAATATTACTGTATTTTGTTTTATGTGTGTTCTAAATCTATAAGTTGGTTCAATAATAATGATGAGATACTAGTAAAATTATGATGATAAATTTAAAAAATTATCAATAAAAATGACTGTTTATGCCTAACGAACAAAATGATGTTTGCGGTCTCAAATTTTGATTTAAATAAATTTAAAATGGTGTAGTATAAAATATTTAATAATATTTTATAACATATTTAATTACAAAAAATATACTCAACCACGCAAATCATTTAAAATATCTTTTAAAACTAAAAAGTTGAAACTCCAACTATTTTTATTTTTTTTATTTTTGCAATCAAATCCCAATAGGTACGGTCCCAGGGGTCCAATATTTATACACTCAATGTTCCCGATTAGCATGACGAGGGACTCTTAAGTATTCTGTACATGTACATGGTGACAACCAATATACTTGAGGCTGCTATGAAGCGAGAGACCAGAGATTTTAACTTCTTCAATAAGCTCTGAACTTTAATAAATCACGAGCTTTTATCACATGACCAATATAAAAAAATGTAACAGAAACGAAAATGATTCTAATGAAATAAGTAAATATACTTTTTTTTTTTTTTTATAAATATTATTTATTTAATTCTCAAATTAATTTTTGCAGCCCAAGCGTAACATTAAAGTTTAAGGAAAAAATTATTTAAAATTAATGTGTAAATGGATCTTATACAAGCTTCAATCTTATGACTTAAAGTTAGTCAGACTCTAGAAATTAATTAATCTATAGAGAGAGAATATAATAATGAAATGGCGATCGACTGATTGTTATGCTAGCTTAGCATATTTAATTTTGACCACGCAACATAAAACGGAAAGGTACTCGTTACTGCATGAAACATGTTGGGTGGAGATCGATTAAGAGAGAGATTCTGAGGGTCCATAATTTATACGTTTATTATAGTGGATGCCTGGTGAGAGAACCCACCACAGCTAGCCATGTGATGTGTGCCAACCACCTAGCCCCATTTGTTTTTCACTCCACCTTCTTAAAGTCTAAAACAGTATCTTTTCATCATTAATCTATCTTCTTACCTTTTGTATTCATCCTTATTATACACACACAGCATAGATATACTATCCTAAATAATCCACTCAAATAGAGGTAAGGGTGGCAATTTTTTACCAACTCGACACAAACATGACATATCAAATACATATAATTAACATATTGACACATTTTTGACTAAAAACTCGACTATAGCTGTAAATCGATCCCAACTTTCGTTTGATTAAGATTTTAGACAGATTAATTTTTTTTGAATTTTCGAACTGGCCCAGCTCAAAACCTTCCTAAGTTGGCCCAAACTGGAACCTACCCACCATCTAAAACTAATAGTTGCTTGTTTTTTTTTATCGAAGAAGAGAGAAAGAAAATATCAATTCAGGCGGACCCCAGTCTTTGGGCGAAGGGCTAGGTCTCTATTTATTGTTTGGGCCCAGTCCATCCCAGATCGCTTCACCTTGCCAACCCGGTAACGGGCCACGGCCAGCATAATTAAAGAGTTTAAATTGTTCAATAATGTATAAAAACTTTTAAAATAAATAATGTACAAAAGCTTTTTAAAGAACATATATAATTATACTCCAGTCACAACAATGTCAAACATGTAATTGAGGCTCCACTTTTGGGTGATATGGCCTCATATCCATGCCTCCTTATTTCACAAACAATAATAATGCGTGATCAAACTAATTAAACTCAGCCACCACCACCTCCAGCTCCCCATCCAGTACCTCCTCCTCCAACACCATTCATATCACTAGTCATGATGGCGGAAGCAGCTAAAGCAACAGCAGCCCGAAAGGGCGTGCCATCACCACTAGGCACTAGTGCCACTGCCAACCATATGGTCGTCTCTTTCACCTGCACCACCAAACGAAACGGTAGCTCTTTCATGCTCTAAAGCCTTGAAGGCTCCTTTACATAATCAAATTAAAACATTCAATGCCAATGCAATGGAAATTGCTGCTATAACATCATGTTGCATCTTCTTTGGTATCGCAAAACTGAACAATTTTTGCTCTGCTCTTCTGCATTTATAATATAGAACTAGAACGACTTGTGTATTCTTTTCTCATTAACAGAATTTCATGAATTATTCTGTATCTAACGGGTTATGAGAATTGTAAATGAAGTTACGTTCACCGGCTTTCTTTTTCACGGCTCATCTGTGGTGATGCATAAATCGACTATAATTCCAGGTAAAGTGTGTGATCAGCCATGTGACCCGTCTGAAAATTTCTTCAAAATAAAAGAAATCAATCACGGCAATAATAAAATCGCCTAAAACTACTTGCTCCTTTACAAAATCAATATAATTTCAGAACACACCGTCAATTATCCTATGAATCCTTACCACAGCTTTAAACAATTTTGGAGATTCCCAATTTTTATTTTTTATTTTTTTTGCTCTAATTGGGTATTGGAGTTTTAGAAAATCATGCACACTCATAACTAGTATTTATTTATCCAATGCGGTGGAAAAAAGAACACCTTTTTGATATGAGTGGCCATAAGACAAAAGGTAACTAAACAAATTTTGCACAATACTCGAGATAAACAATTCAAATGTTCAACTTTGAGATAAACAGGCAGAAGCTTAAGGTGTGATATATGCACAATAAAATTAGGCATCGCCTGGTGTGACCTTTTTGACCTTGTGCCTTTAAAGAATCATCCCCTGACATTGCCACAAGCCTAAACACGATATCAACCCTGAAGAGGAGGCATGGCAAAGGATGCTTAATAAAGCACAAATAGTCAATCTCCAAGACTCCAAATAAAATACAACTATGAACTGATTTCAACCTCACCGACCGGCGACTGCCATCACATCCACCATCATCATAATAGATCAAATAATAGCACTAGATAATACATCAAATAATAATTGCAAGGAAAGGCTCCTTCAAACTATGATGAAATATACTCTGCACGTAAGAAAACGACATAGATGATAGTTTTAAGAATGTACACTGTGGGAACTTGGAATTCCACAAGGAAAAAAAGGGAAATATATTGTCCAACTAAGAAGTGGTCCATCAAATGACACAAGATTACAAAAACACAAAACGTCTCGCACAACTGATCAATGTAAATTAATTTATATTTATTGTTAAGTAAGAAAACAAACATCCTTCCTAAGGCTGATTAGTTTTCACATTAAAAGAATAGGCAATTGTATTGCATTCATTTCTTTGAGATAAGCAATAATCCTCTTAAAAACATATTCATGAAAATTCCTAAAAATATTTGGAAATAATGATGGATAGAGAAGGAATCAGCCAGGAATTGGTTGTATAATCAAGCGGACATATCATAGAAGCTCGGCACAGCTACTATTGGCTGCACCAGGAGAACATCTAGATAATATTAACCGTCATAAGTACCTGCTATAACTCATCACCTTCCTCTCTATCTTAGTCTACTCAAACTCCTTTTGTCAAGTTAAAGAATAAGTTAATAAATTAATTAAAAATAACTGAAGTTTACAAAATCACATGTCGAGAATAATCATTTCTAAGCTTGTAAACAGCATTACAACCTCATGTCCTCATCCACAAAGCTTTACTAAATGTATGATAAGAAAGTTCTTAACTCAACAAGTTAAACAAGAGCTTGCCGTAAATAACTTGATTTACCCAGCTAATTAATTCCACCAGAGTCCCTAATTGAAAGAACTTAGTAGATTGAATTTTGTATAATCAATGACCAAGATGTAAAAATGTATTTAAAAATCATGCTTTCGTACCTAGTAAATTATTATTTAACATCTCAGAAAAGAAAGATGGCCTTGGCTTGAGATGGAGGCAGTGGCAATTGACAACCAAACACAAACTATTCATGATTCAGATCAAGATAATCCAACTTTAAATGGGAAGAAAGACCAAAAGTAGACATACAATCAGAAGCTAATTAATGCTCACATGATATAACTAAGTACCCAATTTCAAACTAAAATACTCCCTCCGTTCCAAAATATAAGATCATTATTAACTTTTTAAAAGCATTTTCAAATTTAAAATTAACATAATTCATTTAAATTTTCAAAACAATAAATCTTATAAGTAGCCGTACTTTTTAAGTAATTTATAATATTCATAATTGTATTAACACAACTAAATAAATTCATCTCAATTTTGAGTTTGAAAATGTTTGAAACTAACTTTTCAAAAGTCAATATTGATCTTATAATTTGGAATGGAGGGAGTATTAAATTTTCAGGTATAAAAAAATATAATAGTGAAAAACGGAAAATAACAGATAAGGAGACACTCAGATGAGTAAGGAAACCATCAAATCCAGCCACAAAAACCGCCAGCAGCAGAAAGCCGAGCAGTCATTGATGGCATAGAATCTGGCACATTTTGTTTTTCTCCTCATGGTCAACTATTCAAATACTCCACAAAATTAAAAATACATTTCTAAAACGGCCTACCTTTTTAAGGATAATTCTAGTTTCCAACATACTCTTAATATTAATTAAGAATCTACTAATCTAGTAGTAGCGGTGTAATGTTAAAAATGAAAGTAATGGCATAAAATGCCACTTTTATAGTCCAAAAGTAGATTGAAATGCATCTCCTTTTTTTGGATCCGAAAATAATAATAATTTGATCTCTAAGTTTGAAATGGAGGGGATAGCATATATTAGTAACTTGACAAAAAACAAATTCAACTTGCAGGCTGCAGCAAGTATATAAATTTACTCCCTGGTATGAATTGAACTACGTAGGAAAATGAAGTTCAAAATTAATGTACATTCTAAAATCAAATAAAGTAGCTGTGGAAATATAGACGAAAAAGTTGCTGAAGACATTCAAAAAGATTGGCATTTCAAAGCTAATTCCATATCCTGATCATCACGAGAGAGCATTTAATAGAGGAATATATTTCCAGCTGTAATCAAACAATCAAAATGAGGGTTTTTGGTGCATCGATTGAAAAGATAAAGAAACTTGGTTAGTTTACCTGTTACATCAGATCGATCTCGCAGCTGGTGATTGGCGCCGTCGTAGTCTTAGTCTTGGGCCTTAGGGTTTTGCTATATATAAGAGTATATCCATGGGTCGAATCGAACCTTTCTGCGTAAGCAGTACTAGATCAAACCGGGTCGAGCAACCCAAGTGTCGAGTATTTATTTATTTATTTATTATTTTTCATTTCTTTTATTCAACCTTGCTTTCGTTTCCGTCAAACTTCGATTCTCGACCACCCAATCCCCCTCTACAACTTTATCGGGATAGTCAATGTATGTGTAAATTTTAACCAATAATTTGTTGATCTTTTAAAAATATTAATTAATTATAAGAGCAGGCAGCAGGAGTTGTATATTGTTAATACATCTATATATATATATATATATACATATATATATATATATATATGTAAATTAAATAGCAAAAATATTAAGTTTATAAATTAAAAGTAATTTTAGCAGTTGTTGGTTCACCATACTGCATTGCAAAATGGGCTTTAATAAATCAATTTATAAACACACCTTCAAGGCGTATCCATCCGTTAATAATAATAAAATAATACTTAATATTTATTCTGATAGATAATGTTACCACGACCAACCAGTACGTGTGTCCTCCTCCTTCCTGTAAACCTCCAGCCTCCAGATAGAATTTTACAAGCACCATACCATCCCATAAACGTACGCATAAAATACGCCCACATCCATTCCGTTCCAAAAAGATAAAATCACAACTTACAAATAAAATGGGCGGACGATACAGATTCGTACTGCTGTAATAACAATTCTAAATAAACAAATAAAAGCCATCTCATCCCACTTGAAATCATCATATATGGCTCCATTTAATTTCTTTAAGCTATCGCTTCTCTTCCACCTGCTTTCCGGCTCAGACTTGGGCATTTGGCCGGCGACTCGGAGTATCGGCTCGTTTCCTGCGCCGTGCAGCCGTATCGAGTGCCCGAGCTACGACCTGATCCAGGCTGGAGATGGCTATGAAATTCGACGCTACAATTCCAGCATGTGGGCTTCAACTTCTCCCATTCAAGACATTTCCCTTGTTGAAGCCACCAGAACTGGCTTCTTGCAGTAAGACGGACATCTTTTCCCTTTCCAATATTTCTTTTATCTTAATTACTAGTTTTTATCTAGTTGTTTGATTTTTTAGATTGATTAGGCATTGCATTTTGCCCAGCTGGCTTAATCCTTATATCACTTTTAATAATCACGCACCAATTAACTTGGAAAAAGGTCGATCCTACTTTTACTTTAGTACATCCATACTTCATCATAATTAATTATAGCTTCTGTGTGCCAATTTTCTCCTTTAACAATGTCTGGTAGAGCTAATCGCGGCAAATTACAACAAATTAAATATTGATATTATCTATTTCCTATATAGATGTGTATATACTTTATTAAACAAGCTTGAAAACTTGTCCATGGCTAGTCCATTTCTTCAACAAAACGCACTCGGAGGAGCTGAAGTCAAGCAGCCTAGGCTGGCCTGTCGAAAGAGCCTGCTAGCTACACCCACACTTAGAACTACTGATATTCTTACTAATCTTAAAAAAGAAAATAAATAAATAAAAGAAAGATTGAGTATAACCTTAATTGATATAATAAAGAAAAACTTAAGACCAATGGAGCATGTCAAGTCAAATCCTATAAGGTGTTAGGAGTCATTACAGTACTTGAACCTTTATGGACTAGCTACCACCTACTGGGCTCATCCTTTTAAATTGATCTGGATACATAACGCTACACATATTTGTCCGCACTTACCCCCCCCCCCCCCCCCCCCCCCCAATTTCTTCTTCAGGTTACAGCACTTAGGTGCCCAAACCTTTAAAGTTTTAGCCACAGTTCATTCGTTCACCTTTTTTCGGTTCTTTGGAGAGTTTAACCCTATATATATATATATATTCATGTAAATCTTTCAATCATTTTCATTGCAGAATCTCATTTATCAGTACTGACTGTTCTTTGTTTCTTTTAATCCCTTGCTCTCAAAGAATGCATAGGTAAATTAACAATCTACTTGTGACTTTACCTTTTGAGGCTTATTATATAGTAGTTGGCTAGTTGCCTCGGGATATTTTCTTATTTCCCGTCTTCCATTTGTCTCCTGAATCATTCCAAATCTATAATTTAGGCCTTGTCTAAGTTGCAAGAAATTGGTTATCTTAGTATCTTTCTCTTCATAGGCTATTTAACTATATCCAAGGGAAAAACAATTACCAAGAGCAAATAGAGATGACAGCTCCAGTGCTTACCCAAGTCTCACCAAGCCACGGACCATTTTGTACAACCTCATTTGTCGTGAGCTTTTACGTCCCAAAGAAGAACCAAGTCGATCCACCTCCGGCAAAAGGCCTTCATATCCAAAAATGGGGAACAAAATACGCAGCTATAAGGCAGTTCAGCGGATTTGTATCGGATTCCAACGTTGCAGAGGAAGCTGCCGCCTTGTACAGCAGCGTTTCTGGCACTAAATGGTCAGATGCCATCGATAAAAGTCATGCGGGGGAGGCCACAACAAATTATATCGTTGCGCAGTACAATTCTCCATTTGAATTTGACAACAGAGTGAATGAGATATGGTTGACTTTCGAAATCTAAGATGAAATTATACTGTCTGCAGACTAGTAACAGAAAATAAATGTGGGATTCTAAGCTTTAATGTTGAGAAGACTTGTAATGATGATGAGTATTGCTGGATAAATTCAGGTTTTCACAGAGATGCTTATATTGATTTGAGGTTAAGCCTGTAAGCTACATGAACGACATTGCATCAACTTTGGTTCCTCATTTGATTTAGCTTTAAGAAGGTGATTTGTTTTTCTCACGTCTGGTACCTTCTTTCAAATGTTGTTGAGCACTTGAACAAACATAAACGTGTAAACAACTCCCTTTCTTATATTATAGTATTTATGTTACTCCTCGGGACTGGATTGTTAATTCAATATATTTAAGAAAATAGTTCCTCATATAAGAGGGAAGAGAGAGAGTGGATTTCATAGTTTACTCTAGATTAAAAGCAATTACAGTCTCCACAAAATAAAAAAATAAACACTTCGAAATGGTAAATTACATTATTGTCATTAATGAAATACCTTAATCACTAGCATCACATCTCAATGGAATTAGATCTCCTATCTCAACTGTTATCTCATCTATCACGATTACAATCACATCATCCTTATTTATTTACAAAATTAAATAAATAATACCAACCAGCCAATATAAAGAATAAGACAATTAATGAAACAACAATTGCGACAGATTATTTAGACTCTATCCCCATGTCTCGTTAAAAAGTAATCGAATTATAATTGTCATGTATATATATATATAAAATATGTAAGAATTAAAAATAATCTCACTTTAATTTATCTCATCTTATAACATTATAGACGTCGCAAAATGGGCTTTAAGTCGATTTATAAACCTTCAAAGCATATCCATTCGTTAATAATAATATTATGTTGACAAGATTTACTCGGATTATTATTTTCAACGTATGAAATTTAAATATGGTGTTTCATATTCATTTAAGTACTAGTGGTCACTTGTTTCTCTCCCTCCCTCCCTAAAAGCATTAATATGATTGATATTCACTCTACTGGAACAGAATATGAACCCCTCTACTGATCAATTTTGATCGGTTCTTGCTCCATGATTTTTTCAGACAATATACCTTGATTCCTCATTCTATTAATATGACATTTCTACATGAGAATATCAGAGTCTCTCACCATTTATGTATGTTAGAGAAATCATGAGAAAATATAATTTTTTCATGTGAAAGTATCAATTTTTAATTTTTACTATCTTATGGAAACAATCGATATACAAATATTTGGTAGTTAAAATACACCTGAAAATTTACTAATACTCTTTATGAAAAGATTTTTCTTCTCAAAGGCATAAGTCATGACAGAGGGAAGTTGATAACCCCATCAAATTTAAACAACTGCATAAAGCTGGAGAAAAAAGCTTCATTGAAATATATATATATATAATTCATCTTCCCCCATTCAACAAAGTATAGAAAAAGAAAATTTTGGAGGCGAGGCGTTTACCTAAGCTAATTAATTAGCCATCTAATCACTTGTACTACACATTAAAATTTACAATGACCAGAAGTTTTGACTAGGAGCATCTATGGGAATATCCTGGTCTTCTAAATATACAAAATTCAAAGCTTCATAGATTATCCTCGTCTTCTAAATATACAAAATTCAAAGCTTCGATTGAAGGAACACTGACCTGTTTTCGGTTCTCTCCTTTCTGTTATCTGTCAAGAGGTTGAGTCAAGAGGAAAGAATCCCAAACACAACCATTCTCTTCAGAAACAAAACATGTCTGGGGTTTGCCGCTATAGAACCTACTACACTACTGTTTTATGGGAGGATAAATAATCCGGTGTATAAAAGGTGTTGAAGATTGAAGAGATGGGATCCATGTTACCTGCATCAGCATAATCCACCGTACTGAAGGAGTCTGTAGTACTCTCAGTGGTGAAGGATGCATCATCTGAGCTGGTAAAAATGGACCAATCACTTGATGTAGCATCTGAAAACTCCATGTTTGTCGACTTGGCATAACTTTCCACAAATGGAGGTCTATCCCTATTTGAACTACTAAAAATCCCATTAGAGGGATGGTTGGTAAAGCACATAGGCATTTCTGGTTTATGGTTTACAGAATGCTCTGAGTTGACAAAGTGGCTACCAGATTTACTTTGTCCTGATCTTGATGAGTTTTGAGTTTTTGACGACCAGTGCTTTGGAAATCCAGGGGCTTGGTGCCGAATAGGTTTCTCAGTATAAGCTCTTGCAGGGCGAGGGCAGGACCTACACAAGATATCTCACATTTTAAACATGAAGAAAGGAGCAGTTGTCCGGTGGTGTTTCCCATTCTTCTTTTCTTTTTTCTTCTTTTATTTTCAATATTTTCAGGAATGAGCAACCAAAACATGTTCAGATAACTCATTTCTGCAAACTGAACCAAACAGGTCCACAAATTTAAAAAAAAATTCTACTCCAATACATCTTACCTCATATAGAATAATATATATGCTCCTTCTGACATGACCTGGCTCATTTGTACTGGCTGGACCTGTAATTAAAGTATGATGTGGACCTTCAGAATCTTATTTCACCAGGAAGAAAAAACACTGAACAAATAGTAAGGCCCCATTGGGACATAGAATGACTTCTATTAAAAAAATGTTCCATCTTATATGCTGTATTGATAAAAGCATTAATGAATGAGAGAATTTTAGGATGCTCTAAAAGGTCCAGACACCCATGATTGCCAAAAATAAATAAATAATAAAAGAAAATAAAAAGGCTCCCACTTTAGATATTTTCTACCAACATAATGTTATATTCTTATGAAGAGACCGAGTACCTCAGTGTCATCTATCCTAAACCAATTGCCTTGTATATCTTTCACGTAGGCCACATAATGCCCAGAAAAAGATGCATTCAGCGTATCTATATGCACAACCACAGCATAAAGAATGTAAAGTGGAGGAATATCATCTGTCCCGGTCATAAACGGAACCATATCCAGCATCTCCGGGAAAGTGATACACTTATTTATCTTTCCATAACTTCCCTCCTGAGAAAGCAAAAGCATAAAACAGAATTAACCATCAATGAATTCACAGATGATATTATGTGAAACAGAAACAAGTAAAAGCATTGACAATGATATAACTTCAGAAAAGGGTAGGGTATGTAGCTTTCCCCTTTTATACGAGTATCCTAATAAGGGGATGCATGGACAGGTGATTTTGAATATTGAACTGCACCAACCTTTAAAAGAACTAGAAGATTTCAGTTGCTAACCATTAAGTGGAGTTATATGCTATTTTTTTGAGTGCCAAAGTCGAGGAACGTTACTGAGGACATTTTTTATAAGTAACTTGAAAATTTTAAGAAGCTAGTTTTACACCATCACCTATTTTTTGCTGGGAAGCAAAAATATGTTTCATTATGGCTCCATTCAATGTTTACAACAAGGGATCACAGAACAATGGGAGAGAACCTTAAATCCTTAATCCTTGCTGCTGAAGATGGAAAAATACCTGAAATCTTTTCAAGACAATTGTCAAGATATTTGGAGCCTCCTGTATGCACAACTGCTTCCGGGCTCGCACATATGCTGCACACCTATTTAAATGAAATGCATCAGAAGTTATTTTGCTACAAGTTTAGAGAGAAGTCTAATGATCTGTTTCAAAACCATGACACAGTATTCAAAGGGTCAACCTTCCACATCTATACATGTTTTCTCCGTCCAAATCTTCTGCACTAGTAAACTGAGTTAATGCATCTTCCAATGACTCAACCCATCCAAAGATCTCCAATGTGAGATCCATAATGCTTTCACACCGTTCTGACTCATGATGACATCTAAAACATTTGACCTGGTGGCAACGAGGTTGACTTAGTAGGAGTCATGCGGTCATCTAAAGAACATATTGCTGCAACAAAGTGATGTCACAGCTTAAACTTAAGAAATGTTGAGAAGGTGAAAACATGCTTACCTTTGATCTAAGGCGTCCCCCGAAAGTATGCTGTATAAAGGTCGTTTCTTGCAATCGGGCATCTACCATGTTTTCTCCACCCAAACCCTCCAGGCATATAGATTGCATTGAAGTAATCAGAAACCTAATTACAGAGAGAGCCAGTATAATGTATATAATTAACAATGTATACACGCACATAGCTATAGTTACACCCGATAAATCATGAAAGCAAATACTCCCTCCATAAATATCAGATCCAGTTTGACTTTTCAAAAAGTCAATATGGGATTTTTAAATTCAAAATTGATGTGATTTATTTTGCTTACGAAAACAATAAATGTTGTAATTAGTAATACTTACTACATTTATAATTTCCATAATTTTAATGTCTAAAATTAAAAGAATTCATATCAATTTTGAATTTGAAAACATCTCAAATTTATTTCAAGAGGTCAATGTTAATGATCCTATATGTTGGAAAGGAAGGAGTACAATATTAGAAATCCTAAAAAGGAGATGCATGAAGTTCCCATTGTTCCCTCAAAGTTCAAAAGTCACCCACCCACCCACACACACAAGACAAGCAGAGACACTTGTTAGACCTTAAGAATTCATGTGCATCTTCCTGACTGCCGTCACCAATTTGGCAATTAATACTTCGCATGTGTGAAAGAATTCTGCTAGGGGACAGCGGACCTCCACTTTCTGTCAACATTGTGACATGTTGCTCAAGTTCACACATGAGGCACCAATCTTTAGCACAACCTAACATGTCATGGATAATGAGATTATACATGAGCCCAATCAAAGATATCAGCAGGTCGTAATTCATGACAAACAAAAAGAGAACATGAGAAGCGAGATTACAGGCTCTTGAATGTGATCTATGAAGCAAAAAGATGGTCAGAGGCTTTGTGCAGGTCAAACATTGCAACACAGCATTAGCATAGCAACTGCAAAATAAAAATAGTAATAATTGTACTTGGTGAAAGCGATTCACTTGTGCTAAAGAAAAAGAATCCACCACATAAATTGTTAGTATCACCATTTGAAGAAGAGCTATTGTTAAGTACAAAATCCAAACACATTTCATACATTCATTAGTCATTACAGTATTATATTAGTTGGTACATTGATTGTAGATATGAGGGTGAGGGACACTCAGAATATTTACACTTTCACCACCACAAACACGCAACTTCCTAGCATTTTTTAGGAGTTACAGAAAACTTAAAAAAAGTTTAGTTATGTGACAAAGATAAAGGTGCTCCTGATTCTTATTTCAATATATTCTTCCTGTTTTTCTTTCTTCTTTTTCTTTTCTTTTTCTTTTTTTAGTCCCCTAGCTGTTCTTTTATTGTGAGTGCCTAGAGTTATGTGCATGGCACTATTTCAGTTGTCCATCTCAAAGTTCGATGAAAAATAAGTAGAGAATACCTGTTTCCACAATTTACAAAGCCTCTAGGCGATAAATTGAAAAAATCACTCTGAAAGAACTTCACAAATTCTTCATATGGAAATAGCATCTGAGAATAAGAAAAAACAATCATAAATTAGAGCTTAGATTCACATCTCAGTACCCAGAAGAAGAAAAAAAATTGAATCTATGAAATTTTTGGGTATTCAGTTTGTTTCTATCTGGGGTGATTTTGCAATTCAGATACCTTGATTTTCTTATGCCTATTGCCAGTAATTTCTGTACGTTCCGATCTATCAAGTTTTGATGACCTCATTAAACCAATCATCTTCATAAGTCCCATGCTTGAAACTCCATTGCCTCCTCGTGCAGGAACTGTATCCCTCAATCTACCAGCGTCTTCATCACAGGAACATCAAAAGAGAAATAAAAAGTTATAACTTCGAGCAGTTAAAAATCTTTTAAAAAAAAAAATTAAAAAACAATAAAGAATGAACCATGTGACCAACTCGAGTCATCTGCAAATTGCCCCTTTCTCTCCATATCTGAACATGATTGTTCCATTGATGCCTTCACCATCGATTTTGATGATCTATGCATTTTTGTCCCCGGTAAATGTGATGCACTTTTAGCTTTATTGCTTCTCTTTGTCGAGGTCCCTTCAGACAAACAGTCTAATGGTACTTTTTCATCAGTGGATGTACTTTCCGCCCCAACTGAGATCCCTCCATTTTTTAACTCTGTTTCAATGCTGCACACATTTGCCGCATTTTTGGCTCTATACGCAGAGTTTGAGATTCCCAAATCATTTCTTGATTCAAATATGTTCTCATTTTGGCTTTGCAACTTCTGAGTAACGTGCAATCTACTTCTTGAAGTAGTACGTCTATTACTTAAGCTATCAGGGATGTTGTCTTTATTCATTCCATGAAATTCTTCGTCTGAGCGCAGAGAATTACTCTCTTTGAACTGCAGCCAACAGATGAGTACAAATTAAGAGGAATTAAACAATAAAGAAAGCAAAAGCAACACATACTATAAAATTCTTAAAAATTAAGAACCTTATTTCCAGCTTCCTTAGACAGATTACTACTAAATAAGGTGTAAGAGGTAGCCCTACGCCTGCAAGCATCATCAGAAGACTCTAATATTGCTCCATCCTCTCTTCTTAACATTTCTTTCTTGGATTTACGATAAACCCGTTTGTCTGCAGATCTTCTCTCCATCAAGTGAGGTTCAGAGGTATCCATTTCAGTACAAGCAGCAGCCTCTGAGAAAGTTGCGCAAACAGGTGTAGGTGGCTGAATCATATCATCATCATGAGTATTTTCATGCTTAGCCTGCCTTGTATTGTACTCCAAGCACTGGGAATCCATGTTATCATCAAATAAGACCCTTTCATGAATAGACTTTTCATTCAAGACAGACTTAGGAGATGAGCTGCTGCTGTTGTATTCCAGTTGCTGACACTCATGCTTGTGATTTTGCCTCCAGTGAATTATCTGGCACTTCCCAGAACTGCATAATTTATTAGTTTAAAAAATTAGGAAGCAACTTTGGGAAGGGCCAGGTCTTGGTGCATCACCAGTGGGTGGAAGAACAATGTGTCACATGCATAATGCATTCTCCCACTTTAGCCTCTACAGGTACTATACTAATTAGTAAATAAAAGGCCTTAATTAAAAAACAAGTATGCAACAACAATGAGAAAGCATATAGTGGTTCTTCCATGTACATAGAAGAACCCTTTGATGTGATCTTTTTACGAGAACAGTCTTTCAATCTATTTGCTTCCTTAGAATCTAGCATACTTCTACTTTTAACCAACACTCCTTTGTGAGTATATGCATGATTAAACACAGTTCTTTTTTTAAATATATATACTTGTGGCTATTTCAACTTGTTTTTCCATCCAAAATACAATGAGTTTGTCATACCAGTAGCGAACAGACTTGCATCGAGAGCAGCGGGTCGTAGATGGAGCATAACATCTGGCACATTCATGAACTCCAATCTTTGTCAACGGTGCAAGAGGGATAAGAGTTGCAGCAGTTATGGATTCTGACCTAAAAGCTTCTTCAACAGCACATTGAGCCAACAAACTTGCCCTTTCTTTCTTCTTTGAAACTTCACTCCATCTTCCTAGTAAGATGTAAGCAACCAGAGGAAGCACAACCAAGAACAGAAAGAGAGCAGGTATATCAGTTTCCCTTGGCTCAAGCATGTCCTCACCAGCATACTCATGTCCAACTTTCCTCTCAAAATCACTTCCCAAATGCAATCTTCTTTATCTGCACATGGTCAAGCAGATTAAAATCCAGTGTCAGCGAAGAAATGCAAAATACTAGATACAGTTTGCTAATTCAAGCTGTGATACTGTACTTCCCTGAGTACGGCAGCACATAGCGATATATCAAAATTATCATAATAATGTTTCAACATCACAGTTAACATTAAGAATCGTGCTTATACCACAAAAAAAAAAACTTATCATGTTTCCTGCAAAACAAAACAACATCGTGACCAAGATTTTATATGCTGGTACTTATTAAAAAAATAAATTTAATTGCTGCTAAGGGAAAAGACTTCATCAAGATTATAGATTATGGAAGCAGTATTACTTCCTAACGAACTTCTACTTGCTTTTACTTCAAAAAAATCTTTCATAAATGATACAAGGAATAAGTTTCTTTACTTCTTCACATAAATGACAATGTTAGAAACTCCACAGTACCTCACTTCAGAATGCAGAAGCTAAGGTAGAAACTAAGAAAGCTAGTGGTGTTAATTGGACAAAGCTTT
Source organism: Hedera helix (assembly GCA_947179155.2). Lineage (NCBI taxonomy): Eukaryota > Viridiplantae > Streptophyta > Magnoliopsida > Apiales > Araliaceae > Hedera > Hedera helix. Next base: position 59,744,944 of record OX359265.1, on the reverse strand, counting down.
AGCCACTCCTAAGGTCACTTGACACAGCTCCTAGGTTTACCAAGTATCCATAATTGAACTTCTTTCTTGTAAATAGATTCAGTAGTAGTGTTTAAAAATGTATGGAATGTATTGCAAATTGTAGGATATGTGCATCATAAGATGCGGTTTAATTTCTCATATGCTAGTGATATTGTATCAAATTGCTCTTGTATTGTATAGCATAGCTAGGTAAGTATCATCATATGCTACTGACAACTATGAATTTCTCCATTCAATCAATCAGGTCAATAAAATATTATCAATTAGATCAAAGTAAAAATATTACCTTGCCATTGTTCTCCACACCTGCATATTAAACGGCTCTATACCCCACTTCCAGATTCATCATAAGTTTCTTGAATAGGGCTGCTCAACTCAAAAAACTCCTAAAGAAAGATGTACATACCAATCCTCCCTCCGACTGGAAGTACTTTTCTTGGAACTGTAAGGAGATTTAAGATATAGAAGTCTTGCACCGGAACAACGTTTCATGGACTATAGCATGCCTATTTGATGCAGATAGGTGTTTAGAAATCAGGTTCATGATCTGCAACTATTAAGTGGAACGTGGTTGAAATTCTCATGATAACAAAATTTCCTTCATATCCAGGTAAGGGTATTAAAACTTCATACGCACAAAGGCTTATTGGCGTAATTGAGCTAAATTAAGCATGGGAGGTGGCTGAAATTCTTATGCTAACCAACATTTCTTCATCAACAGATAAGGGTTGTACAAATTTTCTATGCAACCAGGTCTATTAGATTAATAGAACTAACATTAAGCATCCATGCATGGAAAAAGTTTCAGACCCTTATATAACACTTCAAGTGAACTAAGGGGCGTCTCCTATAGCAGAAGTTTGATACCATATTCCCTTTTCTAAATCTATGCAAGTACCCTCAAACATTTTAAAACATCCCTAAATTTATTATCAATTTTGCAGAAAGTGTGAAGGCCAAAAAGAATGTAGATTTTCTACATTTGACCAAAACACATATAAGAATGACTATAAGAAGCTCTTTAAGAACGTTGAGGGATATTTTTGCACCTAATATACATTCCCGTTTTGTCTCCATATGAAACAACTGTCCACAGATTGCACCCTATGCTTTGTAATACCATTCAACTTTGCCAAAATAGAAGAAAGTGTTGTCAAAATTTCAATTCATACTAAGTTACTAACATAACTAACAATACTATAACATCCCATATCGGTTAATATGGGATATTTGAATATGTATATAAGAACTCAAAACTATTATAATTAATATCTTCAGTCATGACCTTTTGTGTGAGCCTGTGGTGGGCTAAGATGACCCAAGAAGATGTTGTTGAGACAGCGCATTGGGTCTTATTCTGCTATGATTTGATTCGGACACGGGATTTGACCCGGGTCGTTACATATGATATCAGAGGCAACTATCAAAAGCTCGGGTCAGGTCGTCTAATCGGGTTGCCGGAGGTGAGGACAAGAAGGCGGGCCTAGTATCCCACAATGGTTAGAGGGGTAAAGTTTTTGGGCCTTGTGTGACTTTGTGTTGGGCCTAACGGGGATGTCAAGTATTTAAGTGGGGGAGTTTGTAACATCCTATATCGGTTAATATGAGATATTTGGATGTGTATATAAGAACTCAAAGCCGCTATTAGTAATACCTTTAGTCGCGACATTTTAGGTGAGCCTGTGGTGGGCTAAGATGACCAAAAAAATATTATTGAAACAGCGCATTAGGCCTTATTCTGCTATGATTTGATTTAGACTCGAGATTTGACTCATGTCGTTACAAATACCAACTTTCCACGTTGTACTTCTTGAATCCATCCGTTCCAACTCATTCCATGATTCGAACACTTTCAATTGGTATAGATGGAGATTTTCTACATTTGACCAAAAAGATTTGCTTAATACATCTATAGCGGTAATAATGACACAGCTTCATATTCTTCGTGATTCTTCTTTCTTGTTAGATCCGTATCAGAAAATTGGCATAAGCTTTAACTTCTTGAATCCATCTTTTCCAACTCATTCCATGATTCGAACTCTTTCAATTGGTATAGATGGAGATTTTCTACATTTGACCAAAAAGATTTGCTTAATACATCTATAGTGGTAATTAATGACCCAGCTTCATATTCTTTGTGATTCTTCTTTCTTGTTAGATCTGTATCAGAAAGTTGGCATAAGCTTTAACAGCTTCTTTGTGATTCTTCTTTCTTGTTAGATCTGTATCAGAAAGTTGGCATAAGCTTTAACAGCTTAAATTTCTTCCATTGACATTTAGTCCACCTCAATATAACACTTTAAATTAATTGAAATCCTAAACCTAAATGTTCGGTAGAAACAAATTACCAGTGCAAACACAAACATTTCAAAAATGCATGCATGACCTACCATTGAAGGATAGCATAATTCCATCATGATAAACAGTAAATAAGAGAGAGGGGGGGTCGAGGGAGATGAGTACCTTATAAGAAAACCCAATACTGAAAATATTTATTTATTTATAAGTAAAATACTGAAAATAGTAATTCAAGAAAACCCAAGAACTTAAGTTCTCCATTTTCCAAATTTCACATGTATTCTGACAAAATGCCCCAACTACAAACAAATAAAATAATGCATGTATGTGAGAAAACACTGGAAAAGTCGGAAGACATAGTAGCAGGACATGTTTCTGAGAAACCCCTAATTTGGTAAATCAGCATCAAATACAAACCCAATCTTCTTTGCAGATTTCACTCAAGAGAAAAAAAAACCCAGATGAAATCAAGAATTCGATCATTTCATTGTCTGAGATTAAAATTTAAAACATAATAGTCGAATCAGAGAAAAGATTCGATGGGTTGCTAATGCGCATACCTTTTTGCAAGAGAAGAAAATCTAACAAATCCCCAACATTACTTCCAACTCCTTGTTCCTCTAGCCACCAACAGATTCTTTGATTCCTTTGACGGTAAGAAAATCGCACACATATACACAGTAAGTCTCCCTCTTTCTCTCTCTCTCCCTCTCCTACATTTGGCCGCTCAGTTCAGAATTCTCGCACCCACTTGAAGAATTCAGAAGGTTTTGAGTCGAGTACTGGCACCCAAAATTTAGGTCTTCGGTCCAAATCTTGCACATGTGGCACCTTATTATTGGCTGTAAACTTTTTAAGTGGGTCCAAACGTAGTGACCTTTTGGTTTGATTAAATAAAAGGTGCATAGATAAATAATTACCCACATGTACCTACAGAATATTGGGTGATTGAGGGAATATTGTACTAGTTAGTTCGTTAGTAGGCAGTAGTAACAAGCAATCCAGCATGGTCGATTTTTTGTTTAGCATTAATTAATGGGTTTACTATTAAAAGAAAAGAATTGATATTTTTACATAAACAATAAAAAAAAATCACATTAATATAAGAGAAATTAATATATTTTATTACTGTAAAAAAATATCAAATTGATAGAAACAATGATCCTATATTCTATTGGGTCTATCCGAAATTGGGTTGAAATAATAAAAAGAATGATCCTATATTGTATAGGGTCTATTGAAATACTTAATAGGAGTATAATTAATTCGTGCCACCTTTATAGGGCTATGATGAATTAATTATACGAACGTGTAAATCAAGCATTCAAGCTTTTGACTGGTGAAGTGATTTTTTTCGAGATTTATTAAGATCTTACTACTACTATTACCGTTCATTTTCCCCATAAAACACAGAAAAATAAAACAAAGGGCTGCAATTAAATACTTCTATAATAGAATAGAGTGTTATCCTTGAATATATATATATATATATTGATTTTTTTTTCATAGGTTCAACTTATTATTTATTTACGTAGTAAAAATATTAATTCTCACAAGAGTACGAAAAATAAAATAAAATAATTTATGAAATATACGGCTCAAAAATTAGTTTTGACTTAAAGAATATATATTTTCTTTTTCAGGCTGAGAATATTTAAGAAATTTCGTAAATTATATATTTCCTTCACCCACAAATAATACAACTTGAAGGATGTACGTGATTAAAGTTTAGTAAATATGCATTATTGCACAATTTAACCAAATTAATTAAGATAATGATAATGACGATGATAACTACTTAGGCACAAAATATTTGGCCTTTATGACAGGACCATCATCAAAGCAAACGCACGATTAGATGACCGCTTGATTGTTTATACCTTTCATTACCTAATTGCATCTTACCAATCAACTTTATATGCCAGTATTATATAATTTGATGGTCAATAAAAAAATTAGCTGGAGATCCTGATTAATTAACAGGCTTTTTCTGTCACATGATTTACTCCATTTTTGGTCACAGTCAAACAGTACGTAATTAGTAAGTATTAAACAATTAAGTTTGACAGCAGAAAATGGCACATGGCTTGTTTGTCGGACGGACTTTGAAACATGTAGTACTAGTACTACTATTTCTTTTGCTCTGTCCTTCCAAAGGTTATTATAATAATTTGTTACCTACTGACTTTCAAACAAGTCAAACCTTCATTTTTGGTATAAGAATTTAAACCCCATCTCGAGCTTTTCCGGTTTTAAAAGTATTCAAGTGAAGTAGTAATAAGCCAAGCCCAGCCCAATCGTGGAACTTGGTTTCCCTTTAGCAGGTGGACGCCTAAGACTTACACATGTAGTTTCTGTTTGGCCCATCCCATACATACATACATACATACTAAAAGAGTAGCCTTTCCTTATTGTTCAAGGAGAAAAGGATGGGCCACTTCACTTAAAAGTGAAAATCTGACTTCTTTCCTACCTCCTAAGTTCGTTTTTACCACTGACTTCATATTTTGTATTTTTTTAATTATGCGACTAATTTTTATGTTATTGTAATTGAGAATTGTTTATGACGAGGAGAGTCTAATTATCATCTCAACTAGAACAAATTAACATTTAAGTTCACTTTTTATAAGAGACACTAATTAATATTTTTCTTTTTTTAAAAAAAATACACTAATAATCGAACATAAATAATAATAATAATAATAAATGAGTTCATTCAAAAACTCGCATAATATTTTTGATCTTCTTAACATGTGTCCTTAAGGTATATGTTAAGTACGAAAAATAAGAGATGAGACTCATTAAATATTATTTATTTATATATTTGCACTGAATTCAATATATGAGATCTACTAATATATTATTTTTTATACATTAAATTCAATATAAATACATAAATAAATAATATTGAATAGGTCTTATCTCTTATTTTTCGCACTTAACACATATTAAGAAAATCTTAATATTTTATCTACAGTAAAATAAATGTAAGCAAATATGGTCAAATAATTGACTATAGGTATTAAATGTTTGACTAAACCAGGTACACGAACATAAGCAATTTGTGAATGAATCTCATCTACCCTCCATTCCCGGGATTCCACCCAACTCCGGCTCCCTCAATCCGCCAATATCCTCGAGGAAAGAGAGAGAGAAGAGATGAACAATTCACTCTCCAAATCCGACTCTAATACCTCCTCTGACAACTCTAATCTCCAAGATTTAATCACTCCCCTCACCAACCAATTCCCTTCTCCCTCCTCCACCGCCAATATGGAAACTCAACCAGCAAAATCCTACTGGAGATTTACCAAAAATGACTTCTTCCCAGAACCCTCGTTTCAATCCCTCTCCACCTACAAACAAGCACTCTCTCAAACCCACCACCGCCTCAAGGATCGTCTATTTGGCCGCTCCTCAGACGTCACCGAGCTCCTCACCCTCCAAAAACAGAGCGAAAACCCCATGAAACGCTGCCTCACCTGGTGGGACCTCATCTGGCTCTGTTTTGGCTCGGTTGTTGGCTCCGGAATATTTGCAATTACTGGCCAAGAAGCCCATCTCCATGCGGGTCCGTCCATTGTCCTCTCATACGCCGCCTCCGGCCTCTCGGCGCTCCTCTCCGTCTTCTGCTACACTGAATTCTCCGTCGAAATTCCTGTCGCCGGCGGGTCTTTTTCTTTCCTCCGCATTGAGTTAGGCGACTTTATTGCGTTCATTGCCGCCGCTAACATTCTATTGGAAGCTATTGTCGGCGCCGCCGGTCTCGGCCGTTCTTGGTCTTCCTACTTTGCCACCATGATTAAACCGAACTCTGACTTTCTTCGTATAAGGGTAAATTCTTTACCAAACGGATTTAATCTTTTAGATCCAATTGCTGTTTTAGTTCTAGCTGTTGCCAACACTATAGCAATGAGTGGCACAAAAAGGACATCTTTTTTAAATTGGGCCAGCTCAATAGTCAGTGCTGGGGTGATTCTTTTTATAATTATTGTCGGGTTTTTTCATGCCAGTAGTTCGAATTTGAAACCTTTTTTCCCTTTTGGGGCGGAGGGAGTATTTCAGGCTGCAGCAATTGTGTATTGGTCTTATTCTGGTTTCGATATGGTTGCTACAATGGCTGAAGAAACAAAAAACCCCTCAAGAGATATTCCAGTGGGTTTGGTCGGTTCGATGTCTATTATTACTGTGGTCTATTGTCTGATGGCACTGGCACTTACCATGATGGTGAATTATACTGAAATAGATATAAATGCTGCCTATTCTGTCGCATTTGAGAGAATTGGGATGAAATGGGCGAAATATTTAGTGAGCATTGTTGCACTCAAGGGAATGACTACAAGTTTGCTTGTTGGGTCAATGGGACAAGCTCGATACACTACTCAGATTGCTAGATCACATATGATTCCCCCTTGGTTTGCTCTGGTTCACCCGAAAACTGGAACCCCCATATATGCTACTCTTTTAGTGACTATATTTAGCTGCATTGTTGCTTTTTTCTCTAGCTTGGATGTTTTGTCAAGTGTGTTATCCTTTAGTACACTCTTCATTTTCATGCTCGTGGCGGTTGCGTTGCTTGTTAGGAGATATTATGTGAAGAATTTTACTCCAAAGCGTGATTTGGTTAAATTTCTTGTGTGCTTATTGGTTGTTATCGGTTCATCTATTGGAATTACAGCTCTGTGGAATTCAAATAACAGAGGATGGATTGGCTATACGGTGGTTGGTGTGTTTTGGTTTTCAGGTACGGTGGGTATGGTATTGCTACAGAAGCAGAGGGTTCCCAAAATTTGGGGTGTTCCACTTGTTCCGTGGTTGCCATCACTGTCAATTGGGATGAATATTTTTCTGATTGGATCCTTGGGTGCTGTGGCATTCTATCGGTTCTTCATATGTAGTGCCATAATGTTAATTTACTATCTCTTGGTTGGTGTGCATGCAACGTATGATGTGGCTCATGAGGATCTACAAGAATCAGTAACTGAAGATGGAAAACAAAATTGCAATCAAGGAGGTTTATAGACAGTGCAATGCCTTAAGCCTTTAATCATAAATTTATCTTGGTATAATGATCTGTGAATAGGATTGCTTGCAATAATTTTCAACATTTTGAATTTCCATATAAGATGATTTTGCACTTTCTGGTTGCATTCTATTCTACTTGAAGAAACTACTATCAATATGATGCATGTAATATTAATTCAGAAAATCAAACATTTTTCTGGAATTGAACCCACGTTCTATTTTTCTCTTCATAATTGCAGCAAGTGTATTAGACATATATTCATAGTTTATCATTGGTTATTTGGTCTCTGTTGCCCATAATTGCACTCACGTAACTACTTCTTACGTCTAAGAAGAAAAGAATTTTTTAAGAAGAGGGAACATGCAATAGGAAATAAAAAGTGGTTAGATATATTATGGTGTATTCTCCACCCCCGCCCCCAGGGTCGGATCTATGCAAGGGGCAGGGGGGCAATTGACCCCACTGAATTTTCAGTGGGTTTGTAATGTCAGCCAGTATCGAGGGAGAAGGAAGCAAATGCAGTAAGCCAACGGTGGAAGTTAGTGTGCAGCACGTAAACTCTGCACAGAGGATGCAGCGGCATTCGTGGCATTACCAGCTGCCATTGATCTGAGTATGGACGCCTGCAGGCTTTTCTCTCAAAAGCTAAGGAAGGAGTTGTGCTAACTGCTAGCCTCAAGATCATCTATTATGATGTGTAATTTTGCTGTATTGAAAGTGTTTTTTGTGAGTTAAATGGTTTTTGTATTCCATTGGCATTTTGAGATTACTTAGTTACTGCTACTAACAAAATAGTTCTATAGATTTTGTACAGACCAGAGGGAAGGGAGGGGGATCAACAGGGGCACCCTTTTCCTTTGTTAAGGTGTGTGGCTTGTTTAATTTTTACGGTTTCCTTGTTAGGGAAATTGGTTTAAGTACGAATTTGTGTAAGCTGACTTTGAATTCTCTATCTGATGAATCAAAATTAACGATTTGATTGTGCATTTGTAATTTGTTCGTGTGTACATTCAACTATTTTTTGTTTTTGTGCTTCGCTTTTCAATGAGTGTTTGCCCGTTTGGTATTCTAAAATCTAAACTCTTTCGAACCATTTCGTTTTTTTGGCTACTTGGGATTATGGGTTGATCTAAGTTGATCCATATGCCAATATAATTGGAATGATGGAGTTTGACGATTAGTGTGGAGTGTGAGTAGCACTAATATGGAGTATTAAAATGTGCAGGTAGTTGGGGGGTTTCTTTGGTAGGTATGTGCGTGCACGCAAGTGTTGAAAACTGGGGATATGAGAATATTTAACTAAGTAATGGTTTGAGCTTTGATTAGTGTGATTAATGTGGATTATAGTTACCCCCTTGCATAGATCCGCTCGCCACATGGGTGCATCAAAGAGCATTACAACTACCAGCCAGGCCAGGCTGTGTTTTGAGGGTGTTTAAAGAAAATTATCATGTTTTAGACTAAAAAACTATTAAAATTCCTAAAGTCCAAATTCAAATTCAATCCCAGTAATACTTTTATATGTTGCCACTGCAATTGTTGAAAGAGACTGAATTGCAAAACTCTCATTCAATTTGTATTATTTTTGCAAAATTCACCTCTTAATTTTTATTTTTGCAAAACTCTCTCTCCAAGATATATTAATTATTCAAACTCACCCTTTTTAACTTTTATTTTTATAAAACTCTCCCTTCAAGATGTATTAATTATGCAAAACTCACTTTTCACGACACACGTGTTAAAAAGTTAGAAGGTCAATTTTGCATAATTAATACATTTTGGAGGGAAAATTTTGCAAAAATAAAAGTTAGAAGGTGAGTTTTGCATAATTAATACGTCGTAGAGGGAGAGATTTGCAAAAATAAAAGTTAAAGAGTGAGTTTTACAAAACTGATACAAACTAAAGGAAGACTTTTGCAATTCAGTCGTTAAAAGAATATTTTTAGCCATGAATATCGTAAAAAATGAAGGCCGTAATTAAATGGGAGATGAATGACTGTTTAGTAACTTATTGAGCATGATATTTTTACAAGTATTAAAATGAGTCTATCATACAACAATTTTAAGGAATAAAATTTCGAAAAATGTTATTGTAAATAATATTTGAGAATTATTTAATTTTTTTATTCATTTTATTTTTAAGAGAATTTTTTTTTAAATCTGATCCCACTGAACTAAGAGATTGGATCCGCTCCTGCCTGCCGCTCTTTATTTTATTTTTCTGATAGTTAATTGCTCCGAATCTTCTTGTATCTGATAATTATGCTCTACCGTATTCAGTATATAGTATTGAGATGAAATCTATATTTTCATTTTTATTTTCTTTTTGGTTTTGAAGTTTGTTTTTTGAATCTTAATTGGAGGCAAACCAAAAGTAACATAATCACAATACCGAGATTGACAGTGCGTAATGATGGAAAAAGATTGCAAGAGCACTTATTTACTAGTATCTTATATAGAACCAACTTGGTGGAGTTCGAGATATTAAAATTGAAAGGGTGTGTAGTTATTTTGGTATCTACAGAGTTGGTTCGTCATGCATGATTTTATGCCTCGATAATAACTAAATTATGCTCTTTATTAATTATTGTCTAGCAATAATATCTATTGAGCTAAGCTGGAGGTCTAATTTATTTTTCTTTATGGAGGAGGGGGACAACAACTATAATATTTATAATTTATTATATTTTGTTTGTTCTTATATTTTATGTTGAAGGTTTTATGCAATGTTTGAATTGCAGAAAATAGGATGAGAATATAATAATTTATTTTTATAAAATCAAAAAAAAATGGGTTTAATTGTTTCATTATAATGAAATAAATTATTCTTATTCATACTAAATTTGTGAATTTTATTTCTTGAAAAATGATATAAAATGACTCATTGCAGTCTTAAATGGAATAAATTATTTCAATCTCTATTCCATTATATTCTTTCACAAATTTTATTTTTTCAATCCAAGTGTAACACTAGTATTAATTTTTATTATAGAACCAACCATGATTATAATTTGTTTGAAGTAGCAATTTAATTTTTGCATGAACAATTATCACCTTTGGAACGAAAGCATTCTTCAATTATGAGTATGTATGCCCATTGTCCGTAATTTATGAGAGTATTTGGTTATAATCGAATCGAATAGTCTATTAAGTTATAATTTTTACTATTTGAATAAATATCTAAAATTAGTATTAATCGAATTATACTATTCAGTTATTGAATATTTTTTTTTAAGAGTAAAAGTTTAATACACACATGAATGATCTTAAATTTATGACATGTAATTGGTGTGATACTTATGTTAGATGAAATAATCTTTATTTTAGTGATGGGTTATGATTCTAAATACCGTTCATGTATACATCATCAGTCTATCTAATTTATACTCTTTTTTTAAATATATGTAGTAGTTTGGAAATTAGAGAAAATGTTGGGTCTTTTTAAAGTTACTTTGTAAAATCTTAAAATTTTATTCAAATTTTAAAAACAAGCATAATTATTAGTACTATTTTATAAATATTGTAATTATTTATAAAGTAGTACTAATAATTATGAAGTTTAAACCGTACATGAAACCACTTAGATGCGGTTTGACAAATTTAAAATCACACATGAAACAACTTGTGATTGATGCGGTGCGATTTTGAAATATGCGATGTGGTTTTATTTTGTGTAGTTTCGATTTCAAAACTAATTGAATATATACAAAAAAATTAAGACTGAAAGAATACAGATATTGAAATAGCACCAAATGAAATATACATACATTATCACGAACTACATTAGTAAAAAAATATTAAATATTACAATAATATTATACGTCGTGTCACATTTTTAAATAATAGTCATTTAGTCTAAATAGCATGATGAAACATTTTTCAATAATACCAGCAATTTAATTTCTCTTTTTTTATTATGTAACTAAATGACAATATTTTCAATTGATTTCTTAACTCAAGGTAATCATAATGTAATATCATATTAATGTGGGGAAATATTCAATAGCGCAATGTTAAATATTTTCACACATTAACAATATATATATATATATATATATATAAGTGGGGCTAGAAAGCTCAATCAAAATAGAAGTGTTAAAAAACAAGTGGAGTTCATGGTTTCTAGTTAGTATATTATTAGTAAGTTAATTAGACTTCTTTTTCCTGCATGCATTAATGATGAGAGTATTTGTTGATTGATCAGTAGTCGGAGAGCCAACAACTCCCCACAACCCCCATTAATAAGATTTCAAATTTTCAGATTCTATTATTTGTATTTCAATTTTATAAATATTTATTAGAATGTAATAAGTTTCTATTGAAAGAGTAGTTTTATATTAGCGATTAATTCATAATGAATATGGTGATGAATATGATTGGTAATTATTAGAAAGATATATAAAAATATATTACTTTTAAATGAACAAAAAATATATTAAAGAAGACTTTTAAAAAATAAACCAAAACGACGTCGTTTTAGTCATTATTGGTACAGTGCGGTAAACTGCAGAAACCGAAACCAAATCGCAAATGTGATTTTTCATCCCTCATAAAATCGCCATATACGTCGGAACCGTTTGTGCGGTTTGGTTGATTTTTTGTGCAATTACAAGTCCAATTTCAATATTTTTGCTCACCCGTACAAGCAAGAACATGACTCGTCACCTAAACTAAACTAGCACTAAACAATTTTGAACAAACGCCTCCTTATTGTATATTATTGGGATAGGCCAAACAAGCCCGTTGATAATTCAGGTCCAAAGGCAAAGGTCAGACCTATATGGATTGGTCTAGACCCAGAGGTTGATGAACTTTGGCCCAAGGTTGGAGAATATACCTTTTGATCGAGGGCCCACTTGGTCGTCTTTTTCGAGCACTTGCTCAGATGACCGTCTCTCGAACACACAACAAAGGGATCCACATGGCCGTCCACCGAGCACACAATCGTGCCTCGAGCAGCACATTTGTCATATGATAGATGTCCTTGGCTGAGCTCACGGCGCACGTTCGTGAGTGGATTGGCTAATAGGACGGGAGGAAGGACTATAAAATGAGACTTAGAGTGAGTTTTTTTTAGATACAATTTTTACACAATGAGAACCTACACACTTTTGATAACCTATTTCTTAATTTTGCTTATTGACTATCTTCACGTAAGGCATCTCAAATTGACAATCTGCCATCAACCCACGTTAATGTTTGTGCCAAGTCTGAAAGAGAAAGCTGTTGATTGCATGGCATCCCCAGGGATTAGGTCGTCATCATATGCTATGTTTGCAATATTTTAGATCCGACTTGAATGAAAAAGAAAAAGGAAAAATATGCACATCCATGCAATTTGATATTGGAGAAACCAAATAAATATTCACATATAGGAACCAAACACATTTTACAAAACCTCTAAGCCGAGAGAATTCAAATTATACATGGTGTTCAAGACACAAGGTGATCCCAATACTGAAATGGTAAACAATTACTACTACTTGTAGCTAAGAAGATAACAATGAAAGAGCTTTTCAAAGTCGGCATAACATAAGACAGCAAAAAGGCTCTCACTTCTGACTCTTCTTTTTCCACAGGTCGCCAAACATTCTAATACCAGAACCTTTCCTCTTTTCACTTACAAAACCATCATCAGAATCTACACCTAAGCCCAGTGATCCCACAAAACCGGCATATCCACCAATTGGCGGCTCAAACATACTGACACACTGTTTGTCCATGGATCCACACCTCTCGGATATTCTTCTGCCGTTCATATCTGCGCCCCCTGCTAACACTGATGCGGCAGCATCAGCTGCTTTTCGCCATTGCTCCGTTTGTACTCTAAGCTTCTTCATTTCTGTTTCCAGTGCCTCCTTTTCTCCTTCCATCGCTTCGAGCTTCTCATTTAACATAACTATTTTAGCTTTGCTTGTTTCTACTTCTTCCCCGAGTTGGTTCAACCTCGATGCCATTTCCTCTTCCTTGACTCGAGCTGATGATATCTTTAAAGTTGCCTCATTCAGCTGAATTTTCAGGTTTTTGTTTTCTTGGAAAACGTCTACTTCTTTTTCCTTCTCTTCGATCTTTGGCTTGTCTGGTTCTGGAATGGCTGTTGATTTGGTTGACAAGCTAACAAGTTCGGCATTTAGCTCATTTTCTTCAGTTGGTTGGCTAATTTTAATCTCAGGTTCCACAGTTACTTTTTCAATTGGAACTTCAAAAACATCAGTTTCCTGCTGATCATCAGCATTTGCTGTTTTGCTGGATTCTTGGGTTTCACTTGGAGGAGAATACTTTTCAAGAATTTCCTCGGCCTCTGGAATGATTGGCTTTATGTCTTTCTTCTCCAGTTCTAGTTGAGCATGTTTCTTTGCTGCCTCAGATGAGGCTAACTGATCTTTCAGAATTTTTAGCTCCTCTTGTGCTTGCTCAAGTTGAGATTCCAAACCTGCAATACGTGTACCGAGTTTCTTTTGATTAACAGGATCTGATTGAGAACCTCTAGGGCATTGGCCATCTCCTAACTTAGGGCTCCTGTCAGTAATAGGTCTGTGATGCAGTGGATCCGAGCCAGAGCTTGATGTCCTGAGTTGAGATGGGCCTCTGCAATCTCCTAACTTGGGGCTCCTTTGTGGCAATTCTGAACCCCTGTTACATATAAATAATCAAATTTACTGTTAAAACACAACAACATTAGTTTACACTTTCTATAGTCAAATGCATATCATTTCTAGGTAAAGGATTACAAAACTTGTGTAATTTGGGAGAGGATTATATAGCCGCTACAGTATTTTTTATGTAACTTGGCATTTGCTACAATTACGAAAATATATAAAAATAAATCAGAAGTTGGAAGCCAACATGTTTCAATTCCATAGACAAGGCATTAATATTATTTTAAGATATTAATAATGTTGAAAGGCATAACAGACGCAATGGGTTTACATATGGACAATAACCCTAACAAAAATTTGATGTGATCAATGGAAGAACCACCTCTTTTTAACAGTTCCTGAGCGGGTCAGGGTGGAAAAAGAAAAAAATACTTGTGAAAAAGGTATTTCTCATTATTCTGATAAGAGAGATCTCTAACCTTGATCTTGGCATTTGATCTGCTTAAAGGCAATTACGAAGAGCAAAATAACTAATAACTTCCGTGGTCGAGATCTGCAAAACCGAAAGAAAGGCCAAAAGAGAAATAATGTAAGCGTAGTTGGTAAGGATGCAACAGATTGAATAAACTAGCAATAGATATGATAATACCACAAAATCAAAAGGCAAAATGTTTATTTCAACATTTCAACACATAAAAAGGTTTTATGACAGGAGCTAAGTACCCTTTGACAAAAAGTACACAAGTTCCAGATAGCAAACAATGAAGCGTGCCACTTAGCAAATCAAGCATTCCGAAATCAGATCGACAATGTACCTCAAGAAATGTCCTATTGGCACTTCACTTACAAGTTCCTACTCAACTCAATAATGCCTTTTATCCCGAACTTAGTTGTGTTAGCGTAAAAATAGAAAGACAAGAAAAACAAGAACGAAACTAGAAAAAATAAAATATAAATAAAAAAAATATAACCCAAGGATAAAACACCAGAAAAATATATATAAGTAATACTCTGGCCATTCCAAGGGTTCATTTTTAACTTCCTATTATAAACACACAGTACTTCAGTCGGGGAGTAATACTTTCAGAATTTAAGGCCAGAAAGTTAAAAGGTACTACTGATACAACAGCAATCCTTTCAGAAGAAAATCCAGAGGCAAAAATAAGCATGGATATTAGGTGAGCATTGTTGATCCTTTTTCGGAGAAATGCAAAAGGTTTCCAGCCAGTCTGGGCAGAGTTCTAAGCTGAGTCATTCTTAAGGTGAGCTAAGTTGATCACGACTCTCAAAGCTAACATCCTACATTAACAAGGACTTTCCCGGTGCATGCGCATGCTTTTTTGAACAGTGTAAAAGTGTTTAGTCCACTTTTCCATATAACTACCATTACCATCTAGCATACTCCTTATTGAAAGATGTGCAGGCTCTTTCTCCAAAAGTGCAAATGTGTAGTGGATCTTATAAGTGAACCTCCTCACATTTCACAAATGTTTCTCCTTTAATAGTATTATTGGACAATCAAGAAGTAACAGTTTTAACAAAAAGTAAAATAATTAGAAAAGCATATCTCAACAAGAAGTTATCAGAACCAAGGGGAGAAATTCTTACTCCTTTAACTGGGGTACAAATATATTCTTACTTTTAGACAGGAAAATGAAGATTAAAAAGGATGCAAAATTTTCTTTCAGAATTCATTACATTCACACATTCAATAAGCCATAACATATAAAAAATTGTCAAGAAATATTCTATAAATCTTGAACCCATTCAATATTATAAATGCGTACTGGTAATATGAACAACACACCATGAGGTTGGAAATGGCTTCAATTTCACAAAATAAGATAATCACATATTCACATCAGACAACTCTGAGATGCATTGCAAAACAGTATAAAAATATTACATTTGTTTTAACACTAATTTAATGTTAGATCTCAACACAATTACTATTATTTTTTCCCTCTCTCTCTCTCTCTCTCTCTCGTCAGATTGGCTCATTTTCAGTGGGTTTGAGAGAGAAAAAAATAAAGAAAAAATAAACTTAGAAAGAAAAGACAGAGTATTCGGAAATATACATCGATTCCAAAAGTTGGAATCTTTGAGATTCCTTCCGAGTTTTCTTTAATCTTTCCCCCCATTTTTCTTCTTCTGGGCAGCCCCAAACAATAAATTAACTCAAAGCAGGCATAATCCCATTACATAATCAATAATTAACAAAACCGAGAAAGAAGGAAAAAATAATAAGAAAAAGAAAAAAAAAAAGAAGAAGAAAATGGATCTCACCTCGAAGTAATCTTCTTCTAAAGCAAGCAGTTTCAGCAATAAAACAGATACAGTATGAGTTAAAACCTCTCCATAAATCAATGGAAGAGAATTGAGGGGGTGGCACAAATGCCTTTGCAGAAATAAAGAAAAGGCCCTGGCTTCAGGTTTTGTGTGTGTAACTGTGCGTGTGTGTGTATATATAGTGATAGCTCTTCTTGGAACACGAGAGCATGCGGTAATTTTGAAAATTTTACCAGTCCTTTCAAGGCCCACAAAGAGATTCTGGGAGGAAGTAGATAAGGGAATAATTTTGAAGGTTCAGAGTTTTTAAAAAAGAATGGATATTTTTATAAGTAAATTTTGATATATTTATAAAAAAAATATTTGAATATAAGATTTATTTATTATTTATGTGAGAGAAATTTTATAATATTATTATTTTTATTTATAAAAATATTAAATTCTCTTTTTAAAATTGTACAAATAAAAATAATATTTTCTCACATAAATTATAAATTAGATTAAATTTTGGAATACTAACAATTTACAAACAACTCATAATAAATGAAAAATAACTAAATATTTTATCACAATAAAGGCTCACGTCTTATGATAAAATATTTATTTATCCTCCATTAATTATGATCTTATTTGTAAATTGTTAATATACCAAGATTTATTTATAAATAAATTTCACATTCATGTAATACGAATCTTATAAAAATATTAAATTTTATTTATACAAATATTAATTCTTTAAAACTAAATATATGAAGAGAGGAGGGAGAGCACCTTGAAAATCCAAGCCTCAATACTTTGTTTGTGATTTTTAAAGTGAATAATAATAATAATCATCGAAAACATAAGTGTTATATACTTTTTGTGTTCGCAAACTTTCAAAGAAGGGAAAAGAAAATGGCAAATCAATATTTTTCGTTAAAAATGAATAGATTTAGCAGAAGAAGTTATCTATAATAATAATCGTACTCGACTCGATAGTTAAATGAACTTCAATCAAACTTTATTCCATATTCAATAAATTTTATGAACTAAATACGAGCACTTCAATATTTAACTCGATTCAGTTCATTTATACCCTTATAAATTAGTGGTTAATATTGAAATATCGTTACATTTAAGTCTTGTGTTTTTGATATTATAAATGTGTTATCTTGGGTCCATATAAAAAAATAATAAACTTAGAATAACACTAATTTACCATTAAATGAACATGTATACAGTGTGAAACGTGATATTATTTACATACATTTCTTGTTTCTTGTTATTTTATAAAAATTATATTATGAAAATCAATAAGAATCTTGTTATACATAACAATAAATTTATATTAATAAAAAATATCAAAATATATAAATACATGAAATTGAGATATGTTTTAATTAAGGAGAAATTCGGACATTATTAATCTAGCTTTATGTCTTAAAATTTTATGTTAATCATAATTCTTTTTTCCAATCAACAATTAACAATGCTTGAAGCAACGAGGCATCATTGAACGTGTGATTATGTTGCCCAGCCCAAACCAATTAAGGGCGGACTCCTTTAGTCAAAATTTCCATTCATATTATATGCAACAGAGGCAGCAAGATTCCAAATGAATCACCCACGTTAAGTTTAAATTAAAACATGACATGACATATATTATAAGCCCTATTTGTCTCAATATTTTCATTCTCAACTTCTATTTCTACTTGTATTTTTAAGAAACTATTTCTTCTGATTTTTTAAAAGTTGTAAATTAGTGTTTGTTAAATTTATTCTGTTTCTCCAAAATTGTGAAAGACTGTTTGATAAATAAATTGATCGATAAGCTGACAAATCTTATATTATATATTTAATTATTTAATAATGCATATTATGTATATTTAGTAATATATACACATAGTAACGTATATTAAACTGTAATATATAAGTAATAATTCATAGCAAGTGTTTGCTATGAACACTATTTCAGCAAATATATCTTGAACCGTTAAAATAATAATTTTAATGAATGAGATGAATGCCACCAGTTATCTAAGTTAGCGGGTGGAAAAAAAAAAAAATCTCAGTCAACCCGCTATCTTAAATTACCGGTGGAGTGAAAAAAAAAGAATTCAAAAAAATCCTCCACCCGCTAACTTAGATGCCGGGTAGAGTAAAAAAATTTTTTTTTTGTGTGTTTAAACTAAGTTTTAAAAAAAAAAAAAAAAAAAATTCCTCCACCCGCTACCTATTTTGCTGGATGGAGATGATTTTTTTTTTTTTGTGTTTAAACTAAGTTTTTTAAAAAATAAAAATAAAAATCCTCCACCCGCTACCTATGTTGCCGGGTGGAGATGATTTTTTTTTTTTTTCGTGTTTAAACTAAGTTTTTTAAATAAAATAAAATTTCCTCCACCCGCTACCTATGTTGTCGGGTGGATATGAATTTTATTATTTTTTTTTTTTTGTATTTAAACTAAATTTAATATATATATATATATATATATATCAAAAACATCCTCCACCCGTTACTTATGTTACCGGGTGAAAATGAAAAAATTATTATTAATTTTTTTTTTTTGTTTTTAAACTAAGTTTTAAGAAAAATAAAAAAAATAATATATATATATATATATATATATATATAATTTTTATATTTTTTTAATTTTTTTTTTTAAAACTTAGTTTAAACGCGAAAGAAAAATTAATTAATTTTTCCATTGGAGGATGTTTATATATATATATATATATATTTGTAAAACTTAGTTTAAACAAAAAAAAAATTCATCTCCACCCGGCAACATAGGTAGCGGGTGGAGATTTTTTTTTTTTTTTTTTAAAAACTTAGTTTAAACACAAAAAAAAAATAAAAAAATTCATCTCCACCCAACAACATAGGTAGCGGGTGAAGGAATTTTTTTTTTTTTAAAAAAAAAAAAATCATCTCCACCCGGCAACATAGGTAGCGGATGGAGGAATTTTTTATTTTTTTTAAAAAAACACTTAGTTTAAACACACACAAAAAAAAAAAAAAAATCACTCCACCCGACATCTAAGTTAGCGGGTAGAGGATTTTTTTGAAAAAAAAAAATTCACTCCACCCGTCATCTAAGATAGCGGGTTGATTGAATTTTTTTTTTTTCCACCCGCTAACTTAGATAGCGGGTGACATTCATCTCATCCATTAAAATTATTATTTTAACGGTTTAAGATGCATTTACTGAAATAATGTCCATAGTAAACGCTTGCTATGAATTATTCCCCATATATATATATATATATAAGTAGATATACAAAAATGTAAATATTACATATATTAATATTAGTATATAGTAGTAAACAATGTTCCTTCCGGTGGTTGACAACTGTCTGTCTATGATAGTAATACATACCCACAGAAACTTCATTTACTTTATTAAAATATCACCACCCACCAAACAATTTGATAAAGGGCTAATTACAATTATCAAAATTCAGAGGGTAGTAGCCATTTTTTGAATTAATGTTAGTATTTTGCATCTTTTTATTAAACAAGTAAAAAATTAAACCAAGAACTAGATGATGATAGTACGTACGCAATGGCGGAACCATAACACTTTTTAAGAGGAGTCAAAATACATTAGTAAAAAAATTTTATTTATTAACGCTTAGAGTGCTTCTTTCAGTTGTACTACTAAGAAAAGAAAACTGTATCCTGTGAGTCTGCATAGTTTGAAAACGTCTCAAAATTTGTTTGTTTTTAATTGTTAAAAAAATATCTTTCTCAATATAAACTACTAGACTGTCATTCATCCAATCGTTTCCTATTTTATTATGCAAATTAGTCTTAATAATTTTTATCGCATAGAATACTCTTTCAACAGTAACAGTCGCAACTGGTAAAACCAAAGTCAACTCAATCAATCAATATACCAATGTAAAAGTCATATTTTTTCTTGTTTCATTCAATTATGATGGTTATCAGAGTAGTTTTACTTTCACATTCAAAAACATATGAGCCAATTTTTGTAATAAATAAAAAACAAAAAAAAACTTTCAAAAATAAAACTAACAAACTAGTTGTTTATATAAAAAATTGATATGCAACTCATTGGCTTCCTTCCTTCACAAAAGACTTTAAATGATCCAATATCATGTATTGACAAAATATCATTATATTTGGCTACTGTTCCAAACATGACATAAGGTGTCCATATTAATTATATTAATCTTAATATAGTAAGTACAAAATTATGTTTAGAACATGAAAAATTATAGGGGGGGGGGGGGGGGGGAAGCAATTTAAAAGTTATTATAAGAATATAAAAAATCTTAAGGAACATAATTACAATTATATATGCTCAAGAGAAATATAATATCAAATCTAATGTATTGGAGTCTTAATAAATCTCTGTTATTTATTTGCAATATATTGTTACACTTAAATGAATTTACAGAACTAAATTTGAAAACATTTGACGCCATTCAGCAAACACCGTAGCATATCAGATGGGATATTCAGAAAGAAATGAATGCTTGACTAAAAGAATTATGTGGTCATTCTGACTACTAAAAATTAAATCAGTTGCACAATTTTATTTAGTCTATGGCAATCAAAATCTACAATAAATGTATAGTCTTCAGCAGCAGAAATCCTTTACTTTCCACTGCAGCGAGTACGTACTTTCTCTCTCCTTACTCCGCCTCTCTCTCTCCTATTTGTGAGACAAATAGGGGGAAAATAAAAAATATCACAAATACAGATCGCATTCCCCCTATTTGTCTCACACACGTAAAAAAAGGCACAACCATGACTGCAACACCATCGGCCCATGCAAACCTACCCAAGTACCCACCAATCATGCCCATGTGAGAATCCAGGATGCTAATTATGACTTTAAAGGTTGGAATCCAGGAAAAGCTTAGATCACCGGCTGGAATACCGGGGTCATATGACCCCGCGCCCCCCTTGATTCCGCCTCTCCTTGCGGAGAAGTTTAGATCGCCGGCTGGAATACCGGGGTCATGTGACGCCCCTCGACAAACATATATCTAACCACCAAAATCTGCATATTGATTTGATTGATTATTCACTTTCCCTTCCTTTTTTATAATAGGATGGATCGTCATCATCTTTTCAAAATTTAACATCATCCCCCAATGATGGGAATTCTAGCTAGCTGCTTTTCACACAAGCAATGAAAAATCAATAATTTGCACTTGGATTATTATCGTACAAAGTTTTCAGATAATTGACGTTGTAGATTAGATTCATAGATGCTCTGCCTGTTTCTTTTTTGAAATTCCCAATATGACAACATCTGAAGAACCACAAGGAAGAATCACAGAAACCGACTTTTCCATTCACAAGAATAATAATCTTTCTATTTCTGATTACATCTGTATATATGTTGGAGATGGACGGAAATAGAGATGCAGAGCTTTACCCAGACACTCAAACTCTTTGCGTGCTAGTTCCGGCTTGAGCTTCAGCTAGCGAGACAGCCATGGCCAGCATCATCTGCTCCTCAAAGCTCTCGGGAACAACAGTTTGAAACCCACCGCTCACATTTTCATTGTGTTGGGGGGACGTACTATTTCTACCGACATCTTCAGCTGCATCTGAGCCTGCATAACTGGTCCCAACTTCAGCCACCTCGGACCCATGATCTGCAATCCATTCTCCTTCCTCCCCTATATTGGGTGACTCCTCAATGGAGCCTCCCGGCTCCGTGGGTGGATAATTCCTGGGCACTTGGTCTCCCCTATTGGAAGCCATGCTAGATCCAGGAAGCATGTTGTAGGCTGACATGTTTCCATCGTAGTAACTGGAGGAATCTCCACCTACTTGCTGACGCTCTGCTGAGGCAGCAATTGCACAAGCTAGACCACCAAAAGGGGATGATGAAGGCAGTGCTGTTTCAGTCGGTGGGGCCATGGATGCAGAGACGCAGTGATCTTCTGCTCCGTATTGTTCTAATGGAGCAGTATCACTGCAGGCTCTGTTGTGATGTCTGCCGTCCTCCTGTCAGCATCATTTAGTAGAGTAAAAGAAATCAGAGGGAAGAAACAGGGGGAAAAAATAAAATAAAAGAACTGTCCAACCCATTGACCCAGCACAAACTAGAATATTAGCTGATTATGATACAGATAGTATGCAGTACATGCACGTTAAACATTGATAGGCTTGTGCTTGTAATATATAGTGGACATACATAATCGATTAAAACTCTTTAACAGACCTCAGGTTTCAAATGTTGGAAATTATAGAATTGAAGCCGTTGAGCCATTTACATATCAAAAGATTGACAAAGACAACAAAATTGCAAAGATTATGAAGGATAATATTAGTATTATTTTTAAGTAGAGAATTGTCACAATACAATATCACCAGTAAAAAGGATAACAGGATTCTTTAAGAACATTGGTACAAATTTGGCAGGTATGACAGTTTACAACTGACACAGTGAAGATTGGAACCAGTTATACTGATCTCGCAAGATATAATATAAGTCAAACTCAATCATTTAATAGCCAAGTATTTTCTTACTAATAACCAATTGTGTGTATAACTCTTAAAAGTAATTCTTTTTACATATTCCGAAATGCACCATCAGAGATTCACATGCTTCAATAATGGAAAATTGCATACTCCCTCCATCCAAGTTAAGAAACTTTTTTCCCCATCGCATAAAAAGATACCACTTTGAGAATCAAGGTAGCAGGTCTCACGTTCCAGTAAGTTTGACTTTTGATCCTAACCTTTCATTAGCCTAAAGTCAAGTTCTCGTTAAAAAGTTTGATCTTCAAAAAATAACTCCGTTTTCTGGGATAGAGAGACTTACGCAAAGTTTACGCACTTTCAAGTCTTAAATTTATCAAACACAAGTGGGCACAGAAGTGTAATTTTCACTTTATATAGAGTAAGATTTGAAATTTTCAACTAAAAGTGGGATTACAAGTACAAAAAGTCCACCAAAGTAGAAAAAATAAAAGGAGTTACAAAAGCACCTGAATGGACAGCCAGATCGCTTCCATGACCATTATGTCCTCAAGGTCGAGGTCAAATTCATCTTCCCTGCAGTTAATGTACTAAATTAGCCATGGAAATATTTAAAAGCCGCATGCAAGTCAAATCCTGTAGGTATAAAAGCTAAATTTGGGAGCTTCTCAAATTTTATTTTATTTTGTTTTTTGTTGGGGGGGGAGGGGGGGGGGGGGGGGGTGTTGGGGTTAGGACCTAACATTGTTGAACACAAATGGAATAACATATCATAAAATGAATTTACAATTTCTTTCCTCTTCATTCTAATACTATTGCATTTATTACGGAGCATACTACAAAACCTCTGGTTAAAGGCATGCTACACCTGATCATATACCAGAATTGTTGCAAAAAGCACCAACAATTAATATGCCATAACATGATCTTCTAACCAAAAGCGACCATATTAAATTCAGCAAATCATTACTGCACATAGAAAATCTCACAAAATTATCTTCCAAAACCGAGTGATGAGTATAATGCAAATCAACTCAAAGTCTTTAAAGATCTTTGATACTTCAAAATCTATAAGATCTTTGACTAGAAGAATCTTAAGCTTATATTTACTGGGTTCGTTTTTTACATAATAGATGTGATCTACAAATTCTCACTAGAGCAGCCATTCACCAATTTGCCACTAGGCCAGTTGAAGATGACCAGAGAACTGCTACATTAAATTTACACCTAAAACAAACTATAAGATGACCCATGAGAACCTCGTTTTGTAATAAAATCCCTGTTCTCTTTTCATCAAGGGAATGCATGCCACTTCTCTGCTATGGACGGCATTTTACCACATATGCTCTGTATGGGATCGGGCAGGGTCTCTTACACAGATTAAAAGAGATAAAAAAAAAGACTGAACAATTAATTGAGAAGTTCAGTTCAATTGTCAGGGTCAGAGAATTGGATAACTTGTAAACTTTAAAGACTGTAATTGGTGAGAGTCAATTGTAACTTTTGAGGTACATTAGATTTAAAGAGAAGTGAATCATACCTACATGGAACAACATGGTTTTACACAGGACACAATTTGGCAAACGCCTAGGTTCATGTCATAAAGGCTTCTAACTCATGCCAGGGGAAGCAGTTTACCTAAAGGCTTGCTTTATCATACACATTGGTCCTACCACCAATGTTTTAATGTTCTCTAGAACATCTCTTCTCCACCTTCTTATGATGGGAATCAAGAACAGCCCAATGTTCTGAAGAGATTCCTGTCAACAACAAAGCAAGTGTTCAAGATTAATGAATTATATAGCTATGTGATCTAGGCTCAACTGATGCACTTTCTTATGTTTAGGGATTCCACTATTTTGTTAGAGCTAATTTTCGGATACATGGCAGTTTTTCTATTCCTAGGTTTTTTTGTTATCTATTGGGCCTGACAACTCTAATCTTCAGTGTACGGAGTAATGGATTAAAGATTTACACCCTCCTTAGTTCTTATCAATTCTCTTTCCTACATATTATAATTAACACAAAATAGGAAAAACATTCTCTTGAAAAGTTCCCCAGTTCATGAACACCAGCAACCCATATTGCAGTTTCCTGCAAAGTTATATAACCATGCTGGGAGTCACTTAACTTGGTGCAAAGTATGCCTTATCACATCATAACTCATAAGGTACTTGAGGGAAAAAAATAACTTCAGTCATATCAATGCCTAAGAAATTAAATCATATGTTTGACATTTAGTACCTCTCCTAAGGAGGGAATACAAAACATTACCAGGACAAGTCTCTGCTTAATGAAGAAGATATATGGATGATGGAACATGCATCCTACCTTATAGCCATAAATGCGCTAGTCACATAGGTGGCCATGCATGTACCCCTATATTACATTCCTCGTCATTCGTTAAAAAATGTCTAAATTTGGATATCACTTTCTGCTTCCTGTGCAGAATAGACTCAGGGATCCACTCTTTCCTTTCTTTATCCTCTCCTTTCCACCTCTGCAACAGCACTGCCTATTAAACCTTTCCCACATGACAATAAAGGACCCCTCAATGGATAATTAAAATAGATAATACCCGTGGAAAAAAGTTCGAGCACCACAAAGAGAAACTGAGAAGCAAAATTATGTCACTTTTTTCCAGAAACATCAGAGATATTCATTCTTTTACACGGAATGACAATATCTTCAATTGACAAATAATTAAACAGAAGATGCCACATTTCAATTTAAAGACAACTGATAGAAAAACAATAACCAAACATCTTAACCCATATGGAACAAATAATTAAAAATAGTATGCACACAAGCCAATCACATTTGATGTAATGTAGCATATACTTTGTAATCTTATTCATTTATTAATAAAAGAATTCATTTATTTAAAAACATTTATTTTATCCATATTTAATTGTAATAAACCCATAGTTTTAAGCAATACTTTTAGAATCATGATGATGAACATAAACTCAAAACTAAAATTGTTCTTAATTGTAGGATTACTAAAATGGGGATTAGTGAATCCGGATAGATTAGTACATACTATGCTCGTTCTTTTGAAGAGAATAATTGATTTATAATTATTTGTGTGGAGACACTAAAACAAGTATGTAGGTGCTTATTAGAGAATAAACAATATTCTAAAAAACGGGTTAGTTAGCGCCTAGGCGTTAGACCCCTCTGGCGCCTCGCCTAGGTCCAATTAGGCGAAGAAATTAGGGTTGCAATTGTTTTTTTTTTAATGACTAAGCTACAAAACGACGTCGTGGGAGTGGATGATAAAGTTGAGGGTTGTTCGGGTCTTACTTGGGAGATAGTTGGTGAAGCATCCGGAATAAATAGCGTGTTAAAGGCTAAGAGAAGTAGTAAAAATGTTAGAGTAAAAACTTCATGATTTTTTTATTTTATTATAACACGGAAAAAGAGGGAGATGAGGAGTATGAGTATGAGTCCGATGGGGACATCATCTTGGATGGATACAGAGAAGAAGTTAGAGATATAGAGGGATATGGAAATGAAGAGTGTTAGTTTGTATTTTTTATTATTTATCAGTATTTGAACTTTAAACAATTGTATGTTTGTGTTTGAACTTTGACATTGACAATACGGTTACGTGTTTGAACTTTAAGTAAAGGCATTTATTATCTTTATTATAAATTGTTTTACTTTATATTATTATTTTGTTTGGATAAATGTAAGATAAAATATTAAAATTAGCTTAAAATAAAAAAATCTTAAGACTATTTGAGTATAACAAAGTGTACGATCGGATATAATAAATTGTACATGGAGATAGGTGAAAGATCAACAAAGAATCTACCACTTTTAGTAAAAGGAGGGTGTCTTGCGCGATTTGATAAATGACAGCTAAAGAGTCTTTGACCAAAGCAGAATGAAAATTAGAAAGGAGTTTCTAATTTACATTAATTAGAGTTGTGCATTTGAGAATCGAAATGCATATGATCAAATAAAATAAGAGTTGACAGTAATTTCATGTCTTATATTAGATTAAGTCATTGTATTGTAGACAGATTGAATTATACGGTAACTATTCGTGAAATAGGTTCTCTATAATCAAATATTGAAATTCATATTATCTAGAAAGTCGTTGATCGCTAAGGGTTATCCTTATTGTGGAATAAATATTATTTATTTAAATGAAATAAATAGTTTAATTCATTTATATAAATAAGATTATAAATGTTCTAATTTATTTATTCTACAACCGGTATAATATGGAGAACCTAAAACGTCACACCGCAAAAGAGAAATATTTATTTAAGAAGTAAGAGACATAATCGTAATAATAAATTAAGTATATTTAATTTATAATATGGTTATAAAATAAATTAAATAGCTTAATATTTATAATTTAGTATTTTGGAAATACTAATTATAAATTAATAAGAGGAGTCTTATTATTATTATTACTATTATTATTATTATTATTATTATTATTATTATTTAATTTCTAAATAGATTAAAAATTAATTAATAAGTATTAATATTATTATAAGTAATTAAGTTCTTGAATGGTATGAGAATTGTAATTATTATAATAATTAATTTGATTTCTAAACCCTATTCCTAAAGAGTTTAGGATGGTTGGATAAATCTATAAATTAGAGAAGTCTTATTACGATTTGGGTGACACACACAATTCTCTATATCTAAGGAATTAGAACAGAAAGAAAACTAGAGTTTGTACCCAAGATCTAGTATAATCAAAAGACTTCTTAAATCTATATTTTTCTTGATGGATCACCTCTAGAAGCTATACACTTGGGTAGCTAACGTTGATCTGAAGAATCTAATTGATGGATTTGAGGAGGAACGCGAAAGAATTGGAGGTGAACTCGTACCTATTGAAGAATAGTATCACAATGGTATAAATCTCTAACTCCTTTTTGTTTAATTAATAATTGCGCAAAAAGGTCGATCCTGGTTTATGGTTTGTAAAAAAATTAAAATATAATTTTTTTCATGCTTCCATTTTATTATGCATCCGCTTTATTATGCAATGTGATTATATGTCTATGAATATTTACAAATCAACAATAATACCATAAAAGAAGATAGCATACCTATTCTGCCTAGGGCGTAAAGGCTGTCTAATTGATGGAGCAGCGGATGCATGCTGAGTGGAAACTATTTCCTCACCTTCTACAGCAGATGATGGCTCTGAAGCTCAAATGAAATTAGCAAATGAAAAATACTAAATATTGGTGAAAGAAAAGCCGAGTAAATAATAATCAAAACAAATGAATACATAATACATACATACAGATTGAACCAGGAATCCATTAAGATACCTGCTATTGAGCTATACTCAACCTCGCTCGATCTGACGACTCTGCTCGAAGATCTTATTTCTCGTCGTTTTTGCATCCTCTCTTCTTCCTCCTGTCGTTCCTGTTGCCGCATCCTTATATTTGCTTCAATCACCCGCTGTTCTTCCTAAATGAATAAGTAAAATGAATTAATTGCATATTGATACCAAAAGCGCAGTTCAAGTATTCAAAGAAAAATCAACCATGCTCAGGCAAACCTAATCTTACAATTTGCTCAATGCCTTTTTCCTCCTTTGTCTTCATCCCCCGGTACTCCACAGCATAGTTCAAAGTCTTACAGAAGGGACACCTTGCATAGTTATGGAAATAAAACTATATAACGCCAAAGATCAAAGACAGGTCAATAACAGAAACACATTAAACTGGCATAACTGAACTGAAAAAATACATAAAAGCAGTCTACAGAAATGAAGGATACTGTGTAGACCGAGTTGAGTTGGGGGTCTTCATCTGCAGAAAACACTCTGGTGCAAAAATATAAATAGTTGGAGCGAGAAGTTAGGAGAGAATCAAAATGATGGACATTGCATTAATATAAAGTAACATACATAATAAATACCAGTACAAATGCCTTTCATGCAACATCTTGAGCGATTAAGACTCGGATAATACTGGAAGAATTCAAATGAAATCAAATAAAGGTCAGAAAGGGTGCATTCAGAACTCAAACACTAAACCCCACAAATAACAAAATTAAACTGCCATTAAACCAAGCTCTGCCCAAGTTATTTGCCAAGAAGCCAAATTAAATTGCAACATTAAAGTTCCCATTCCCTTAGTTTTCGTATATTTAAATCAACAGCAATATTCTTCAAATTGTTTTCATTTCTAATAACTCAATTGGGTCTACAAAAATCAATCATTTTAAAGAAATAATCTAAAGAAAAAAAGGGCAACTAAATTATTCTTTTTAAAGAGAGGCAGACCAAGAAGCAAATTGGGCATTCCTCGAGATCACAGTCAGTGTCATCGTCTCCAGGATAACAAGGAGCTAGCTTAGAGTCGAGTATAAGTTTTCTAAGCTTCTTATGATCCACATCTTTGTGCTGATACAATCCCTGTGGCTTTGTGTACTTCTCATCCACCACTTGTCTCCTTCGCCCCAAGTTATTCCCCATCCAAATCAATTTCCTTAAACACAACAATTAATTCGATCCCTAAAAAAACAATAATTTCGTCATTACAATATAAATCTACAAGATTTCGTCAATTCCAAAACCCGAAATTCCTTTACGGAAAACATTTGCGATAAAAGAAGAGTCTAAAATTACTACAGAACATATTGAATATGTACGATATGAATATGTATATGATAGTACTAATATGTACAGAAGCAAAACACGAACCGTAGAGTGGTACACCAGGAAAGAATCAAATAAATGACTTGAATATGTACGATATGAATATGTATATGATAGTACTAATATGTACAGAAGCAAAACACGAACCGTAGAGTGGTACACCAGGAAAAAATCAAATAAATGACGATGCCGATTTGTTACGCGCCGCTGAGAGCGTTTACCGATCTTAATCCATCTTTCCCTTTCTCCCTTTTTTTGAAGTCTATCCGAATTTCTTGATGTTAAACTTGAAAATAAACAAGTACAATGAGGGATAAAACATAGAATACATTTGCGGATTATCTTTTTATAATAGTATTTATATGTCAGTACATGGTTTATTCATCTGATAAATTACAAAAAATAATATATATATATATATATATATATATATATATATATGAATCGTGTCACATTAAAATTTAAAACCAGCGAATATAATAATAGTTCTTGATGTTATCCTTTAAACGTGTCGGTATTATAATTTCTTTTTTAAAAAACAGACTTGATTATTAGACCTACAATGTTTGTAATAATCAGGGGTGGTCCAATCGGTATTTTTGATATATAAGATCGGTCTGAATCAGTTAATTTAGGACCAAAAAAATTAATTTAATATTGGTTCAATATATCGGTTTAGAGTTTTAAGAGTTTGATAAATATTAAATCGTATTAATTATACTGATTTTTTTAATATTTTATTATTATTATTATTATTATATAATTTTTGATATATTTTAAGTAATCGAACCATCTTATCGATTCAATATATCAATTCAATCAAAATCGAAACCAGTTCAAAGTTTTTCACAATTTCGATAACTAATTTAGTTCGGATGTATAATATTGTGCCGATGCACAACTCAACTAATAATTAATAATTGAATTTATGGCAATTACATGTCTTTTCATTAATAACAGTAATTGATAAATAAACACAAGAAAATTCAAACCCTCGCCCAACCTCCACATCTATAGACGTCATGTTATTTTTTTAAGATAACTCTATACATATAAATATTATATATAAATTTTATTTTAATTATTAAAAAATAAAATTTGACACAAATTTTTATATAAAATATTATTTTTTAATAATAAAATAAAAAATTTGTTTAATATTTATATTTAATTATTTGTGTAAGTAGACTTATTTTTTTCCTCAAGGCTTCATGAAAATAGATAAATACGTGTGGGTATCAATATTTGTCCAAAGTTTTATTGGGTAGGGGGGCTGATCAGACAGATGGTTGCGTTTGTTTTGTTCAGATTATTTTAGTTCTGACTTTGAACTACAAAGATCGATCAGATCATGCGTAAAATTGGTTGACCAAATTTAGCAAATAAAATAAAATTGGTTGACCAAAGTAACTTCAGCCCTGTGAATAACTTTCCAATGTTTTAAAATAGTATAAATTTGTAAATAAAATCTTAGTTTCATGGTTAAAATTAAGGTATTATAACTTTTAAATATCAGGTTAAGCTTATTTTCTTTTATATGAGATTTATTTGTAAGTTTTTTTTTTTTTTTTTCTGATGAGATTTAATTGATTCTTAATATTGTACTAATGAATGATATACGATTATAAAATTATTGTATTATCAAAAAGTGGGGCTTCTAAAAAAATAATATAAATCTAGAATGGTTAACTCAATTAATATTATAAATCAAATACTATATATAGATATATATGTGAAAATAAATGGTAATACAATTAGGTAGGTTGTTGATTCCCAATTAGTTAGGAGGGTGGATAACTTGATTTGTATGGGCTATAAAAGTATTCTAACTACTGTTTAGTGAAACCTTAATCTATTGAGCATTTGATCTTATTCAGCACTAACACCTTCTTTATGCATATATAGTGAGGATTGCATTACATTTTATTGGGGAAGGAAGACTAGTATACTGCTTTTGTTCTATAAAAAAAATAGTGCAATTAGCACGTTATTTTTTGTTTCACAAAAGAAAATATTTCTTAAAAAATAAAATTCTTTTTATTGATAAAAAAATAAAATTTGAACAGATATTGATTGAAATATAAAATGTAGTGAAATTAGGTCATTACTACCAAATTTAAAATTTAAAATAAATATGTAATAAAAATATACTTTTAATATTTAAATTCGGCTTTTAACCTAATAGTACTGTTAGAATTTAAGATCGAATAATAACATAATCATATAGAATATTAGATGAATAACAAAAAAATAAGAACACGCGATATATCCAAATTCACCAATTTGGTCAGTCTTGTTTGTCTGACGTATTCATTAGTCGTCTCACACGCTCTACAATGATTCACACACTAAATAATTTATTTTTATAGTGACTAAAAAATCCTAACTATTATAACATGAGTTCAAGCTCAATAAATTAGTAAACTAAAGACCCCCGACTATCTTGTCGTAGTGATCATTAGTTGAATCCACAAAAATATAAGTCAATTTCAATAAGTACCATAATTGAAGTGGTGGTCCAGCGATGGAGTTCGGCCGGCAGTGTAATTTTGTGGATTTTGTGGTTCCAAGACTTTGTGCGCATACCACGTGCATGCAGGACAAATCATCGTAGTTGTCCGGAGGGAGGGAGGAAACTGCTTAATTTTTTTTGGCTTCCATTGTCAATTTGTCATATACTACTGTTTTAAATTGTCCGACTTTTAATCACTTAATTTCTTCGTATTTGGGTATATACATGCACTTTCAGTTTTAAAATTGAAGATATATTTTTTTTTTTTGTTCATTTCAAAATTAAAAATATAAATAATTTTATTTTAGATTTTAAAGCAACATTAACTTTTTAATGTCATTATTTTTATTATAGTTGATTGAGTATTAATTATCGCGTGACACAGTGACACTAGCTTCTATGTTGGTGATGTATCAAATACTACAAAAACGAGCCACTAATTGCAAAGGCATTTTCAAGGATATTTGCATGGCTCGGTCTACTTTTCATGATCACTATTCATTGATATTATACTCTTGTTGCACCAATAAAATAAAATATATTCTTGTTGCAAGTATGTTAATATTTTTATAATATTCTCTTTGTTTTAAAATTAAAATTTTATGTTTAATTTTGAAGTCTTGCAAAATCTTAATTAAAACTTTTAAAAGACGATACGATTATATTTTATTCTTTTAGTACAAATAACAATTACTAGTAATTATATTGTACATATAGTAATTAAAAATATATTATAAATTATTACATTTATTATTTTTAAAATTTAAATAAATTTATATCTGTTTTAATTACTATTTTTATACTGCGTTCCTCTCCTAGCTAGTTTAAGTAGTAGCAACATCGATCAGAACTCCCAATTGTAAATGTCCCTGAGATGATAATCCAGTGCAAATGGCTCTTTAATTAATTAGTGACCATTTTTATATATCATTAGCCCGTGCACACTTAATTGGTAACTCTCTGGCCTTAGCTAATAGCTAGTTTTAAAATGTTTCAGTTAAAATTCATGAATCCATGACTTACCTTAATTAACTGTACCTATATATATATATATATATGTGTGTGTGTGTGTGTGTGGATTTGGATTGCGCTGGTAAAATTGAATAGAAGATCGATATAGATTAGTATTTGTTAATGAATTTAGAACAATCAGGGGATATATGGATAAGAACCTTGACATGAGTAGTCCATATCTTTAAGGTATTTATTGTCCCTTTATCAATAAATTAATTTGCTAAAAAATTACT
Source organism: Hedera helix (assembly GCA_947179155.2). Lineage (NCBI taxonomy): Eukaryota > Viridiplantae > Streptophyta > Magnoliopsida > Apiales > Araliaceae > Hedera > Hedera helix. Next base: position 59,711,855 of record OX359265.1, on the reverse strand, counting down.
GATAATATACCTTCAAGATATATGTCAAGTCTAAAATTTTCTTCACTGTGATAATAATTCACAAGTGAACTCTACAAATATTGTTTTATAAAGGTTGAAAGAAATAAAGAGCATGAGATCACATAGAGATAGAAGGTTTAGTCCTTAGAAAACAACTTAGCTTCGTTATTTACCAAAGAAAAAGTCAATTACAAAATTAATTTATCAATTATAAAATTAATTTTGTAATAACGTTTTTTTGAATTAAAATTAAACAGTTTTCTCAGTTATATTATTTCTTTAACTGATGTGCATAATAAATCATAATGATTTAACTTTGTTTGCATTTAATAGCTCTTGCATAAATTTTTCTGAGAATCGTATATCAGATCTTAGAGGAACTACAGAATCGTAGAGTATTTACAAAATCGTAGAGCAACTGCCTAATCGTAGAGCAACTACAGAATCGTAAAATATATGAATCGTAGAGCAGTTATAGAATTGTTGAACAACTACCTAATTGTAGAGTATTAACAGATTCGTAGAGTAATACTATCAAAGGGTGGAAACCAAAAAAAAGAAGAAAAAAAAGAAGAAGATATAATTCTTATTCGAATTATATAATTTCTCTCTTAATCTTTTTGTTATAAACTATCAAATCATTTTTAATTTCATATAAATTTAATTAATTAATGGGGCCAAAATTAATTGATGAAAAAAATACATTTAACATTATAAAAATAATTTAAACAGAAGCTCATCATATATATGCATAAAGCAATATGAATGTAACAGATTATTTTAAGAAATTACATGTGAAGTGATATATATGCATCTCATTCCAATTCATTCTCTCTTTGGTGCGTGTATGGTCATAAAATTGTTTCGGGAGATCTCCAGATATGCATTCCCATTTTCTTTACACACAGATATATATATATATATATATATATATATATATATATATATATGACCTCTATAATGATTTAGTAGAGAAAATCTTCATATACGGATACAATACGTTATATCTCTCGGAAGCCGCACTAATATGGGTGACGGTGGTGGCGGCTGCGGCCGTTTAAAAGTTTCAACGGTGGCATTTTTACCGGTAAGTCTCTGAACAACGGACTTGACGCTGACGGGATCAGTCTCAATATATTGAGTGTTGATTATCACCACCTTTACCGGCTCTCTATAATTTCCTCCTCCTATCATGATAATATGTAATGAAATAATTAAGCCAAAAAAGAAAAAATTGGCCAATGATTATTATATATATCACAGTCTGTTTTTCCTTGGTTTTAATGTATATCCCGAGCGAATAATATTGGACTTTCGATATATATATATATATATATATATATATGTACGTATGTATGTGTATATAAAATTTTGAAATTCTGAAATATCATTAGGTGTAAGTTGATTTTGGTTTTTATCTTGGTTTGGGTGAGATGGAGATGGAGATGAGGAAGGAGTGGGAATGGACTTGGAGAGACTTTGTAATAAAAGAAATTAAATGTAGATCGATATAGCGTTGTTTAAACTAATTTGATTTACAGGTCATTCGTAAATACTAATTTATTCTCATTAATAATATATTTATACATTACAATTCGTGAATGTTTATCCTGATATATTCAGACAAGTTTTGTTTAGATATATACATTTGCCTAGATATTGTTTTAAATAAATATCTAGTACGTATATATATTTCCATATTATAATATTGTTAAGGACGTCAAATCCCATTAAGAAATGTAGAAAACAAAATATGACATTGATCAACTGTACTGTACGTATATATCTTCGAATAGCTACTTTATAAATTGTAGAATTAATACGTAATGGGTGAAGTTAATTTCATAGATTTGATTTGTCCAACTATATATGTCGAGTTCTAGTAACTAGGCAGTACTAGTAGTATTTCTTAAAGGACATCATTAATTACCCCGGCCCCTTTCCCAAGTCTCCGACCCAGAAACTATTGAAATTAACACTACTTTAATTAATTTTTGTATTATAGCTCTTCACAAGTATTTTATACTATATGATAATGTTAGAAATTTTATTTTATTTATTTTAAATAATATAATATTAAATATTTTAATAATATTTTATGATATAATTAATTATATAAAATTAATTTATTTAATATAATAATAATACATTATTTAAGTTATTATTTGAAATTAAAATTTTAATACCCCTAATATTACTTTTTTATATATTTACAATTCTTTACAAGCATAATACGTTTTATATTTTAAGTAGGGGTAATCTTTAAATAGATGATCCCCCCCCCCCCCCCCCCCCGTCATTACTTGTGTACGGCAAACCTAGTGATATCCCTCTCTTTCTTGAAAAATTATTAACCGGTTGATATCATTAATCACATATTATTATTTATATGAGATTTATATAAATTTTAGCAAAAAAGTAAATCCAAAAATAAAATTTGCGTAAATCTTATATAAATAATAGCATGTGATTGGTGAAAACATCACCTAACCTTGCCTCTGAAGTCTTGAATAATTATTTCTCTTTATGTGGTTTTTGTCTCCCCACGAGCATGGTTACATAGGAGTAGGGGGTAGGGGTGTTCAACTGGATCGAACAGAACTGGTATCGAAAGTGTACAAAATTCGGTACCAAATCGATTAGTTGGGTTCGGTACCGATTTTTATCGATAAATATCGATTATTATTATTTTTATTAATAAATATTATTATTATTATTATTATTATTATTATTAATTATTATTTATTTATTAATAATAAAAATTATTATTATAAAAAAATAGGAAACTGGTATAATCTGTAAGGTCCGGTTAATACCGATTTTCAAAACTCCAGATCAGTACTGAACCTGTTGGTACCAATATACCGAATCGGTCTTTTTTGTATTGAATCGATTGATTCGAATCGGTCCGGTATATCCAAAAAATCGAGAAAAAAAAATGTACACCCCTCGGAGTGCAAGTTGTAGCCTCATTTTTATTATATAAATTGTTTAAGATATAATCACACATGTTAAGAAATGTCATCAATTTTAATGTTAAGTAATTAATATTGGTTTAAAATTTGATTACTACATATGCACTAATTAATTACTCTTTATTCTCTCTCTTAATTATTCTATTTTTTATGGACAAAGTAGAAAATGATTAGTTTTTTTTATCTTAAATATATGTAAAAAAAATTATATTATGAAGAAAATAATTCTTCTAAAACAATTTATATAATAAAAAAGAGGAAGTAATGTTGAAGTGCAAAAATTCTTTTTCCAACACAATTTATACGTGATAGTTAAGTTTGTATTGTATATATACATTTGTCCCGCAAAATATCATTTAAATTAGGGATAAATATGAGATGAATTAAATATATCTTTAAAATTTATAAATTTTACTATTAAAATTGTTTTTGTATTAGGTCCGAGGTCCGACTGTCCGCAAGTGCTTATTATAAAAGATGCATGTGTGGTCCAGACCCGATTTAAGTTTGTGCTCATCTATTTATATGCGTGTTTGTTTATCTCTCTATCATCAATCCCTTTCCATAAACGTTATTCAGACTCTTTGAAATTGGAAATTCATCAAGTCTCCCTTTTATTTTTTTAAAGATATTTATTAAAAGTTTTGGTTGCATAAGTCAAAGTTATCTCTCTATAAAACGTATTTGTCTAATAATCAAGACTGAAAGCAGGAAGAAATTAAGGGATTCCTTGCAAAAGGAGGACACTTGTACTCATGATTATATATATATATATATATATATATATATATATATAGTTGCGTTTTGTCAACATACATGCTAAAATGATTGTGTCATCTCTGATGCCAATAAATAGAAAATACTGGTATATCGGATATTTTCTCTAGATCCTTCTAAATCAAACCAAGAGTACAATAAGAGTACAATACTACTCCATCAGTCTCAAAAGAATAAATTCCTACTCTTTTAAGCACAATATTTTAATTAATTAATTTAAAAAATTAAAACTTATTACTAATTTTTTTTTATGAAAACAATTAATTCTAAATGTGCTCTAAGTCAAGTCTAACGTTAAGAAAAGAAAAGGAGAATTGATGTTTCTATGCTTTTTTAATATTTTCACGTAATTTTTTCTCAACATGAGAATAAAATAAATTTCATCTTCATATGAGAGAAAATTATATAAAAATATTAAAAACTCATGTAAAAATAGTGTTCTCCAAAAAAAAAATTGTGTAAAAAAGTAATTCAAATCTAGCACTCACACACACACACACACACACACACACACACATATATATATATATATATTCCAGCTAAAAAGAAGTTATTTCAACATTTTTTTATTTTTCTTGTTCTTTTTTTTATATTTTTGGGGTGGGTCATTAATTTAAGTGCATCGCACAATGACTGCACTTGAGTCCATTTATTAAATCCATTCTGCCTGCCAAGGAAGATCAAGTAGAGGAGTAGGAGGAGGAGCAGCAGCTGCTCGTGTTTATTTAGAAGAAAAGGTAGTCTTCTCTCTTTAAGATGTAGGCCGACTATTGAATTTGTAGTGGAGAAAAGTAATATATATATATATATATATATATATATATATATATATATATATATATATATATATTCGTAAAACTCGTAAATTTTTACTAATGAAACTCTTTTTTAAGGATCCTGTGGCCGAAAATACTTATAGATATTTTAATTCTTTTGATCGAAAGAAAATAATTGTAATTGAGTATTCATGCAAAGGATGGTTAAAGAGAGTGACAGAAGAAACATCAACGACCATACAAAATAAGTAAGGGCCGTAAACTTAAAGCGCCTGCTGCAGAAGCATGAGCTGGCTAAACTTCCTAACAACCATCACAAAATAGTTACTGAAACTACCAGCATCATCTATAGATTGCATTCTGCAATCAAAGGACGGATAAAAGTTTTTAAACAAAGAAAGAAAAAATATCTCAACATTGAGATGCTCCCCTTTAAAACTTCGATTGAGAAGCAGGGTAACACACGAGATGTATCAGTTGTAAGAAGAGTTACTGTTGCTTCTGAAAAGATGGAAAATAACTGAAACAAACAAAGTTTCACCACCACTTCATCACAAGAAAGTTTCTCTTTTTCTCTCTCTAAGCGATGCACTCACCGCATTCCTCCCATGGATCTCAGACTCCGATAATTGGTTACTGCATACCTGGGCGAGGAACTCGTGGCCTCACAGGTGTCTTAGAAGGACTTACCCTACAAGTAGCAAAACAATTTACCGGTCAAAAAATAGTAGTAGCAAATGCCTTTTACTTACCACAAAAATACATCGTAGAACAAGTTCAGTAGGTTCTTGCTACAGTTCAGGAATTTCACCTGATGGGTTGGGATCCCAATATCTGCCCGCAACAATCTAGTGCCAGAATAGCACTCTCAGCCTGCAAACCAAGAAAATAAACCAGGTTAGAAGCGGGAAACATGATGCAAGACAAGCCCGCGAGACATGGTTAGACCTATATAAAAGGCTGTGGAAAACCATGCCAGAGAGTCCTCAAAGAAAATTCTCTAGAATCTAATTTTATTTAATTTATTTGGATATAAAATTTTTGTAGGTATCATATTAGAGTTATAGTTGGTTTAGGAAGTTTAGTAGGTTTATTATGCATGGGGAAGTTTAATGCCCTCTTTTAAAAGCAGAGTATTAGTAAAAGAATTTTGCTTGTATGTCGATTTTGTGTTCTTTCGCTACTTCTTTCCCAATTCTTTCACCCATTCTAAACCCTAAATCCCAGTCCCTGTCAGTGATACTTCCTGTGCTAAAAGTATAGCTGGTTCTAGGAAATCAGCAACAAGATCCAGAGCTTAGTGCAGCAGTCACAAATATTCTCAGGCTATGTTGTGGACCTCCAAGTGATCTCTAAGAATTTTTAGTTTTGCAGTTAAAGCTAAGGAACTTTGCTGAGTTGTGACCTCCACAGACAGGTTATGCCATGGGCTTTCTTATATCTCTCTGCAGGCCCATTTCCCTAAGGCTCAATAGCTGACAGTTACCTCCAACCAAGATAATAGTATACGAGAGAGTATCATGTGCATCCTGAGGCATATCAGATGTTTATCTACATCCATGTACAATCACCATTAGGTGGTTTGTACATCAGAAGTTTAATACTGTTGACATGGATGCTTGTCAGTTTAGAAGCAGTGATCTCAGCTATTCAAGATGATTTTTTTTCTGGCATGATGGTAAGGTGATGCTTTCTCAGCACCAAGCCACAAACCTTTATAACGGCAAGCAGACATTTTATGCAGAGGAGAAATTTCATCATTTATGAATTTTTATTTTAGCAATGAGCTTTCTTTGTGATTCTCTTTGCTACTCTTGCACAACTAATACACTAGCATCTGGGGTTTTCATTCTTTGCTCTTGCGCTCTCTAGGTTTCCTCATGTCTTATCCCTTAAAATTAGACTTTTCAAGGTCCTACTGTCTAATGAGTAGTGTGTAACCTCTTCACCACTCATAACTTTGCCCCAGCAACCAACCACACACCTCTTTTACACACAACCGCAATTATGCTGAAACTCTGGTACCGCTACCAGTGTCTACAAGATAAAATTTTCAAAACCAAACTTTTTCTCCTGATGCATGCCTTTTTGACATTATAGAACTAGATGATTTTAGCAAACAAACTATCCCAACATTTCATAAATAGTTTCCGATATTTACGTGTTCCAGTACACTGAAGGCAGTTGCAAGACAAAAGATGAGTTTCAAGCTTACTTATTGTAATGATACTTGAACAAATTCTCAATTGATGCTTTCATTTCCAAGCACATTTACTTCTTTAATCTTTGCCAAGTGTTCAAAATATTATCATAAAGTTATACGAAAAGCACAGAATTTAACGAAATGAAAATGTTTTATACAGTAACATTTAAATTTTATTTTAAAAAGGCTGTCATCATATAGAAATAAGCAGTTCCAACAACGAACTCAGGATTATGTCAATCACTGTTTTTGAAATAAGTTGAAAAACCGCCCTGGGCGAATTTTGGATTCAGTTGTGACATGGTCGAGGCATTCCTAGAAATCTGAGATCTTACAACTATGAAAAGAAGATTCAAAACCTTTAAAACCTATAGAATTTCAGTCAATTCTGACGAATTTCACACATACACTTCTGACAAATTTCACACATTAAGAAAAAGTAAAGTAAAGGAAAGAGAGTAAAAAAAAATCAAAGTTATCCTTAGTGGCCCTACAAGATTGCATAAAGTGATGAGTACTTTTATTTTTTTATACTAATGGACCCCACCCATTAAATGACATACTTACCCTTCATACCTTAGCTCATCCTTTTTCGGACAAAAAAACTTGTACCTTTAGTCCTTTTGAGAATGGAGGGAGAATTTATTTATTGGTAACTTTTCAGAGGAACATCTGTCTTTAGTACCCTTTTAGGTTCCATCAAATAGAACTTGACTAAAATTAAAAGCAACTAAAAATTGCTGTAGTTTCTTGGATGCTATGGCAAAACAAGTTAGAAAAATGAAAAGATAAATAAATTAAACATAGGTTCCTAGAATGAAAGGCCATTGATACTTCGGAGAAAATGAGAAATGAGAAAATTTAGCCACGATATTGTTGTTGTCCTTGCAGTGGAAGTATGAACTTACCATAACAAATTCAACAAAAGCAATACGAGTTGAATGCACATGATCCCCCAAAAGCCTCAGGCGAGAAACCTGCAAGCAACAAAATTAAGTAATTTGCTGATGGAGAACCATTTATAAGTTTTACACTTTAGGGACCATTCGAACCTCGCCACATCTTGTTTCAAAGAAGGTCTTGACATCAGCTTGAGAAACCTGCATAATTACAATGCCTACCTCGTATAAGCAAAAGATGAAACTCCTTAATCACGGATTGAAAGTTCTCATATCCAATATTCTCAAAACTAGCCAATACATGGTTACCAATTCAATAAATACATTAAAGACAAACCTGCACCTTCAAAAGTACAGCAAAAAAAGTGATGAAAGGTACATACCTTCTTATCAATATTTGTACAATAGACTGTCCTTGCACACATCTCGCGTTCATCCTCTGACTGTAATTATAACAAAGAAAGAGAAGTCTTTATTGACCTAAAAGTAGATACTTAAAAAAGGGAAATTTATGAGCATCATATAAATAAATAAAACAGAATAGGAAGTAATTCATACCCTGGGAAGAAATGTAGGATTCACAGGAAGGATAGCAGTTTTTGAAGGTAAGACCTTAACTGGAAATAAACCTAGCAGTGTCCCACCAAGGTTAAGAGCTGCTCTTGCAGAGACTGTCAATCACGATTCCATATAACATGTAAGATAAAATTGCCTAATTAACAATATATAAAGACTTTGGTTAAAACATCCAACTTACTCTCATCAGCAAACTCTACAAAAGCAAAGCGAAGGCGTGAATGCGGATCACCACAAACTCGACAATCAACAACCTTCAGAGTAACCATACCAAATATAAATATTTATATAAGTTATATATGAATAATCCTCATCTACCGTATATTAGACAAAATGAACTCTTCTATACAAAAGGTTGTTCTTCCTTTGGCTTTTATTTCAGAATATGGTGGGGATTGTCAAATGCTTGGATAAAGAATATAACATATATGCAAGCAACTAACAGAGAGTACTTTTGCTTCTAATTTTAAATGGCCAGACAAAAACTGCAACTCAAAGGCTAATTTCTATGATCATACGAGATTCAAGTAAGCACCTCAGGAACCTTTTTTTTAAAATGCCATCAAAATGAGCATAGGTATATAATATAAGGATGTCAGATTTTTAGGGCTTATAGCCTAGTGCAACAATTTTAACACATATATTCTCTTCTGCAGGAATTAATGCTCTAACATTTATCCTTCCACTTTCACTTTCACTATGACTCTACGCTCTATCTTATAATAATAGTCTCATAGATATTACCTCTTAAATAAAGGAATTTTTCAATATTGCCTACAGTTTCACAACCCAGGAAATTTTGTTTTGCATTCAGGCATCAACCTTGTATACCTTATATAAACTAAGCTATCAATTGTAGAAGTAAGATACGGTCTCTGTCTTCTCAAGCAAGGCAAGAAATTTTCCATATTAAAGCATCTAGAGTAGTAGACCTTAACATGCCAGCAATTGGGGAAAAGGAGAGAGTGAGAAAAGATTATCAAAGCGAGATTGCCAGAGATACTATGCTAAATAAATACAAAGTTTCACTGTTTCGACTGCAATCTTAAATATGATATCTTTGTTGCACAAATCTCAACAGAAATATATATGCCATGGTAAAAGCAAAAGTCTCTGAATGCCAACAAAGCAGATCATCAGCATTAAGATGGTAGCATCATTACATGATCCGCATTTTTTATTGTAGAGCAACTCTTTCGACAAGTAATACATATAAAGCAAGTTATCATATTTTATCTCCACCAATCTAAAATCTTTTGACTTTGGGAAGCATAGAAGATTTAGAAGAGACATTTGAAACTAGTCCATTAGATTTAAAGCTGCTCATTCCACTTTAAGGTTGTTCTGCTTTGTCAATATGGCACTGATCACTTGTAGAGCAACAAAGATTACATAAGAAAGCTATGCATCTATTTCACTATGAAAGAAAAAAATTAGAAGAAATGAAAGGAAAAGAAAGTAGCACTTTTTTTACTTGTCAAAGATTGAAACAGATAATCAGGGTCAGACCTACACACCTACACAAAAACTAAATAATAATTTGAACATACTTATCATAAATAAAACCCCTCGTTCCACAAAAAGAATCCCATTTGCAAAATTTGCATATATTAAGTATGTTTTTTTTTTGTTCCATGTTTACCCTTAAAATAATAGTTTGTTAGTTTAGTAGTGATGACATGATAATGAAATTATGATAGCACACATGAGGAGATTGTGACATCTTATACCACCATCAAAAGAAATGGGACTCTTTTTTTGGGGAGAAAAAATGGTAAATGGAACTCCTTTTGTGGAACAGAGGGAATAATAACTTAAACATCCAGCATATTGAATAAAAATAATTTCAAAGTAACCAAAATGACTTACTTGTCCATGGCAACTAAACAAAGCAGCAAGCCTCTCTTCGGTGACCTAGTTTGAAGAGGTCAAAGGGTTATATTGACGCAAATTCTAAAAGAATGCAAAATATATGGACTGATCAATGTTAATGTTCTGTTTATTCTTACTGACATTATAATCAATGTCAGAAACATAAACTGTTCGTCGAATACTATCTTCCCTTTGAGCTCTAAAAGCTCTCCCATTCAACCGCCTCTTGCCTTGGTTAAAGTTATTTCTTCTCTGCCAGAATACAAAAATCATATTTCAGAAAGTATGAAACAGATAATATTCCAGAAGATCACATAGTCAACCACACTATTAAATATAATCAGTGAATGTGTCGATTTTGTTATTCAGTACATTCATTTTATTACAAAGCAACAGTTTACATTGAAAACAGAAGAGATATAAATGGCAGATGAGTGCAATCATTAAAGCGACAATTGGAATTATATTAGTCAATAATCGAACCAACAAGAAACATCCTTTTCGGACGAAGACAAACTTCGTTTTAGCCTTTTACTTTTTGAAGTAGAGTTCTGCTATGTATTACAAATTGTTTTTTGCCAACTTACAATTGCAATGTACATCAATACATGGGATTGGTTAGGAGTATAAGTTGGGCCACTATAATTAAGAATATTACCACTACCAGTTATCCAAATCACTTGCAACTAAAAAAGTCGATTCAAAAAGTCACAAGATATATCATTTCCCTTTGAAGTATCTTTTTTGGGATCAAAACCCTCGAACAACAAAATTAATAAAACGGACTTTTTAAAGCCTTAAAGACCACACGACATTCCAAATTCTAAAGCAAAATCTGTACAATGAAGTAAATAAATAATCTCAATTGGATGAATATGAAACAATAACTTCATAATGGTTTCCTGCTAATATACAGGGAACATAAGTTTTTTGACAAGTAAAGAGTAATACAGCAAACGTAAGTGTCATCTTTTAAAGTGCAATTGGAATTATATAGTTAATAATCAACCCGACAGGAAAGATAATTTTCGGACAAACTTATTTTTTCTTTTTGCTTTTTATATCAAGTAATTCTTTCGGGATCAAAATAGTACAATGATGAAAGTCGAAATAAACAAACACTGAAAAACCAAGTTATGAAGCCAAACCTGTACACGGAAGCAAATTAACAAATATCAATTGCACAAACTGATATAAAAAAAACATTCTTTTCCTGGATAAAAATACCTCAATTCAATACCCCAGTTGAATTTACAATGTTCAATTAGTATAACAATATAAATGCCAGATTAGGCATTCAACAACATATAAGTCGACAGCTACAAATAGGAATCCAAAAATTTACATTAACCTACAACGGAAACACATGGCAATTCAGTACCAATTCAATTTAATAGCACCAAATATGGAATTGTACAGATTAGAATAAAACCTAAAATTCTAAAGCAACAGGGAAAAACAAAAGTTGACATCTAAAATGACAATATAATCAAAACCCGTCAATCAAAATTGACAAGAAAGAGGTAAAATTCAATGAAGTTGATTACTGAATTATACCCTTCTGTTATTTGGATAGCCATCGTTGCCCAAATTCTTATCAGCTGGCACAAAAAAATTCACTGCAAATTGATCGCGATTGCGATCATTTGAGTATGAGGAAGGAAAGAATTCTTTGGCCATCGGATTCAACTTCAACTTGGACAGCATATCAACTATGTCTTGCATTTGAAATTCCGATTTGGAATCGGATTCCTTAGCACCGTTAGACACAGACTTTGCATTTGCACTGGAATTATTACCAGTGACAGTGTTCGGTGAAGAAGAATGAACAGCTACAGGAGCTGCCACAACAGCCTCACCAGTAATTTCTGCCCCGGCGGCCATGGAATCAAACCCCCCAAACCGGAACGCAAATAAAATAATTATAAAAAAAAAAAAAGAGAGAAAGAAGACTGTTTTTATAAACAAAAACTAGCCACTGATAAATTAAAGCAGCTCACTTTATACAAAATTCCTTCAAATAGAAACGAAAGATAACGTTTTATTCAGATTTGGGTGTAATCAGAAATGATTCTCTCTTTACAAATGCATATAAAGTCTACAGATACAGACCCATTTGGTGAAGAAAGTTATAAATGGGAAATCAAAATGAAAAATAAAATTAAATTTGGGGGTTTTGAACAAAATTGAGGAGAGATGATGGTGTTGGTCTATGTAGAAACAACAGGTGGCTTAGGCTTTTAGAGAGAGAGAGAGAGAGGGTTCATTAAAGTGAGGGGAAGAAAGGAAGGATCATATAGGAGAAGGTGTTGCTGCTAACGTAAGATGACAATTTATTAACTCAAAGCTTTTGTTACTTTCTGTAACAATTCATTATGGATATGTCATTCATAACAGTTTATTTTGATTGTCTTATTATTGGGTTTGTATTTTATTTACTAGTCATCATTCAATTCCAGGAACAAGTATATATTTTTATTTTATCTTTAATAATATACTACTGTAATATTTTAAGGATACATTTTTTAAATTAAGATGTTATAAAATTATGTAGTTTTATATTACTATTCGTTAAAAGTGCACTTTTTATATTAAATTAAAAATAATTTAAAAATGTAACTCTTATATAAGATTGTTGGAGTTTTTTTTTCCTTCCAAAATAATTAATTTAATTTACAAATTTCTTGCTGCCTTTCTCATCCATGTCTGTATAGTATAGCTCTGAGGCTGACCGATGATTGTTGATTGGTGGTCCTTGGGGTAAAAACTATTAAAAACTATAGTCTTCAATTTGGTGAGTGAGGTAATTGGTGGAGGCTGATGCCTGATGGTGATGGTATATTTGGTGGTGGTGGTCATGTTCATGTATATGTGACAGCAATTGTTGGATTGAGCATCCAATGAATAATTACTGTTGAATAATTACTGTTAATTATATGGGAATGATAGTCTTTCAGGAATTGCACGGGGAATATTAGCATTATGGAGTACTATATATCCCGATTTATAATATAAGAATTTTCTGTTACTTGGTGTATATATATTATGTATTTATAATATAACACTTCAGTCTCACGTCGATTAATATAAAATATTTAAATTTATATATAAAAATTTAAAGTGTTATTATTAATATCTTATGATTCAAAAATATACTATTAAAAGAACGTTACTAGAGTGTGTGATTATATATTTGGCCCTGACCGGAGTAAGGAATTGCAAATAGCAAACTGATATTTCCAAATATTACAGCTGAACTACTACAATGAAGAAAGCTGTCGCTATAAATATGACAATGAATTATTCTCCTCCTTCTGGTCAATTTTATAACTAAACAATTCAAATGAGCCCCGCATGGACGATTAGAAAAATGAGAGATTCTTGATTTCTTCGTCACTTGTGCGACTTGTATCTATTAAAAGCCAAGAAGACTCGATGGTTTTATTTTACCTCACATTTTGAACTCTTTTTTCATACTAATTTAATTAATTTTCTAGATAAGAGAATTATGTACTTTATTTTTATTTTATTTTAATGTTCAATATATCTATTTTTAACGTCCTACTCTTTCATATATATTCTCGCGCTTAGCAACCCCACCATTAACTAATATTCCAGGTACTTTTCTAACTTTCCATAGTAAAGCATGGCATAAATAGGAAAAATTATTCTGTGGCAAGACACCGTCACGTGGTGTCTCAAGTCAATAATATTTTTGATATCAATTGTTTATAATTTTGAATTCAATAAAATAAAAAAATATATAAAATATTACGTGACGGTATTCTAAAATTACTAAATAATTTCTCCATAAATAAGGAGGGAAGGACCCCTTATCTACCCATCTATCTATATACAGCCACAGTGTACATTGACCACCACCATAATGGAATAAAGGGGGGAAAAGGTGAATAAAAGACAAAACCCACTGAATTAATAATAATATATTATTATTATTATAGCAACCTCCAAAAATATATAATTTCACCTACATCCTTCCTTAATTTAAAGACACAACAACTGTGTGAACTTTTAGCTTTGCACAATGCTTTTAAGAAATAGTTGGAAGGGGAGGAGAGGGACCCTCCATTTGTTAATTTTTAATCATTTTCAGAGTACCGTTGTACTGCTACGTCTATTCCTGTTTTTATTGACAGCTTATTACATACAATAAACACTCTTACCCATAATTTATTAAAATAAATAAAGCTTAATTGTCAAAAATTAATATTTATAAAGAAAGATTAACAGAAAATAAAATTTATCCTTTAAAAAAATGAAGTAGGCTTAGCCCTACCAGCATGACGACTTTCTTTATGTGTACTTCTTCTGGGTAGAAGAAGCAAACAAAAACTGACCTTTGAGACATAAAATATACAAGTCTTTCTTTTTCCCCGTCATCTTATTGCATAGACAATGAGCAAGATGTAAAACATTAAATCACCAGTACATAGATATTTAAATATTATGTTGAGATGAGTGATTTTTCTTGGCTATGTATGTTGCGTGAACTTGTATTCCCCCTATGAATCATTTAATTAATATAAATAATTATATCATCCCTCAAGAAACCCATTTTCATCAACTATATTTCAACCTCAGTGTCATTTAATTCAGATGGATTGATCGCCTCACTCGAACAAATCTCTACGTGGTGTCAAGATGTGAGCATTCACCATACCATTGCTGTTAAATCAATCCTCTTACCGAATTGGGGGAGATAAACGCCATTCTCCAACTCCACACATGCACAAATTATTTGAATGAAATGGAAGCATTATTCAAGGCAGACCGTAACGACAGTGAATTGAAAAAGACATTGCAAGTGTTCTCTTCGAACCTGTCAATGTTATACCAACCCTTTTTGCAACAGGTTCTACAAAAGGGATACGCAAAACTGCTTGTCGCGTGTCAGGTTATTTTTCTTTGCCACCTCTACAGCTTCCATCATTGCTGCAAAGCCCTGTGGCATGTACAGGAAGAGACAAAACATAGCTACTATCACACAAGTGCTGCAGCTTCTTCAACAATAATAATTCACTTTCGCTGCAATGGCTTTTTTCCCTGCTTATTACACATCAAATACAACCCCATGCTCTAAGAGCTCCGTCAAAACACTTCTCATTTTATCTACTGAGACAGGTTTTAATACGACTCCATCCATCCCGACCCTCATGCAATTCTCCTTCATCACCCTGTCGGTGTTTCCGGTTAGTGCTACAACAAGTGGCCTTTCGTGACGTTTTGAAAAATTTTCACGTATTTGGACAGCAACCTCATAACCGTCTGCATCAAGCATGCACACATCTAAAAATACCACCTTGTGTTCAGGAGTAACTACCCGCAAGCACTCATCTCCTGAACTAACAACTGTTATGTCACAGCCCAGGTGCATGAGGAGTCCCTTGGTTACCGTCCTGCTAACCCTGCATCACCAAAATATAAAACTTCCATATTACTGAGTTAACGAGAAGTTAAAATGATGTCTGACAACAAGAGTAATCTTTTTGACTTTCAAAAAAGAAAAATAAGTAATCTTGTTGAAATTGACGACTGACACCTTATATACAATAACGACACACAACTATGCAAAAGTAAAATTCTAGCCCACTCCCATATCTATTCCCAATATTAAAGAACTTGTACAGTATTAAATTAATAAGAGCAACAATCAAATAGGTGTGTTTCCTCATCCACCTATTCCAAACAAGTCGTTACTTCAACTTAACTGCTAATCCACAATTTCCACTCTAGCTAGTGAATCTTCTCATTTTCCTTTGTATTACTAATGAACACTCCCCCAAACCAAAGTTTTTGACACTGATATAGAAAGAATTAAAAAAGGCAAGTTTCAGCTATAGAAACCTAAAGTTACTTAAAAGTTTTGATGACTTTTAAATCTAGGTTGTATTACACAGAACGAGAACTAGAGGCAAAATTCGACAACAGCTAAAAGCTCAAGATTGCTGGAAAAAGTTACTGCATAAACTTGAGACTTCTTCTCGTTGAAACAGTTTTTCGTTGGTTAAAACTTCTTCCTCTCTCCTAATAACCCCAATCTACTCTCTCTGTCCATCTAGTTTCTAATTCTACACGTTCCCATATTATCAAGATGTTTTGGACAAAATCCCTGCTCTTGTTTTGGACAACCCCGCTTCTGTTGTTAAACCGCTCCTGCCTTCTCCTATCTTGAGCATATATGGATTGAACTTTGTCTTAGTCTAGCCAGCGTATAACACAATTGCATGGGCAAGTAACATGCTAAATCACACTATAAGACAAGAAAGAAGGGGGAAGATAAGAATTGGATGCATTACTAACCCATTTTCGGCCATGACAAGAACTTTGAGTCCTGGAAAATTTGTCCACCCTTGAGATGCTGGAAGTTTAGGAGCAAAAGCTAACTTGGTTTCATTTAACCGCTCAGGAATTCCAAGTTTCACAATGAAAACAGCTGTAGATCCCTTGCCAAGACCTTCGCTTTCGATATAAATGTGGCCTCCCATAAGGTTTACAAACCTGATTGCACAGTAGAATTTATTTTATTTAAAAAAAAGGTTAAAAGATATTATACAAATGCAGACCATTCAGCAGTAATAAATTTTACACCTTTTTGGTGGACATGATTACCTAGAAGGAAATATAATAATGGAATTTTTTATTTTTTGTAGATTTCCTTTCTTTTTCAAATGAATGAACCAATGACACCAACTAATTGAAGATTGCACTTTAGAAGGAAAAATAAAAAGTAAAAAATGTGCCTTCCCACTAGGTTTATAAACCTGATTGCACATTAGGCAAATAAAAAAGGTTAAAAGATACTATACAAATGCATAATCAGTAGTAAGATATCCAACACCTTTTTGGTGGACATAGCCACCTACAAAGGAAACATAATAATGCAAATAAAAAATGGAGATTTCCTCTTCCAAATGGATGGATCCATGAGATCAACTACAATGAAGATAGCACAAATTAATAACATAAGTTCTATATACCTTTTACAAATCGCAAGGCCAAGTCCACTACCACCAGAATTTTTAGTTGCTAGTGCTTGGCCTTGTGCAAATTTAGTGAATAGTTTGGGAATATCTTGGGGATCAATTCCAGATCCTGAATCTTTAACCTACACTAGAGGAAAAAGGTATATAAATAACTGAGATACGAATCAAATACTGAGTCTCACAGGCAGACTACTAAGCAAAGAAGAAACCAACCTGGACACGCAAGTAAAAGTGATTATTATCTATAGGTGCAGGGAAAAAATCGGGAGCTCGAGGATCTCTTAAAGACTCCGATTTTGCGACAAAGACAGATATCAAGATGTTGCCCTCTTTCGAGAATTTCACAGCATTCCCGACAACATTTAAAATAGTTTGCATAAGCCGTTTTTCATCACCTATGGCATACTCTGGCAAATCTGAAGCCAAACTTAATGAAATGAACAACTTCTTGACTGTTGCAATAGGCTTTATCAAGTTAAAGACCTGAAACGAGAAGCATACACTCCCATTACAGAAACAATGCCAATAAGGGCATGGACGTGTCCATAAATTCCTATTATAGATAACACCAAGTTGTATGTATAAATCATAATTAATGGAAATGTGCTGTTTTACCTCCCTGAAGAGCGCATGAAGGTTAAAAGTTCCAATGTCAAGTTGAAGGCTACCGTCTTCGAGCCTTGACAGATCTAACACATCATTTATGAGTGTTGCCAAAAGGTTGCTGCTCTTGAGTATTGTTTCAACCATCAGACGTTGCTCAGGTGTCAGCTCAGTTTCCTGTAGCAAAGATGAAAGTGCAATAATTGCGTGCATAGGAGTTCTCATCTCATGGTTCATAACAGCTAAGAAGTCATTTCGAGCACGAATAGCTGTTTCTGCTTCTCTTCGCGCCAGATCAAGTGCAACATTCTGCTCCATAAGAAGATCCCTTGCCCTCATCGACTCTTCTAAAATTGCAGCATGTGAAAGTGCAACAGCCACCTGGGTCAAAATGGAATGAGTACATATTAGCACTTCCAGGCACTGCTAATGGAAAAACCAACCTTCAATTCCAATCTAAGAAAAGTCATTAATCTAGTAACATCAAGCATAACACTCGTGCACATAGAAAGCCAGCTGCAGATAAGATATCTACCTTTGCCAGTCAAGATCGAAGCTGAAGTCCAAAAATCATCTTCAACAATATATCATTTCAATAATTACAAGTTTTATCGTAAAGCAATGGAAACAAATCAGGGCTGTGCTCATATTAAAGAAATTTTAACACCCCCCCCTCCCCCAACCAAAAAAAAATAGAAAAACACGTATGTGCACAAATTCCAAAAGCAATTTTTACAACACAATACAATCAACCTCATGTAATGTTAGCAATTTTACAAGTATGTGTGCAAGGCTGCAAGCCATCCCCTTTTCTTACGTAAATCTTAACCTTAAAAAGTTAAAATAAGTAACAAAGACGGTTTCACACTATTAGTTTGTAGTGAAATATTCAAAATTCGCCGCATCATTCACATCCCTCACATACCTAGAAAAATTTCAACTATGAAATTAAGAATTGTGTTTTGTGAAATCTGTAGTAAACAAAACTCAATTTAAATTTTCACAATCATGAAACATAAAATAAATGAAAGCAAAGCAAAAGTGGAAGGAGGAAGGAGGATGGTCACAGTGCTGCTATCCTTCTGTGATATCTTATAGCATATATGGCAATCAAAGATGTGTTCCTTTGATGGTTAACTTACTAGATATAACATGTTTACATAAACAATTCAACAAAAATGAATATCTGAGGGTATCAAAGCTAGGATGCTCATGATAAACATTTTCCAGAAAGTAACGTGCAAGAGATGATAAGTTAAATCCAAACCTGATCTGCAACTACTTCAACAAGCTCCATCTCATGATCATGCCATTGCCTTGCACTATCTAATGGGAGCGTTAAAACCATCAAAGCATAACGTTTTGTAGAAAGTTCTGGCCAATCATATATCTGGAAATTAGAGAGATGCAGAAGTGGGACACGCACGGCAACAACCTCCCCGGGCATGTATTTCCCACCAAGAGGTCGTAATCTTGCCACTACTGGACTACTCGGCGATATTTTTACTGCACAATTGGTACTGAATACTTGATTGATAACAGGAAGTTGTATGGGTACAGTAAATCCAACAGGGTTTTGACGACGGAGAGTGTATGAAAGTTGAAGCTCTAGCCCAGTTCGTGTTGGCATCCATAACGCACACTCTTCCAGTTTCAATGTTCTTCCCAACTCAACGAGCGTGGTTTTTAATATAGTATGTCTATCAAGAGTACTTCTGATTTCATGAGTTAGCATTCTTACATGGCGCCCAGTTTCTTCCTGTGTGCGGATCAGACCCATTTCTCGATCAAGCTCTTCAGCCTTATTTTTCAAATGTAGTTCCCTAGATTTAACACTTAAGAGGTCTGGAATGATGTGCACTAGGGTAAGAGCTGTTGCACAGGACACTGCAGCAGTCAAAATCTTAGCAGTGGTCATGACAACAGCCACTGTTTTAGTATGGATAGTAAAGGTCCATAAGTTAATAAGATGTGTAGCTCCACAAAGTACTATAAAAGCACCAAACTGCACGAAAACCCACTTATATGGAAATACAGCAGATTTCTTCACAAAGTAAATCAGCTCCAACGGGATGGAAAAATAAGCAAGTGCAATAAAAAAATCAGAAATATATTGATATTTCATCAACAAATCATCAGGTGGCCATTGTGGCTCAATACAGTTGCACGACTCCATTGTAAATAAACCGCTTCAGCCAATACTTCCTTGCTCACATACCTGGAAAATACCATACACAGAAGTTCACATCAATAACTGGATTACTGATACACTGCACACCGTCAAGTTAATGTCTAAACAAGATTATTGCAATAGAATCCCCAAAAGCTTATGGATAATATAATTTGTAAAACAAAAAATAATTGATCCATTATGGACTGTTTAGTATTCTTTCGACATGTGCAAGCAGCAGCAACTCATACAGCACAGACTCGTAGGATCCTAGTGGGAACCTAGAAACTGGGTATACTCCGAATATATAAATTGCTAGCCACAAGAAGTCCTAAAACTCTGGTCCTCCAGACTCCAGTCAAACCCATACAATGAGACAGATATAGAGCACACTGACTAGATCAAACAAATAAATTATTTTCAGTGAAGTAGCTTATCTTCTCTCTTTTTTCAGGTTGCTGATGTCAATGGATCGGGATTAATAAATGCTTAATATTAGACAAGGACGACAGAGACTCTCTAAGCAGACAACAAGCCACAGCTAAATTAACGGTCTCTGTTCAGCAATAATTGGCAGGAGACATATGAAATAGCCAGATACGCAATAACATGACATAACTTGCCATGGATTTAGGAAACTTGAGGTTAATTTGAGTTCACACTAATCTTGCATTCAAATGTAATAAGCATTTGTCCTGTCCAGCATATATAAATGAAACACAACGTTTTTCTAATGATTTGCATATCCAAACAAGATAACCCAATGAAAATGGAATTCATGTGCTCTCACCCTAATGCTAATTAAACAAGGACACCACACTAAAACCCCAAAATCATGTAGTTTCACACTACTTCATAGACACTGAAACACCAAAACAACAATCATGTAAAGCAAACCAAACAATACCCATATATATAATTCAGCCCCCAAACAGAAAAGAGCTGGCATTTTTAAGCAGAAAATGATGCTAACATGCCCCAACACAGCTTACAAGGAAATAAAATCTCCCAAATATATAAGTCAAAACATTGCAACTGCATAAACATATATAGTAATAAAAAGATGGAAATCAAAAGGATACCCTGATTTTGGCCAGATAAGGGAGTTCCTTCCACTAAGGGAAATGAATAGAGAGAGAAACGGAGTCTGATTGGAGCTTCCCTTGATTCATTAAATCTCCGGCAGATCTTTCCTTCAAGTTCGATCTCCCTTGCTGTTTCTGGGTATGTATGTGCACAAAGAATTGGTTTTGAGTCTTTTTTTTTTTTTTTTTTTCTCTAACATCAAAAGTGGATGACAACGTCACGGATCTGTGACCTTTCTAAAGTCACGGCCGTGCTCGTCGTATTTTGATTGTGGGAAGGGAGACTTTTATTGGAATATGGGCGGTGACAGTCTCACAGTTCTGTGACGGTAATATTTGATGAATGGTGGGACAGATGATAGGTAGTGGACATGTCTTGGTGAAGAGAACTTGGACTACTGTTTTTGTTTTTGGGTCTCACTCTTCCTTTATGATGGACTGAGTGAAGTTAGATCATAGATAGATGCGAGATGAATTAACAACTAATTAATACATCATTTTCTATATATTTTTTTTTTAATTTTCGTATCGTTATCAATTAGCAATAGTATTAGTGTCAAGGGGATTTGAACCCCTTATATTTTATTTAATGAATTTTTGACATAACGAGGGATTTTATGGATTTGTTGTTACTTTAGTTGATTTTTCACTGCCTTTTTCTTTCTACCTTGTCACGGGTGGCACCTACTTTTCCACTTTTATATATATTTTTAATGAGAAATGATCAAGAGTTTATCTCCTTATCAAATATACTAAGCATATTTTTTTTAACAACGAATCGGGTGACAATTTGATCCCTCATCATAAGTTTGTCCGTCGCTATAACTTTTAACGACGGACAAACCTATAGTAACGGACTAAACCGTCGCTCGATTTGTCGCTAAAAAGAGTATACTTGGTATGCTTGATAAGGGGGTATGCTCTTGATTCTTTTTATGTTTTTAATTATCATATATATATTCTTGTATTTTATGTTGTTAATCTGTTAATGAAAAAAAAATCAACAGTGCATAAGCCACTAGACATACAAAATAGGGTAGAGTATAGTGTGATTTGAAATTCAAACTGCCCATAAAACCGCGCATAAAAATCGCAATGTGCAGTTTTAAAAAAGGCAGTTTTATTTAGGTGGAGTTTCGATTTTAAAACTAATTGTACATATACATATTGAAAAATATATTTTCTATTACTCTCTAACAAAGTTCTTAAAAACATGCTCATGTTTTTACATAAACACAAGTCCAAATGTCTAATACATTTACATTAGTTGCAATAAAAAAATAATTAACTAATTAAGATGAGATAATAGTTGAAACAAAATATGCAATATCCTTTCATCATCATTTGTTACAAAAAGTCCCCATAATCACATTGCAGCATATCTTAAATAGCATCCTTTCATCATCATTTGTTAAAAAATTGATGGCAATAAATAACATCATTAACCAACATCAAGTAAACCGCAATTGAATGCTACATGTAAGGAACTAAAAAATGTCAAATTGAGTAGACTGAATAGTAATGATTGTTTAGGTTCAGTAACCATTAGAATGTAAAGTTGTAAACTGAAACACAATGTAAGACCCCGAATTTTATGAAATATAAAATTTATTTTTCTTCATATATATTTTCATGAAACAGTAAGTGGTTGAATTGATAAAGTTAAAAGTTAAGGATGTTATGTGTAAATTATATTATGTCGGACAATATTTTTTTGGTCGGGGAATATTCGTTCTGTCGGGGAATGTTCGTACGACGGCGCCGTACGAACCAATCATTGGTGGACCCCCACAAAGGTGGACCCTACAAAGAATAATTGTCGGATATAGAAAATGACATAAACAATTTTTAAAATGGTCAATGGTACTATTACTTTTAATTGTTAAAATATCCGGTGGTAAAAGAATAGTAATATACGGTATTACAAGTAACATACGGTATTGCACAGTAGCACACGGTATTGCACAGTAGCACACGGCATTGCACAGTGTTTCGTATTATTAAACTGATAAAGTGGTTATCGTACAATATTTGACTTTATTGTCACATGCACAATAATTCATGTTATTAAATTGATAATTGTCACAGTAGTATATGCACAGTAATTCACATTATTGAATCAATAATTGTCATAACACAGTAACGTAATCTTTCTTTTGCATACTTTCTGCATTATTGTTGTGACGCCCCCAAATCTGGGCCCACACAGCCCAAACTTGAGTCGTCAAAAGACTACAACAAAATTATTACAACAAAGCACAACGTACAACAATACAGTGTATAATAATACACAACTAAGTCTTCACTATTATTGCCACACTATTTTACAAAACGTGAAGACTATGATAACTATTCCTCGGACCCTCACTCCATTCCCCGGCTAGACCCTGTTATGTTTTCATCTCCTGTTGAAAAACAATGGAACAAAAGAAAGGGTGAGCTCAAATAGCCCAGTAAGAAATATCATGACTAAGATAATGACGAATAAATTATCATTAGCCTTCAACAGTTGAGTTCTTGATAGAATACAATAGACTACAAGGTTTATATCAAAAACTATAGTTAAATTCTTAAACAATGTTCAGATCAATAATAGCAGCGGAATGAGCAATCTATTAGAAGAATAATGCAGACTATAATGTCCACTCGCTTCTCTTTTTCGTAAAAACATCATCAACTTTTATCATCTGAAATACCATTAGTCATGATAATATAAATTCACAGTTCCTGATCATAATCATGCACATCAACAGTTCATCTTTGCACTACGGGCCAAAGATATTCAATATAGCACCAACGGTCATGATTATACCAGATTCAGCCTTTGGTCATAATCATACCAAACAACAGTTCATCTTTGCACTACGGGCCAAAGAGAACATTCACCACGTGCCATAAAAGACACCGAACAGATGTATCGCCTTTAACCTATTATATCGCCTTTAACCTATCATCTGTTCAACAAATATAACACATCTGTGCCCCCCGCCACAGATATTCACAACAGCTTGATTTTTGGATGATTAGAATGATATAAATGATGAACAGAAGAAATAGGATAACAATAAGTATCGGAAGTTTACTTTGTACAGATTCAAATAATGTCCAAATTGTCAACATGATGTGGAGTGAAATTTAAAAATGATATTCAAGATCCACAGTTCAGAATAACGGTTACAATTCAATAGAAAGGTTCACGTAAATAGGAAGGTTCAGTTGAAATAATGAAGTTCAACTATTATGGAACATATAATATTTTCAGGAATTATAGAAGCAATAGTTCCATAATAAATTTCGATTTAGGAGTATGAAAGAAAATAATATCCCTTACCGTAGCAGGTTTGATTAACAAAAGGTGAAGAAAATTAATACAAAGGGTTATTCACCAACAGGCGGCAATCCGCTCCGTAAGGTTATTCCCACAATTTAATAGAATTTGAGTACAAAGAGTTATTCACCAAACAGGCGGCAATCCGCTCCGTAAGGTTATTCTCAGAGATTAATAATGAATGAATACGAAAGGTTATTCACCAACAGGCGGCAATCCGCTCCGTAAGGTTATTCCCACAATTTAATACATGGAAATAAAAGGCACGTCTTATGAGTAAGGAATAAACAATATTATTATCGAGAATCAAATAATGATAATTCCTTACCATAGTACGTTTGAATAATGGAAGATGAAAAAGATGGTATCCCTTACCTCAACACGTGACTGGATATTGATTTAAATGAGGTTGATTAACTTGAACAGTACACGTATACTTATAGATCTTCACAAATACTCAAGATGACTTAAGCACATTTAGAGAGAACTTTCACAAGAAGTATTTAGAGAGAGAAAGAAAGAACAAGTAAGGAAGTTTATGAAAAATCCTTAAGTTAAGGCTTCTATTTATAGCCAAAAATCTTATCATTCATTTAATCTAAACCATTCATTTAAAGATCATCTTTTAATCTACACCATCCATTTCAAATATTATATTATCTTTAATCTACACCATTCATTTCATATCACCTAATAATCACCTAACTTTATATTATAAACAAATCAATTCAATTATTCAACACTTTAATCTACACCATTCATTTCATATCACCTAATAATCACCTAACTTTATATTATAAACAAATAACTTTATCAATTCAATTATTATGACTAATTGTTATAAATACAGTATAGTTAGTTCTTAAATATCAAGTCAATAAATTAATGAAATACAACTGTTTAAATAACATCATAATAGAGATAACAATAATGTAAAATAAAGCATACGTTACTGTGTAATGACAATTATTGATTCAATAATGTGAATTACTGTGCATATGTTACTGTGACAATTATTAGGTTCAATAATTTTAAAAACAGTGCAACAACAATTATTGACTCAATGATATAAAATACAGTGTAATGACAATTATTAAATCAATAATGCAAAATACTGTGTAACAACAATTATTGAATTGATAATATAAAATATTATGCAGTGACAATTATCGATGAAATGATGCGTAACAGTTACGGTGTCAATTATCAGACCAATAATATGAGACACTATGCAATATCGTGTGTTACTGTAGAGTACCGAGTGCTACAGAAAATACCAATAACTACCGTATGCTACTATTCTTTTATCACCGGTATTTTAACAGTTCCGTTGACTATTTTTATTTAAAAAGGTTATTTCTGTCGTTTTCTATATCCGACAAATATTCCGTTGTGGGGTCCACCAATAATTTGTTATTTCGGCGCCGTCGGACCAAACGAATATTCCCCGACCAAACGAATATTCCCCGACAAAGCGAATATTGTCCGACAAAATAAAATTTGCACATAACATCCTTAACTTTTAACTTTATCGATTTAACCACTTACTGTTTCAAAAAATATATATATGAAGAAAAATTAAATTTTGTATTTCATAAAATTCGGGGTCTTACAACCTCCCCTCCTTATGAAATTTCGTCCCCGAAATTGACGTACCTGACATATCGAAGAGGTAAGGATACTTAGATTTCATCTCAGATTCTAGCTCCCAGGTCATTTCCTCAGTATCTTGGTTCCTCCATAAAACCTTGACTTGAGGTATAACCTTTGAGCGTAGGATCTGCTCCTTCTTATCCAGGATCTTAACAGGTACCTCCTCGTATGTTAAATCCTCAGCTATAACGTCTGGTTCTAACTCAATGACGTGGTTTGGGTCCTTCACATATTTACGTAACATAGATATGTGAAAAACGTTATGGATGCGAGACATACTTGGTGGTAGGGCTAGTCTGTAGGCTACGGTTCCTATTCGATCGAGGATTTCAAATGGGCCAATAAATCGAGGGTTGAGCTTTCCTCTCTTTCCGAATCTCGTAACCCCTTTCCATGGAGAAACACGTAAGAATACATGATCTCCGACGTTGAAACTTTCGTCTCTCCGATGAAGATCAGCATAACTCTTTTGTCGTTCTTGTGCGGTCTGTATTCGTTGTCAGATCATTTGGATCTTTTCGGTCGTCAAGCGTACCAATTCGGGTCCCAACAATTTTGCTTCTCCTACCTCATTCCAAATTATTGGAGAGCGACACTTCCTTCCATACAAAGCCTCGAATGGAGCCATGCCTATGCTTGCTTGGTAACTGTTGTTGTAAGAAAATTCCACCAATGGCAAGTACTTATCCCAACTTCCTTTGAAGTCTAATACACAAAGTCTCAAAAGATCTTCGAGGGTCTGGATCGTCCTTTCCGATTGTCCGTCCGTTTGAGGATGGTATGCAGAACTAAAACGTAGTTCAGTGCCCATAGCTTTTTGTAGACTGATCCAAAAGCGTGAAGTGAATCTAGGATCTCGATCAGAAACTATGGAAACTGGCATGCCATGCAATCTCACGATCTCATTTATGTACATACCGGCAAGACGTCCAAGTGAAAAGTTTTCTCGTATAGGCAAGAAATGAGCAGATTTGGTCAATCTATCTACGATCACCCAAATTGCATCTAAGCCTTGAGAAACTTTTGGAAGACCCGTCACGAAATCCATATTGATGTGTTCCCACTTCCATTCGGGAACCTCAAGTGGTTGTAATGGACCCTTAGGTACTTGATGCTCTGCCTTGACACGTTGACAAGTTAGGCACCTTGAGATAAACTCTGCAATCTCCCTTTTCATATTGTTCCACCAAAATGTATGTCGAAGATCTCGATACATCTTGGTACCCCCTGGGTGGATTGCAAACGGCGTGTTGTGTGCCTCCATCATGATTTTATGCTTTAATTCAGGATCGTTAGGAACACAGAGTCGAGAGTTGACTCGAAGTATTCCTTTCTCGTCGATTCTTGCTTCGGGAATGGCACCTTCTTGTACTTTCTTTATCATGTTTATCAGTTCCGGATCGGTAGCTTGAGCAGCTTTAATTTTATCGATTAAAGTTGGTTCTACTCGCACGTGAGCAATCTTCGAGTGGGTCCCTGGTGTCTTTAGCTCTATCTCCATCTTTTGCAAGTCGTACAAAATACGCTTTTGTGTTGTCAGCAGTGCACTTGTACTTGCATAAGATTTTCTGCTCAAAGCGTCAGCTACAACGTTCGCCTTTCCCGGGTGATACTGGATTGTGTGGTCATAATCCTTTAACAGCTCAAGCCAACGTCGTTGTCGCATGTTGAGTTCCTTCTGGGTGAAGAAATACTTGAGACTTTTATGATCCGTATAGATATCCACTTTTTCTCCGTACAAGTAGTGTCTCCAGATCTTCAACGCGAAAACGACCGCTGCCAACTCTAGATCATGAGTAGGATAATTTTTCTCATAATCTTTGAGTTGTCGAGAGGCGTAGGCTATAACATTTCCATGTTGCATAAGGACACAGCCTAGATCTTTGCCAGAAGCATCGCTGTAGATAACAAATTCTCCTGATCCTGATGGTATGGTCAGAACAGGAGCTGAAACCAGTCTCTTCTTGAGTTCTTGGAAACTTTTCTCGCATTCCTCGCTCCATATGAATTTTGTGCTTTTCCGAGTAAGCTGCGTTAATGGAGTGGCGATTCGAGAAAATCCTTCTACGAATCTCCGATAATAACCAGCTAGACCCAGAAAACTTCGGACTTCGGTTACTGTTTTGGGTTGTTCCCAATTTAGTACCGTTTCAATCTTCGCAGGATCGACTGATATTCCTTGACTAGAAATCACATGCCCAAGAAACGCGACCTCCTCAAGCCAGAACTCACATTTCTTCAACTTGGCATATAATTTGTTTTCACGGAGCTTTTGTAGTATCAATCTCAGGTGTTGTTCATGATCCTCGCGACTCTTGGAGTATATGAGGGTGTCATCAATAAAGACAACCACAAAATGATCCAAATGTTCCTTGAATATCCGGTTCATCATGTCCATGAAAGCTGCAGGAGCATTAGTTAGTCCAAAAGGCATGACTAAGAACTCATAATGCCCATAACGAGTTCTGAAAGCAGTCTTTGGAATGTCCTCAGCTTTAACCTTTAACTGATGATATCCAGAACGGAGATCAATCTTTGAGAAATGTTGAGCGCCTTGCAATTGATCAAACATGTCATCAATCTGAGGTAACGGGTACCTGTTCTTGATGGTGACATGGTTCAATTCTCGGTAGTCAATGCACAATCTCATACTCCCGTCTTTCTTCTTCACAAATAGAACAGGAGCACCCCAAGGTGATGCACTCGGACGAATGAAACCGGTATCCAACAATTCCTGTAGTTGGACTTTTAACTCTTGAAGTTCAATGGGAGCCATTCGGTAGGGAGCTTTGGAAATGGGCTTGGTACCGGGTTCAAGATCAATATAAAAATCAATTTCACGGTTTGGGGGTAAGCCAGGAAGTTCTTCAGGAAAAACGTCAGGAAACTCATTAACAATGGGAATATCATTTAAGTTTGACGTATTTTTGTTCAAATCAGTGACATGAGCTAAAAAGGCTTGACATCCGTTTTTCAATAAACGAATGGCTTTATGGCTAGAAATAACAGTTATAGATTTCAATGGTTTAGTTGCTTGAATTTGCATGACAGGTTGATTAGGAATATGAAAACTAATAATCTTATGAAAACAATCAATTTTAGCATGATGGGTAGTCAACCAATCAATTCCTAAAATCACATCAAATTCACGCATCTCCAAAGAAATAAGGTCAACAGGTAATGTGAGGTTGTTGATTTGAACTAGGCAAGATTTATAGACAGTAGATGTAATGGTCATTTCTCCTAATGGGGTTTCAACTGATAAGTCAAAGTCCAAGTTTTCAGGAGTTAAGTTTAAACGCTGAGCACATGCAGGTGAGATAAAAGAATGGGTAGAGCCAGTATCTAACAAAGCGTAGACTTCACGAGAATTTATGAATAGCTTACCGGTTATCACCTCGTTCGAGTTTCACGCCATTTGGGATGTCACAACAAAAGCTCTCCCTTGAACTACAGATTTTCCTTTATCCGCGCTAGCTTTTGGTATCATCATTGCAGCTGGACTTGATTTTGTGGCAGGACAAAACCGCGCAAGATGACCCTCTTTCCCACAACTGTAGCACTTTTTGGACTGCAGTGTACAGTTTGGGCTGATGTGACATTCCTGACCACACCTATAGCATCTCACTGGTGGTCGATCTTCTCCCCTTGAAACTGGGGTCGGTGCTGGTGTTGGTACTGGTGCTGGTGCCCTTCCATAATTATTATGGAATCTC
Organism: Hedera helix; assembly: GCA_947179155.2. NCBI lineage: Eukaryota > Viridiplantae > Streptophyta > Magnoliopsida > Apiales > Araliaceae > Hedera > Hedera helix. The sequence goes on along the minus strand of OX359265.1, from coordinate 59,682,218 downwards.
TTTCTTTTGAAATTGTTCCCACTAGATTCTCCTCTTCTGTTATTTGGTGTGGAATTACCACCGAAGTGTTGGTTACCTCCTCGATGGTTCTCGTTCCTGTGGTTGTTGTCACTCCTTTCTCTATGCTGATCATTAACTCTTGGCTGCAATGTTTCATCTGTTTGCTCCACCCTTTGAGCCCTATCTACAACATCTGAATACAAACTGAATTTATGATAACTAAGTTGTTGACGAATTTTGAGTCTCAAACCTCTTAGGAACATCCGACTCATTCGTGCTTCGTCATCCACAAGATGGGTGGCAAAGCGAGATAACTCGGCAAACTTGGCTTCATATTGGGAGACTGTCATGTTTCCCTGCTCCAGCTTAATGAATTCCACCTCTTTCATATGGCGGATGCTTTCTGGGAAATACTTCTCGTTAAACAGTTCTTCAAATTCTGTCCAAGACATTTCGAGTGCTGAAGGTTGGATACGTTTTACCGCTTCCCACCAATGGTCCGCCTCACCTCGTAACATAAAAGTGGCAAATGGCACCTTCTGATCATCAGCGCATTGTAAGACATCAAGTATTTTTGTCGTCTGCTTTAGCCATGCCTCCGCTTTGAGTGGGTCAGGCTTCCCGTGGAATTCAGGTGGTCCCAATTCTTTAAATTGCTTGACAGTGACCATCCTCAAATTGCCAGCGTTTCTACCGTTATTATTGACTGGATTTCCTTTTGCTTGATTCTGTATGAACTGCATGAAATTCCTAAAGAATCCATCGTTCATCATGTTATCAGGAACATTATTTCCTGAGTTGGCAGGAGGATTGTTTGGGGCCTCTTGATTCTCGGCTACATTCGCTTCAGCCATTCCATAGTTAACCTCTTGATTTCCAGATGCCATACTAAACTGTTGTCACAAAATAATTGTTAGTTCAAACAAATTGACTCATCTCTTCATGTTCCTACATTCAAATCGATTCATTAGATAAAAAAAAAAATCTAATTTAGGTAGGACACACTAGTGATTGATTCTATTCGTCTCTCCCCTCCTAGTTCTAACCCCAGATCTTCATTAAAGACCATATCCCTAAGCTCTGATACCAACTGTGACGCCCCCAAATCTGGGTCCACACAGCCCAAACTTGAGTCGTCAAAAGACTACAACAAAATTATTACAACAAAGCACAACGTACAACAATACAGTGTATAATAATACACAACTAAGTCTTCACTATTATTGCCACACTATTTTACAAAACGTGAAGACTATGATAACTATTCCTCGGACCCTCACTCCATTCCCCGGCTAGACCCTGTTATGTTTTCATCTCCTGTTGAAAAACAATGGAACAAAAGAAAGGGTGAGCTCAAATAGCTCAGTAAGAAATATCATGACTAAGATAATGACGAATAAATTATCATTAGCCTTCAACAGTTGAGTTCTTGATAGAATACAATAGACTACAAGGTTTATATCAAAAACTATAGTTAAATTCTTAAACAATGTTCAGATCAATAATAGCAGCGGAATGAGCAATCTATTAGAAGAATAATGCAGACTATAATGTCCACTCGCTTCTCTTTTTCGTAAAAACATCATCAACTTTTATCATCTGAAATACCATTAGTCATGATAATATAAATTCACAGTTCCTGATCATAATCATGCACATCAACAGTTCATCTTTGCACTACGGGCCAAAGATATTCAATATAGCACCAACGGTCATGATTATACCAGATTCAGCCTTTGGTCATAATCATACCAAACAACAGTTCATCTTTGCACTACGGGCCAAAGAGAACATTCACCACGTGCCATAAAAGACACCGAACAGATGTATCGCCTTTAACCTATTATATCGCCTTTAACCTATCATCTGTTCAACAAATATAACACATCTGTGCCCCCCGCCACAGATATTCACAACAGCTTGATTTTTGGATGATTAGAATGATATAAATGATGAACAGAAGAAATAGGATAACAATAAGTATCGGAAGTTTACTTTGTACAGATTCAAATAATGTCCAAATTGTCAACATGATGTGGAGTGAAATTTAAAAATGATATTCAAGATCCACAGTTCAGAATAACGGTTACAATTCAATAGAAAGGTTCACGTAAATAGGAAGGTTCAGTTGAAATAATGAAGTTCAACTATTATGGAACATATAATATTTTCAGGAATTATAGAAGCAATAGTTCCATAATAAATTTCGATTTAGGAGTATGAAAGAAAATAATATCCCTTACCGTAGCAGGTTTGATTAACAAAAGGTGAAGGAAATTAATACAAAGGGTTATTCACCAACAGGCGGCAATCCGCTCCGTAAGGTTATTCCCACAATTTAATAGAATTTGAGTACAAAGAGTTATTCACCAAACAGGCGGCAATCCGCTCCGTAAGGTTATTCTCAGAGATTAATAATGAATGAATACGAAAGGTTATTCACCAACAGGCGGCAATCCGCTCCGTAAGGTTATTCCCACAATTTAATACATGGAAATAAAAGGCACGTCTTATGAGTAAGGAATAAACAATATTATTATCGAGAATCAAATAATGATAATTCCTTACCTCAACACGTGACTGGATATTGATTTAAATGAGGTTGATTAACTTGAACAGTACACGTATACTTATAGATCTTCACAAATACTCAAGATGACTTAAGCACATTTAGAGAGAACTTTCACAAGAAGTATTTAGAGAGAGAAAGAAAGAACAAGTAAGGAAGTTTATGAAAAATCCTTAAGTTAAGGCTTCTATTTATAGCCAAAAATCTTATCATTCATTTAATCTAAACCATTCATTTAAAGATCATCTTTTAATCTACACCATCCATTTCAAATATTATATTATCTTTAATCTACACCATTCATTTCATATCACCTAATAATCACCTAACTTTATATTATAAACAAATCAATTTAATTATTCAACAATAATTCACACTTTAATCTACACCATTCATTTCATATCACCTAATAATCACCTAACTTTATATTATAAATAAATCAATTCAATTATTCAACACTTTAATCTACACCATTCATTTCATATCACCTAATAATCACCTAACTTTATATTATAAACAAATAACTTTATCAATTCAATTATTATGACTAATTGTTATAAATACAGTATAGTTAGTTCTTAAATATCAAGTCAATAAATTAATGAAATACAACTGTTTAAATAACATCATAATAGAGATAACAATAATGTAAAATAAAGCATACGTTACTGTGTAATGACAATTATTGATTCAATAATGTGAATTACTGTGCATATGTTACTGTGACAATTATTAGGTTCAATAATTTTAAAAACAGTGCAACAACAATTATTGACTCAATGATATAAAATACAGTGTAATGACAATTATTAAATCAATAATGCAAAATACTGTGTAACAACAATTATTGAATTGATAATATAAAATATTATGCAGTGACAATTATCGATGAAATGATGCGTAACAGTTACGGTGTCAATTATCAGACCAATAATATGAGACACTATGCAATATCGTGTGTTACTGTAGAGTACCAAGTGCTACAGAAAATACCAATAACTACCGTATGCTACTATTCTTTTATCACCGGAATTTTAACAGTTCCGTTGACTATTTTTATTTAAAAAGGTTATTTCTGTCGTTTTCTATATCCGACAAATATTCCGTTGTGGGGTCCACCAATAATTTGTTATTTCGGCGCCGTCGGACCAAACGAATATTCCCCGACAAAGCGAATATTGTCCGACAAAATAAAATTTGCACATAACATCCTTAACTTTTAACTTTATCGATTTAACCACTTACTGTTTCAAAAAATATATATATGAAGAAAAATTAAATTTTGTATTTCATAAAATTCGGGGTCTTACAATTGTTATCTCTATTATGGTATTATTTAAACAGTTGTATTTCATTAATTAATTGACTTGATATCTAACTCAGAAAGCCAACTACACTGTATTTATAACAATTAGTCATAATAATGAATAAGTGTGAATTATTGTTGAATAATTGAATTGATAAAGTTATTTGTTTATAATATAAAGTTAGGTGATATAAAATGAATGATATAGATTAAAGATAATATAGAATTTAAAATGGATGGTGTAGATTAAAAGATGATCTTTAAATGAATGGTTTAGATTAAGAAAATCTTAAAAGATGAAATGAATGGTATAGATTAAAGATAATATAGAATTTGAAATGGATGATGTAGATTAAAAGATGATAATTAAATGAATGGTTTATCTTAAAACATGAAATGAATGGTATGGATTAAACATTATCTTGAAATGAACGGTTTGGATTAAATTAGGAAATCTTGGTTATGATAAGATTTTTGGCTATAAATAGAGGCCTTAACTTAAGGATTTTTCATAAACTTCCTTACTTGTTCTTTCTTTCTCTCTCTAAATACTTCTTATGAAAGTTTTCTCTAAGTGTGCTTAAGTCATCTTGAGTATTTGTGAAGATTTATAAGTGTACGTGTACTGTTCTGTTAAGTTGAATTTTATTCATATTTAATATATATTTTAGGCTTAATTAATTGTGAGTTCTTAGGTATTTTAATTGATTTTAGGTAATTTATTTAATTTTATGTGTTTTTATTATTTTTAGTAATTTTATATTATTTTTATTTATTTATAATTAATTTATGTTTTATTTTGTAGGAAAATAAAAACTAATGGCAAATTGGTAAATAATCAACTTGGATGGCACTCTCATGCGGGTCCTAGACTCCTAGTACATTCAGGAAGCAGGCTACGGTTTCTGTTGGTTTGTTAGTATGACTCCCATACATTAATTAAATAAGGTAACTTGTTCCATACAATTCGTGGGGCCAAAAAATGTGTTTCAACAAATTTGTTTTCCAGTAATCCTGCTAATGGGTCCTGCCGTGGAGTGAATTAAAGGAGCAAGGCGCGGTCATGCGTGGTTGGCGTGAGCATGTGTTGATTTCTTTTGTGCCATTATCGTGGGTCCCATGATCGATCTAATCCCATCCAAGTTGCTAGCAATGAATTAAAAGGAAGCCAACTAGCAGTTTCAGGTAGGAAAAATAATCGGACTTTTATTTTAACAAGGACTGTAATTCCAATTAGCAGTAGGATTTTTATTATATACTCTTATAAATACATAACTTGAAGGTATCATTGAGGAGACGAAGGGAGACTAATTTTTTAGACTAACGTAGGAATAGAGTAGAAAATTAGGAGTAGATTTTTATTTTATTTGAAGCAAATATTTAACGCGAAAGATTCAACAATTGATGGCGGAGCTTGGGAGTTGAAGACTGTGATCCGAGTGACAGACGGATGTCAAACACATATTTGATTTCTTTTCTTTTTCTTTTATTGTTGTAATTTTGATACATTGAATTATTTGTGGATTATTTTATTTATGCATTATTTAATTATGTTTTGTGTTTTAATTTTAAGTATGCTAGGTTAGATTAATTTCTAGGGTTAATGATGATTATATTTGATTGATTCCATTGCACATATTCATGCCAATCAATTTTACAGATTTAGTACTTTAACGTAAATAATAATTCTTTTTATTGAATGCCTATTTTTATCGCTCAAATATAAAATTGGATTCTCATTATGATTTGTTGGATTCAGTTTATAATTTGTTAAAAGCGGATATAAATTGTGTTTCGATAGATATAGTGAGTGTTTGATTTTATACATTTACTTGGCTGTAAAAGAATTAACAATTTGATTTAAAACTTAATTGGGCTTAATTGATTTTATTTTCCGCATCTAATAGAGTCGAGAGACCAAATTAGTGTGAGATAAAGAGTAGAGTTTTTGGGCATGAAAAATTGAGAAGATGATATTAAATATATGATTCAACCACCCTAGCATTTTATTATTAAGTAATTTCTTTATTAATTTTACTTAGTTTTATTTCACAAATTGTAAATCATTTGTTTAAATAAGATCAAGGTGATATAAATTTAATAATTGGTTAATAATTATTTTAATTCCCTGTGGGTTCGACACTCTATTTTATCACTGTATTATTTGTTGATTGCGTACACTTGCGTATAAATTGCTAACTAATTTTAAGCACAACAAGTTTTTGGCGCCGTTGCCGGGGATTTAATTTATAATTGTTACCAATATTAATTTTTATCAAATTAGTCTTAATTTAAACGTTTTTATTTTTATTTTATTTTATTTCTACTTTCTTTTCAGGTACGATGGCTGGATTTAATTATCAATGGTCTTCCGAGGGGATGCGAGAACCAAGTATGGCAGAATTAATGGAACAAATGTCTAAACAGTTGGCGGAGCTTGAGAGGAGGATTGACACTCGTGGGAATCAGTCCAATCAGAATGACTATTACTATCAGCAACAGCCTAGTGCCACCCCAAACTACTATCATCCGAGTTGGCAATATTGTCCAGATTCTTCATGGAGCTACGAGCAAGACCAATTCTACGCTCCAAATTTTCCATACCTATATCCACAACCACTGGTGCAGAAATCTGATTTGGAGAAAACTCTTGAAGATTCCATAGAGCAAATCAACATGAGCTGGAATGATCAAGAAGTTTATACTCCAACACCATCATACTCACCAGAATTCTCGTTGCAAGTACCTCCACCGCAAGAAGATCAGAGATCGAATTTGGAGGAGACTTTGAATAGACACGTAGA